>CM054059.1:227818832-228265420 GCA_028641055.1 Alopecurus myosuroides | reverse complement strand
TCCCGTTCTTTCTTCCTCCCCGCGTCACTCCTCTCTCTCTCTCTCTTAACCGCGGACGAACACCTCACGGGCACGGGGATTTGCTCACCTCGGGCTCGCGAGAAGAAAAGGGACGGTGCGGGGTCGAAGGAGGGTGGCTTGGGCGTTGCCGTGGCGCGGTTTCGGGCGATGGCGACGAGTGTGCGCTGCGGCGGCTCGACGGCGTCCCGCGGCGGCTCCGAGGACGACGGCGATGAACCTGCAAGCGAGAGGGGGCAGGAGGATGTCAGGGAGGTGCGCTAGCTCCAGGGGGTCGCAAAGGAAAAGAAACGAGGGTGGGAGGTGCGGTGATCGCGGCTGCCACCTCGAGCCCGATCTGTTCGGCCTGGGAATGGGCGCGGCTCGCCTCGCTCGCAGAGAGCGAGTGAGCAAGCGAGAGGGCTATGGGGTGGTTGAGTGCGGCGAGGAGAGTGCTGTGGCGAGAGGGATAGGCCTCTAGGGCTATGTAGGCACGAGTCAAAGGGGGAGGGCTCGGGTTGGCATGGCATGGGCATGCCCTTGCCCCTTGGGGGTTCTCCACGGCTGGCAATGGTTCCTATTGGTGCCTAGGGGTCAAGCAAGTACCAATTGGTGAGCTAGGCCACAGCAAGGGTCAAGGTATGGGTAAAAGAGAAGGAAAAACACTATTTCAACCACTCTAATGACATCACACATTAGTCAAATGCCACCTCAGTTTTCTCCCTCCCTGGTCAGCCAAAGTAGGATCCAATGCCACCTTCTAGAAGGTTATTAACATGGTTTTCGAATTGGCAAGGTGGCCTGGCTTGGATCAGTGCACAAAAGCTAAAAACATTAAGTCCAAAAGTGTATTCACTGTTCTGTCAGAAAAATTCAGTTAGACAGTTTCTCTGAATTTTTCTAAGTGCTGGAAACAGCAGACAGAGATAGCAAAAGTTGGGCTTGTTTTCACCAAGCAAACCAGCTCTAAAATGAGTGATTTAAAATGCTCAACAAAGAACAACTATCCAAGTTTCAGATCCCACCATTTGATTTGAAAAATGATGGGTTTATGGCTCTGAAAATAAATGGCAAAGTAGGTACATTCTCTGTTTTTAAAATGCTCAAATTTCTGTCTTAACAAGATGGCTCAAAAACCATCTTGGCATTGTGTGTTAATTTTCTTTGTAGGTTTTTCCAAGAGTGTAGTTTTGTTGTACTCATATCAGAGAGTAGTTTTGATCAAAGAAAAACCCTAATTGGATAATCCTTGTGATGGAAAACAAGGGTTGAAAACAGCTACTTGGCTGTTTTTCAGGGCAAAAATCATATTGGAAAATCTAATGGAATCTTTTCCAATTAATTTTATTTCAAGTTCAAGATGATTCCTAAACATTAATAACACATTTTCAAGTTGAAACAAAGGGTCACCTCAAGTCTTGAAAAATAATCTCATAAGAGCCTTAGTGGAAAACATGGGAAAACAATTATAAAGCAATGTGTTTCTTAGGAGAAAAACTCCTCAAGTGAGTGAAAAGAAACACACCACTAATATTGCATAGATAAACATCAGTACACAACATGTTGTCCACTTAATTGCATTACAAAGGTCTTAAGAGACTTGCTAAAATACTATTATACAAGTGCTTAAAAACAGGGATGTGACAAATCTCCCCCCCTTAAAAGAATCTCGTCCCGAGATTCGCGGGTCTAGGCTTTAAGAAAATCAAGGAACTCCTTCCTGATATCATCCTCACGCTCCCAGGTAGCTTCTTCCTCAGAGTGATTGGTCCACTGAATCTTAAGGAATTTTATAGCCCGCCTCCTGGTAGCACGCACAATTTCCTCGAGAACCCGCAGGGGTCTATCACGATAAGTCAAATCATCATTTATGTCAATGGTCCTGAAATCCACGTCTTGATACGAGAGATCTTTCTCCGGTACTTGCAGACATTTCCGGAGCAATGACACATGGAAAACATTGTGAAAAGCAGATAGCTCCTCAGGTAATTCTAACTGATAAGAAACTTCGCCACGACATGCCAAGATCTTAAAAGGGCCAATATACCTGGGGGCCAGCTTTCCTTTGACATGGAAACGCTGCATCCCTTTGAGTGGCGTAACACGAAGGTACACGAAATCTCCAATGCTGAAAGAGACATCACGACGCTTCGTGTCAGCATAACTCTTCTGACGAGATTGAGCTGTCTTTAAACGTTCCCGAATAAGTTGGACTTGCTCTTCTGCAGCCTTCAAAGTGTCCACACCAAAAACCTGACTGTCTCCAGTCTCAGTCCAATTTAAAGGTGTACGGCATTTACGTCCATACAGAGCTTCAAAAGGGGCCATTTGCAAGCTAGACTGATAACTGTTGTTGTAAGAAAACTCTGCGAAGGGCAGACAGTCTTCCCATTTAATTCCATAGGACAACACACAAGCACGGAGCATGTCCTCCAGAATTTGGTTCACACGCTCTGTTTGTCCATCAGTCTGCGGGTGATATGCTGTGCTAAAAGCTAGTTTGGTTCCCAAACTCTCGTGCAACTTCTTCCAAAATCTAGATGTGAACTGTGTACCTCGATCAGATACAATCCTGCTTGGGACTCCGTGTAGGCTGACAATCCGAGAAATGTAAAGATCCGCAAGCTGATCTCCACGATAGGTTGTCCGGACAGGAATAAAGTGAGCAACTTTTGTGAGCCTGTCCACGACAACCCATATAGAATCATTTCCTCGGCTGGACCTAGGAAGTCCAGTGATGAAGTCCATTCCCACTTCATCCCATTTCCAAACAGGCACTTGCAATGGTTGGAGCAATCCAGCGGGACGCTGGTGTCCGGCTTTTACTTGCTGGCAGACATGGCACTTGGCTACAAATGAAGCAATCTCTCGCTTCATTCCATGCCACCAGAATCTCTCTTTCAGGTCTTGATACATCTTTGTTCCTCCAGGATGGATAGAATACATGGTCTCATGAGCTTCGACCATGATGGTCTGCTTGAGATCAGATTCAGAGGGAACACAAATACGGCCTTCATACCATAATCCCCCATCAGCATCGATGGTGAACCCAGCAACCTTTTCCTTCTCCATGCGGGCTTTAATCCCATCAATACTTTTCTGGCCTTTCTGCGCTTCTTTGATTTGGTCAACCAGGGTCGGTTTAAGCTCTATGGCGTCTAACATGCCATAGCTGACCACTTCAATGCCAAGCTGGTCCAGCTCTTTCCACAACTCGGGTTGCCTTACTAAAATCATAGCATTTAGGGAGGCCGGCTCTCGACTAAGAGCATCTGCAACCACATTTGCCTTTCCCGGGTGATAATGAATACTCAGATCATAATCTTTAATGAGCTCAATCCAGCGGCGCTGCCTCATGTTGAGCTCACGTTGAGTAAAGATATACTTTAAACTCTTATGATCCGTGTAAATTTCCACTCTCCTTCCCATAAGAAAGTGCCGCCATGTCTTGAGAGCATGAACAACGGCAGCAAGCTCTAAGTCATGAGTGGGATAATTCAACTCGTGGGGTCTCAACTGGCGGGATATGAAAGATATCACCTTCCCTTCTTGCATAAGCACGCTTCCAAGACCAAGCTTAGAAGCGTCACAATATACGTCGAAATTCTTGGTGACATCTGGCATTATAAGGATTGGGGCAGACACCAGTCGGTGCTTCAACTCATTGAAACTTTCTTCACACTTGTCCGCCCATAGGAACTTGCTATCCTTCTTGAGCAACTGGGTGAGGGGTCTGGCTATACTCGAGAATCCCTGAACAAACTTGCGGTAATATCCTGCCAAACCCAGAAAGGATCTGACTTCAGTCTGGTTGGTCGGAGCAGCACGCTTCTCCACAGACTGAACTAGAGCAGGGTCAACAGATATTCCTCCCGCAGATACTACATGTCCAAGAAATCCGACTTCCGTCAACCAGAATTGACATTTACTAAACTTAGCATACAATTGATGCTCACGAAGTGTTCCGAGCACAAGTCTCAGATGTTCTTCGTGTTCTTCCTCACTCCTCGAATATATAAGAATGTCGTCAATAAACACCACGACAAACTTGTCTAGAAAATCCATGAATACCTTATTCATGAGATTCATGAAATAGGCAGGGGCATTGGTTAGACCAAAGGACATTACGGTGTATTCATACAGCCCG
Source organism: Alopecurus myosuroides (assembly GCA_028641055.1). Taxonomy (NCBI): domain Eukaryota; kingdom Viridiplantae; phylum Streptophyta; class Magnoliopsida; order Poales; family Poaceae; genus Alopecurus; species Alopecurus myosuroides. The sequence goes on along the minus strand of CM054059.1, from coordinate 228,261,276 downwards.
TAACGAGTGGTGAAAGCAGTCTTTGGGATATCAGTATCACGGACTTTCAATTAATGATAACCAGTCCGAAGGTCAATCTTGGAGAAGATTACAACCCCATTCAACTGGTCAAACAAGTCTTCAATTTTGGGCAACGGGTATTTGTTCTTGATGGTAACATCATTTAACTTCGGTAGTCCACACATAAACGAGTGGTACCGTCCCGTTTTCCCACAAAAATGATCGGAGATCCCCAGGGCGATGCACTAGGGCGAATCAATCCCTTCCTTAACATGTCTTCCAGTTGAGTCTTCAACTCATCTAATTCCTTCGGGTTCATCCGATACGGCTTCTGTGCTATGGGTCCAGTTCCGGGCACTAACTCGATCACAAACTCGATATCCCGATCAGGGGGCATACCGGGTAATTCTTCAGGAAAAACATCCGGGTATTCACAAACTACCGGGACTTCCTCAAGGGCAGGTTGGGCTATACCAGTGTGGCAGTGAACTTGTGACGAGGGTCGAGTTGCAGTGTACGCAACCTTTTCCCCATCCTCAGAGATCATATCAATAGATTTCTTAGTGCAATCGATAACTCCCTTATACTTGGCCATCCAGTTCATACCGAGTACCACTTCTATCCCTTTGGATCCCAGTACTATAAGATCAGCATGAAAAGTTTTCCCTTGAATTTCTACTGGTACCTCATTGCAAATTAGGTTGGCTTTAGTACTATCCCCAGGTATTTGTACTAACATAGGGTTGTGCATACGGGAATGCTTCATACCACTTTTCTCAGCAAACGGTTTAGTGACAAAGGAATGTGATGCACCAGAATCAAACAGTACTGCGGCTGGTACCGAGTTGACAGGAAACATACCCATCACCATGTCTGGTGCCTCCTGAGCTTCTGCAGCATTGATATGGTTCAGGTGTCCCTTCATCCTATTCTGTCGTCCAGTGGAAGGACCATGGTTCATCTTGGTTGCAGCAGGCTGGACTGGAGCAGTAGCTTTGTTGGGGCAATCGCGAGCGAAGTGACCCTCCTTTCCACAGGCAAAGCAACCTCCAGAAGGCTTTGAGCTTGGGTTAGGTTTGGGAGCATTGTTGGTGTGGTTCCCATTTCCTCCAGTGTTACCTCCATAGCGGTTTCCATGATTATTCCCAGAGTGATTACCATGGTTACCACCATAGCTGTTTCCTCCGTACCTTGGTGCATACGGTGCAGGGTGGTTGTAGTTGTTGGGCCTTGGTGCATAGTTGTGGTTGGGGCGGGGTGCATAAGCAGGCGCCTTGTGGGTTGGTGGCCTCGCATACGGAGTGTTGCGAGTCCTCTGAGCACTAGGTCCTCCATGAGCAGTCATTTTCCTCTTGCGGTTATCATCAGCAGATTTCCGCTTGTGCTCCAGCACCATAGCGGCATTAGCAAGAGTCTCCATGTCCTGGAATGGAACCACTACTAGAGAGCACTGGAGCTCATCATCCAGCCCATTTAAGAACCTCTCCTTCTTCTTAGCATCAGTATTAATATCATCCTGTGCATACCGGGACAGAGTAGTGAAATTCTCCCAGTATTCAGACACCGGCATACTTCCCTGCTTCAGATTTAGAAACTTCTCCCGCATAAGTGCCATCATCCCCTGGGGAATGTGATACTTGCGGAACCTTGCAGAGAATTCCTCCCAGGTGAACACGTGACCAGCAGCAACAGTCTCACGTGTAGTTTCCCACCAAGTCCTGGCAGGACCAGCGAGAAAATGGGAGGCCAACAGGACCTTATCATTCTCATCAACCGAAGCAACTTCCAGTTTGTTTGCAATGGTGCGGAGCCAGTCGTCAGCATCGAGAGGCTCCACAATCCTGGTGAAAACTGGGGGGTTGGTGTGCTGAAAGTCTCTCAGCCTCGAGCGAGCACCATTTCCATTGCCATTGCCATTATTGTTGGCGGCAGCAGCTAGCTGTTGCAGAGCGGTAATGGTAGCTGCACTCTCATCTCGGCTGGCCTGGCGATCTTCCATCAGTAGGGCCAACAGCGCCTCCACTGTGGGTGGTGGTGGCGGTGGGGGTTCGCGACGGGGTGCCATGCTGAAGTGAAACATGTGTAAGTCTAAGAAATAAATTCTTGTTTTTGAAAACCCAGTACCTTAATATTTAAACAAAAGGAATACTAGCGATATGTTTCAAAAACAAGAGCGGGGCAGTCGCAAACTTGAATGAAATGAACGCAAAGTAGTGACAATCAACAGAAAACCAAGCCAAACATTTCATTCATCACCATAATTAAACAGAGTTCCTTACATTACACACACACATCACAAGCCATATTATACAAGGAAGGCTTCATCGAGCTACAGGGGTGCGATTGGTGGGGTCATCGCAAGGCTACTACTAGCAAACTATCTAGCAAAACGATCTAGCATACCTAACTAGTATCTAGACCAGCACCATGTGCTAAGGGTGAGAAGGCAGCGACTACACAGAGTCGTCGCTGTCCCCAACGTCGAAGATACGCTCCTCAGGGTCCTCCTCCTCCTCGTCAAACAGGTCATCATCATCCTGCTCGCTAGCCTCGCTCATATCCATCCCCTCTAAGTCGGAGGGAACATCCTCAATAGGCAGAAGATCCTCAATCTCCCTGTGGAGCTCTGCGGCCTCCTCCTCCAGCTCCTCTACGGCAGCGTCTCTCGTGGCTATGTCATCACGAGCGATCTGAAGCCTGCCGCGCAGAACGGCGTTAGCCCCCTCCAGGGCCGTCAGTCTAGTGGTGAGGCGTGCACGGCCAAGGCGGGTGGTCCTCAGCTGTCTCCGTAAGGCACGGTGCCTCGCGGTAGTAGCCTCCAACTGCTCCCTCAACTGGGACAACTGCTGAGCCAGAGCTCCACTCTCCTCCTGGCTGTCGTGAAGCTCAGCCCTCAGCTCGTCAGTCTCGGCTATCAGTGTTTGGTGCACCAATATGCCGTGGAGGGTGTCAAGACGCTGGTCGTCTAGCCTGGTCTGAGTGCGGTGTAACAGAATCTCCATCTCGTCCAAGTGTGGACCAACAGTGGTAAAGTCTGGCTCAACAGGAAGTGGTATGCCATCCTCATCACGTCTCCCAATCAGCTCGAACCGGGAACCGATGAACATATACTCCCCGATGTGCGCCAGACGTGCTACTGACTCCTGTATCACGCGCACCGCAGCCTCGTTCCAAGAACGATCAACAGCACGGTACACGTAGGCCTCCACTGTCGGGCTAGCCAGAGGTGCGCGGATAGTGACCTCCGCGTACCAGTCTCCCTCCAGAGGTGCCCCGACAACTAGTCCTCCTCGCAGCTCCGGAAGTGGCCGTCCCAACACAGTAGCCATGGATACTAGCCTCTCCTCGAAAAGGAAAGACTCGCCACGTGGACGTCCCAACTGAAAAGCCACGGTGATGTCCACGTCCATCTACACAAAATTTTAAGTAGCTTAAGTTAGATACAGGTGTGCAAAGTTTTAGGTTCATGCAAGAAATAACTTTAATGCAAGTAGAGTCTAACCCAGAGAGGTGGTGGGATATAGGGAATAGTTTTATACTTAGCCGTATATCCAATTTTTTTTGTATTGGTAACTTAGATTTTCGGAGTATACACTAACGTCCATGCTAACTAAGGTCTCCTAGAGTCAGGATGGCTCTAATACCAACTTTGTAGAGGCCCCAGACCGGTAGGTCCAGAACCCCTCATATGCATTCATTCACGATCCCAGAAGAACCAGTCGTGAACAACATACGTAGTTGGCATACAGAATACATCATCCATTACACGAATATAGAGTCTTACATAAATGGTCACATGACCAAGTTCTTGATAACTGTCACGCAGGACAGACATTCAAAGTAAACACAGCGGAAGACGATAAGCATAGCGTAGTAGAACCCGAGTCACGCCTCATCCTACAGGCTGCTGACTGGGAGACGATCCTAACTCGCAGGGCCATCAGCGTAGAACTCCTCCTCATAGTACTCCTCCTGAGGTGGCTCCTCGTAGTCTGATAAGTAGATACCAGGGGCGAAACCAAATGAGTACATTTGAATGTACTCAACAAGACATCCTTTATTAGCTTACAATCATGCATACATGCTTATTTGGTGGAGTGGGTAGGCCATACATATGGTTTAGCTACCCATGACAGATAAAAGATTTGCCATGGTTGATTCCTCAAGTTTATCTCTTTGTAAACAAAATCATTTAAAATAATGTAGTTTTGTTCTCGTAGATATCACATATCTTGGAGGTTTTATAATTCTTTTGGAAAAGAAAGTTTTTCTTTTCAGAAACTTTTAGTAATAGTTTCTTTCTCATCGGTATCTCACAGATACCAAGTCATTCCTCCATAGTACCTCTCAGGTACCAAAAGCCTTCCTTCAAAACCTCTTTTGAAAAGTTGACACAATACTAGCTACATGGCCATTCAACCGTCCATATCCGAGGACGCGGCTACCTCGAAATAGTTTTACTCTGCAGAGGTGTACACATTTCCACTAGATCCAGAGTCCGCCATGAAACCACCATGGACTGTTCCCAACCTATGAGAACATCAGATAACTGGTCTTGACTATCCACTCTGTACAAGCTAGTACATGACTATCTCTTCAATTGGGGTTTCCCTCCCTGGCAAGCCATGTCACACACCGCTCAATCAGGAGACCCAACTGCTGCATCCGGAGGGAAAATTAATCCCACACTTTAGATGTCCCGCATACTCACTCCTAGCGACATTTCGGTTCGGAGGATCCAATCCCCTATAGCCTTTGAGATAGCACATATACTAACCCTAACAAGTTTTTAATCAAGCCCCTACCCATATTGGGGTAAAGTGGCAGTACGATAATGGTTGTCCAGCGAAGACTAGGTTATGTGTCTTTTGTAAACATTTCTCATAAAATTTCCCATCATAACAATCCTTCCGGCAGACAGGGTCTCACCCTTCCTCCGGGTTTTCCTTCCATAAGGCATTTGTTTACAAAAACACATTTTATTTAGTTCATTTAAGAACTCAAGTTTTAAGTAGGTGTATGGTATTTATTTACCATTTAGTGTCTAAGGGCTTGGTAATACCAAGTTGACTATGATTATGAGTCCTTATACTAGTAGTATTAATAGTAGTAATAGGATTCACACAAAAATAGTTTTGAAGGTATAGTTTTGTAAAAAACTTCAGAAGTGAAAAGCATGCATGATAGATAATGATAAGTAGTGATACAGCAAGCATTAGGATGGCTTGCCTTGGTACAAGTGATGGTCCTGGTCCTGAAAGTAACAGGAGTTGCAATACCCTTCTTCAGCAATTCCTTCCTCCTCGTTTTCTAACGTCGTAAAAAGAAATAAAGACACACTTTCAGAACCAAGCAAGGCAAGCAATGCTACAAGCAATACATACAGCAAGCAATCAAGAAGTACCACCCAAAGTTCTCAATTTTTCCCTAAAGAAAAATTGGCATAAAAACTATAGTTGGAAAATCTGCTTTTTCCTAGTGCTTATGTGTGGCCAAAACAATGATTCTTAGTTAAGAACATTGTGGACCAGTGGGATATAGCACATGCTACTGGACAGTAGGGTGTCCCATAAAACACATTTTGATGCCTAAAAATTCCCACAACAATTCCTATGGCTAGCACACATAATTTGCTAAATTACTCAAGTAGTGAAATAAGCTCATGACAACAAGTCAACCTATTTTCCACTATGAGGCAAACATACCAGTGGGTGTTCCACTAGTAAATATTCTCACCAAGAGGTTAATAAGCCTCTGGTCACTTTTATAAAAGTGCTAAAAACAACAAACAAACACCCAAAAATTCCTACTCATACTAGTAGAAAATTTAGGAAACTACTAGACTATTTTAGACTATACTAGCTAATGTTATGCACAAGTGTGCAGGCTTTCAGAGGCAAAATACCCCTCTAACCAGCACCATAAATGCTACTGGATCTCACAAAAATAACATAAAAACATAGCTAGGAAACAAGGATAAATACGCTTAAAAAGCTACACATGTGAGGAGATCTATTTCTAGTCACCCAAGTGCTACTCATGCTTTTGTGCTATTTAATAGGAAATCTACCAGAGGTGAAAACCCTAAGGAAATACTGACACAAGTACTTTTCATCCTCTGGTTTCAATACTAAAGAGTCATAATTTTCCCTAGTGGAAAACAAGACACAAAAACATACATGAGTATTCTAGTGTGAAATCTAGTCCTTAAGCATTTCTATTTTAAACCTATTTCAACCACAAGCATCAAGCATCCAGAGGTGTTATAAACAAACTAACAGCACCTAAGTGGTACTGGTTCCATGGAAAACAATCTAGCAACTAGCCTAAAGATTCATTTAAATATCTACTCAAAACATACATAAAAATCTAGCTATTAGCAAGACATAAGCATGGAAAACTAGTTCTAAAATGCTACCATTCAAACCATTTATTCTAACATGCTCATATAACTTGTATACATCATAACCACAATGGAAAACAACATAACAAGCAAGATCACATCATTTGCAACTCACAAAAGTAACATATAAGGCAAGATCTAGAATTAAAATTTAGGCAGAAAATAGCCAAAACTTGTTCTGTCTCTCTAAATTTTTCTGTTGCTCTAAAAAGTAAATCCTTCTAGGATGTGATAGTCCTTATCACTACAAAGCTTCTCCAACTTGCCTCACTCAAAAATAATATCCCAAACTCCCTCTAAAAATCATGGAATAGCCCACTGATGTTTTACCAAAATGGATGGCATTTCCAAATGGCAACTCACCTTGATGCAAACTAAACTTCTACTGGTAGGTATTTGAAAGGGCTTTCCAAAACAGTTGAGTTTGCTCAAAAATGTTTTGTATTTTTGAAGTTCTATTCATTTCAATTTTTAGGGTACTGTCTGGCATATGATTTTTAGAAAAATCATAAAAACTCAAAACAAGTTTCTGCCAGTGGGATATGATTGCAATTTTGTATGGCTACGAGTACAAAAATTTGCAAGGCAAAATAAATTTATATGCTACCATTTCTAAGCCTAAAGCTAACACCTAAATTAATCTGCCAGAAAAAAGGTATTTTTGTTTTTAACCTAAAACTGCCCAACGGGCCAGATCCGCAGCGCACGGCCCAGTTATCGCGGGGCGCAGCCCGCCAGCACGCGCGCGCGCGCGAAATGCACGGTTCAAAGGGGGCCGTCGATTCGCAGATCGACGGTTCCCGTTCTTTCTTCCTCCCCGCGTCACTCCTCTCTCTCTCTCTCTTAACCGCGGACGAACACCTCACGGGCACGGGGATTTGCTCACCTCGGGCTCGCGAGAAGAAAAGGGACGGTGCGGGGTCGAAGGAGGGTGGCTTGGGCGTTGCCGTGGCGCGGTTTCGGGCGATGGCGACGAGTGTGCGCTGCGGCGGCTCGACGGCGTCCCGCGGCGGCTCCGAGGACGACGGCGATGAACCTGCAAGCGAGAGGGGGCAGGAGGATGTCAGGGAGGTGCGCTAGCTCCAGGGGGTCGCAAAGGAAAAGAAACGAGGGTGGGAGGTGCGGTGATCGCGGCTGCCACCTCGAGCCCGATCTGTTCGGCCTGGGAATGGGCGCGGCTCGCCTCGCTCGCAGAGAGCGAGTGAGCAAGCGAGAGGGCTATGGGGTGGTTGAGTGCGGCGAGGAGAGTGCTGTGGCGAGAGGGATAGGCCTCTAGGGCTATGTAGGCACGAGTCAAAGGGGGAGGGCTCGGGTTGGCATGGCATGGGCATGCCCTTGCCCCTTGGGGGTTCTCCACGGCTGGCAATGGTTCCTATTGGTGCCTAGGGGTCAAGCAAGTACCAATTGGTGAGCTAGGCCACAGCAAGGGTCAAGGTATGGGTAAAAGAGAAGGAAAAACACTATTTCAACCACTCTAATGACATCACACATTAGTCAAATGCCACCTCAGTTTTCTCCCTCCCTGGTCAGCCAAAGTAGGATCCAATGCCACCTTCTAGAAGGTTATTAACATGGTTTTCGAATTGGCAAGGTGGCCTGGCTTGGATCAGTGCACAAAAGCTAAAAACATTAAGTCCAAAAGTGTATTCACTGTTCTGTCAGAAAAATTCAGTTAGACAGTTTCTCTGAATTTTTCTAAGTGCTGGAAACAGCAGACAGAGATAGCAAAAGTTGGGCTTGTTTTCACCAAGCAAACCAGCTCTAAAATGAGTGATTTAAAATGCTCAACAAAGAACAACTATCCAAGTTTCAGATCCCACCATTTGATTTGAAAAATGATGGGTTTATGGCTCTGAAAATAAATGGCAAAGTAGGTACATTCTCTGTTTTTAAAATGCTCAAATTTCTGTCTTAACAAGATGGCTCAAAAACCATCTTGGCATTGTGTGTTAATTTTCTTTGTAGGTTTTTCCAAGAGTGTAGTTTTGTTGTACTCATATCAGAGAGTAGTTTTGATCAAAGAAAAACCCTAATTGGATAATCCTTGTGATGGAAAACAAGGGTTGAAAACAGCTACTTGGCTGTTTTTCAGGGCAAAAATCATATTGGAAAATCTAATGGAATCTTTTCCAATTAATTTTATTTCAAGTTCAAGATGATTCCTAAACATTAATAACACATTTTCAAGTTGAAACAAAGGGTCACCTCAAGTCTTGAAAAATAATCTCATAAGAGCCTTAGTGGAAAACATGGGAAAACAATTATAAAGCAATGTGTTTCTTAGGAGAAAAACTCCTCAAGTGAGTGAAAAGAAACACACCACTAATATTGCATAGATAAACATCAGTACACAACATGTTGTCCACTTAATTGCATTACAAAGGTCTTAAGAGACTTGCTAAAATACTATTATACAAGTGCTTAAAAACAGGGATGTGACAAATCTCCCCCCCTTAAAAGAATCTCGTCCCGAGATTCGCGGGTCTAGGCTTTAAGAAAATCAAGGAACTCCTTCCTGATATCATCCTCACGCTCCCAGGTAGCTTCTTCCTCAGAGTGATTGGTCCACTGAATCTTAAGGAATTTTATAGCCCGCCTCCTGGTAGCACGCACAATTTCCTCGAGAACCCGCAGGGGTCTATCACGATAAGTCAAATCATCATTTATGTCAATGGTCCTGAAATCCACGTCTTGATACGAGAGATCTTTCTCCGGTACTTGCAGACATTTCCGGAGCAATGACACATGGAAAACATTGTGAAAAGCAGATAGCTCCTCAGGTAATTCTAACTGATAAGAAACTTCGCCACGACATGCCAAGATCTTAAAAGGGCCAATATACCTGGGGGCCAGCTTTCCTTTGACATGGAAACGCTGCATCCCTTTGAGTGGCGTAACACGAAGGTACACGAAATCTCCAATGCTGAAAGAGACATCACGACGCTTCGTGTCAGCATAACTCTTCTGACGAGATTGAGCTGTCTTTAAACGTTCCCGAATAAGTTGGACTTGCTCTTCTGCAGCCTTCAAAGTGTCCACACCAAAAACCTGACTGTCTCCAGTCTCAGTCCAATTTAAAGGTGTACGGCATTTACGTCCATACAGAGCTTCAAAAGGGGCCATTTGCAAGCTAGACTGATAACTGTTGTTGTAAGAAAACTCTGCGAAGGGCAGACAGTCTTCCCATTTAATTCCATAGGACAACACACAAGCACGGAGCATGTCCTCCAGAATTTGGTTCACACGCTCTGTTTGTCCATCAGTCTGCGGGTGATATGCTGTGCTAAAAGCTAGTTTGGTTCCCAAACTCTCGTGCAACTTCTTCCAAAATCTAGATGTGAACTGTGTACCTCGATCAGATACAATCCTGCTTGGGACTCCGTGTAGGCTGACAATCCGAGAAATGTAAAGATCCGCAAGCTGATCTCCACGATAGGTTGTCCGGACAGGAATAAAGTGAGCAACTTTTGTGAGCCTGTCCACGACAACCCATATAGAATCATTTCCTCGGCTGGACCTAGGAAGTCCAGTGATGAAGTCCATTCCCACTTCATCCCATTTCCAAACAGGCACTTGCAATGGTTGGAGCAATCCAGCGGGACGCTGGTGTCCGGCTTTTACTTGCTGGCAGACATGGCACTTGGCTACAAATGAAGCAATCTCTCGCTTCATTCCATGCCACCAGAATCTCTCTTTCAGGTCTTGATACATCTTTGTTCCTCCAGGATGGATAGAATACATGGTCTCATGAGCTTCGACCATGATGGTCTGCTTGAGATCAGATTCAGAGGGAACACAAATACGGCCTTCATACCATAATCCCCCATCAGCATCGATGGTGAACCCAGCAACCTTTTCCTTCTCCATGCGGGCTTTAATCCCATCAATACTTTTCTGGCCTTTCTGCGCTTCTTTGATTTGGTCAACCAGGGTCGGTTTAAGCTCTATGGCGTCTAACATGCCATAGCTGACCACTTCAATGCCAAGCTGGTCCAGCTCTTTCCACAACTCGGGTTGCCTTACTAAAATCATAGCATTTAGGGAGGCCGGCTCTCGACTAAGAGCATCTGCAACCACATTTGCCTTTCCCGGGTGATAATGAATACTCAGATCATAATCTTTAATGAGCTCAATCCAGCGGCGCTGCCTCATGTTGAGCTCACGTTGAGTAAAGATATACTTTAAACTCTTATGATCCGTGTAAATTTCCACTCTCCTTCCCATAAGAAAGTGCCGCCATGTCTTGAGAGCATGAACAACGGCAGCAAGCTCTAAGTCATGAGTGGGATAATTCAACTCGTGGGGTCTCAACTGGCGGGATATGAAAGATATCACCTTCCCTTCTTGCATAAGCACGCTTCCAAGACCAAGCTTAGAAGCGTCACAATATACGTCGAAATTCTTGGTGACATCTGGCATTATAAGGATTGGGGCAGACACCAGTCGGTGCTTCAACTCATTGAAACTTTCTTCACACTTGTCCGCCCATAGGAACTTGCTATCCTTCTTGAGCAACTGGGTGAGGGGTCTGGCTATACTCGAGAATCCCTGAACAAACTTGCGGTAATATCCTGCCAAACCCAGAAAGGATCTGACTTCAGTCTGGTTGGTCGGAGCAGCACGCTTCTCCACAGACTGAACTAGAGCAGGGTCAACAGATATTCCTCCCGCAGATACTACATGTCCAAGAAATCCGACTTCCGTCAACCAGAATTGACATTTACTAAACTTAGCATACAATTGATGCTCACGAAGTGTTCCGAGCACAAGTCTCAGATGTTCTTCGTGTTCTTCCTCACTCCTCGAATATATAAGAATGTCGTCAATAAACACCACGACAAACTTGTCTAGAAAATCCATGAATACCTTATTCATGAGATTCATGAAATAGGCAGGGGCATTGGTTAGACCAAAGGACATTACGGTGTATTCATACAGCCCGTAACGAGTGGTGAAAGCAGTCTTTGGGATATCAGTATCACGGACTTTCAATTAATGATAACCAGTCCGAAGGTCAATCTTGGAGAAGATTACAACCCCATTCAACTGGTCAAACAAGTCTTCAATTTTGGGCAACGGGTATTTGTTCTTGATGGTAACATCATTTAACTTCGGTAGTCCACACATAAACGAGTGGTACCGTCCCGTTTTCCCACAAAAATGATCGGAGATCCCCAGGGCGATGCACTAGGGCGAATCAATCCCTTCCTTAACATGTCTTCCAGTTGAGTCTTCAACTCATCTAATTCCTTCGGGTTCATCCGATACGGCTTCTGTGCTATGGGTCCAGTTCCGGGCACTAACTCGATCACAAACTCGATATCCCGATCAGGGGGCATACCGGGTAATTCTTCAGGAAAAACATCCGGGTATTCACAAACTACCGGGACTTCCTCAAGGGCAGGTTGGGCTATACCAGTGTGGCAGTGAACTTGTGACGAGGGTCGAGTTGCAGTGTACGCAACCTTTTCCCCATCCTCAGAGATCATATCAATAGATTTCTTAGTGCAATCGATAACTCCCTTATACTTGGCCATCCAGTTCATACCGAGTACCACTTCTATCCCTTTGGATCCCAGTACTATAAGATCAGCATGAAAAGTTTTCCCTTGAATTTCTACTGGTACCTCATTGCAAATTAGGTTGGCTTTAGTACTATCCCCAGGTATTTGTACTAACATAGGGTTGTGCATACGGGAATGCTTCATACCACTTTTCTCAGCAAACGGTTTAGTGACAAAGGAATGTGATGCACCAGAATCAAACAGTACTGCGGCTGGTACCGAGTTGACAGGAAACATACCCATCACCATGTCTGGTGCCTCCTGAGCTTCTGCAGCATTGATATGGTTCAGGTGTCCCTTCATCCTATTCTGTCGTCCAGTGGAAGGACCATGGTTCATCTTGGTTGCAGCAGGCTGGACTGGAGCAGTAGCTTTGTTGGGGCAATCGCGAGCGAAGTGACCCTCCTTTCCACAGGCAAAGCAACCTCCAGAAGGCTTTGAGCTTGGGTTAGGTTTGGGAGCATTGTTGGTGTGGTTCCCATTTCCTCCAGTGTTACCTCCATAGCGGTTTCCATGATTGTCGTGGTGGTGTCACGGCAGATGCCATAGGATGGCTAAAGATGTGGGAACGATGGACGCTGGAGGTGTCCGGGGAGGGATCACGCGACGAGTAGCCGCGTGAGGTGAGATCCATACAACACAAACAACACGACGTACCCAGGTTCAGGGCCCTCGTGAGGAGGTAAAACCCCTACTCCTGCCTTTCTCTATGTATTGCTATATGTCACCGAGTAGCTCACAGTACAAGGAATGATGTTCACCGAGTAGCCTCTCTATGCTCCCGAGTAGAGCTAGGTCAAGAACTTAGGGTTTCTAGGGTTTCCTCTCAATGTCTCCCAGCGTGCCTCGCGCAGGAGGCGGCGGGGCACCTTATATACATGGTGCCCAGCCGGATACGTCCAAATCCTAGACAAGTGTCGACATACTGTTCACATGTCCTTTCTCCGAGTACGGCCTGACAGCTTTGGTCGTTGGTCTTGGCCGCTTCTGTAAAGTCGTTGGGCAAAACTAGGGGACAGACTGGTATCACTGTACCTAGTCACAGAGTAGGCCCCCCTTATCCTGCCACCGACTGCTTCCATGCTGTCACTGTCAGGCAGGCCGTCCCCACGTGAACAGTAGTTCGAATGCTGCCAAGTACGGACCCAGGATACGCGGGATCCTGTGTCAGAAAGGCTCTTTTGACTTCCTGCCCGAGTAGTTTCCCGCCAAAGGTTCCCGCCAATTGTACTCGGGCCAAACCTTCTACTCGACAGGGTAGAAACTGATTGATATCTCCGTCTGGCCATCTCGAGGTGAGACCGGGTAGCAGACTACCGGGTAGCGAGTACTCGGTAGTCGGATACTCGACCAAACCTTTCTTCTGTACGCGGCCTTTATCACCTGTCTTTACCCTACTCGGGGGTAACCCCCCGACAGCAGTCCCCGAAGCTGGTTGAGTCTTGCGAACTTGTTCACTAGGCTCTGCCAGCTTAAAACCAGCCTTTGCATCTTACCCATCGAACCTCAAGATGCCGAGTAGGTCCTCCGAGTAGCTATCTGGAAAGTATCTTGAGTCTCCTCTTTTCCGAGTAGCACTCGCTTCCTACTCTGTATCCGAGTAAAAAGACTTAGCGAAATTTCGCAAACTGAGCCTCTGCAGCGCAGAGCAACATCCAGCCCTTCACGCAGGCACTGCCTACGTGTCAAGCATCCACGACCTTGTCGTTTGGTTGCCCAAGACACGACGCCACGTGTCCAGTTTTCACGCCGTGGGCCCACCGGCCGTCGTGTCCCATCAAGCGCAATTACTGGCCACGATCTGAAGGTGGGATCAAATGCGGCCGTTACGCGCGCAGTCTGCGCTTGTGTGCATTTCTATTCGGCCACAGGACCCACCACACGCCACAATCGATCCCACTCCCGCAGCGGTAACGGTAATCTCGCCGAGGGGGTATAAATACCCCCGCGGTAACTTCCTTTTCCCCTTCCCTGCTCATTTCCTCTTCTTCCTCCCGTTCTTCTTCGCCACCGAGCGCTCCGCCGCCGCGCTAGCCTCTGCGCCGCCGCGGACTCGCTCCACCACCAAACCCATTTGATTTCCGATTCCTCCACTCGCAACCATGGCCAAGTCCTGCTGGGCCGGTTCCTCCATCACCCAAGCCAACCTCGCCTGGCTTGTGAATGAGAGAAGGGTTCCCCCCGGCGTGGAGTGCCGGGCGCCCGACGACGAGACCGTGCCCAAGCCCAGGGACGGAGAGCGCGTGGTGTTCATGTCCCACTTCGAGCGCGGGTTCGGGCTGCCAGCGTCGGACTTCATGCGTAAGTTCCTGAACCACTTCGGGCTGCAGATGCACCATCTGCCGCCCAATGCAGTTGTTTTCCTCGCATACCACGCCGTGGTGTGCGAGGCTTTTCTCGGCATCAGGCCCACCGTGGAGACGTGGCTCCGCTACTTCCACCTCCGCCAACAATCTGCCGGGAAGAAGGACAGCGCGGGCGTTCCTCGCGCCACCGACGTCGGCTGTGCCATGATGGTGCAGCGGAACGGCACGAACCACCCCCGTATCCAGGGGCTGGATTCCTGCCGAATGTGGCAGCAAACGTTCTTCTACGTGAGGAACGTTGCCGCCGCTGATGGAGCCCCCGTCGACGATCGGATCAATCTGCCCCCTTGGAGCAAGCGTGCTCCACTCGGGTCGAATTGGAAGGAGAAGCCCGTCAACGACGAGATCGCCACCGAGATAGAGACGCAACTCGGCTGGCTGAAGACGCATGGCCTCCGGAATGACGATCCAGTGGCGTGCTGGATCAAACGCCGGGTGCTCCCTCTGCAGGAGCGATGCCACCTCATGTGTTACATGGGAGGGCCTCGCGATTGCACCAGGACTACCACCGTCGAGATCGACGACGCTGACGTTCCCCGGCTTGCCAGGAACATTCTGAAGACCGGCCTCAACGAGAAGTGGCGGTACGGGTTCGTTCCGTTCAGCCGCAGGACTCCAATCTTACGGGTACGTCTCCCTTACTCTGTTTTCGTCTCTGCCTTCCGAGTAGATAGCTTATCTTTTCGCCTCGACTAGCAATCACCTTGTGCACCGAGTAGGACACTTAGCTAAATCGCCTTAGGCTTAGTGTGCTTTGTGCTTGCACGCCTCGTCGAGTAGGAAACTTAGAAAAAAGCCTGGGCTTAGTGTGCTTCGTGGGTGCACGCCTACCCGAGTAGAGTTCTATTCTGGTACTCGGCTAACTCGTGATCCTTCTCTGCCTTTCAGACTCTTACTCGCCAGCTCACTGAAAGCAGCGAGGTCCTCGAGGAGAACTGGTCCAAGGATCGCGAGGAGGATGATCTACCTCCCTCTGATGACGCGGAGCAGAGCAGCCCCGTTCCCGAGAAGCGCGACGTCCTCAACACTTGGTCGGATGAAGGCTCTCACGGTACTGTTATCTTTATCCCGTTTGTTTCTGAAGAACATCAACCTCTTGCGTTGCTGTTTCTGATTCTTCCTTCTTCTCCCTTGAATTTCTCAGACGAGGCCGCTGCGGAGGAGGACGACGAGGATGAGGACGAGAACAAGGGCGATGCGCCCCTTGTCGTCAAGCCTCTGTCGGTTGCCCCCCCCGAAACTCGCAAACGGACAGGCGGCGAAGCACGAGCGCCCCCTGCCAAGAAGAAGAAGAAGCCCGCCGAGGAGGGAGAGACCCCCGAGAAGAAGAAACCCACCAAGCTCACCACGAAGAGAAAGAGGAAACAGCTCTCTTCCACTACCGCGTAAGCTTCCTTCCCAGTCGTCTTACTTCTCGCGCAGTACCATTTTCCCCATTTTCTTCCGCTTCCTGATTCCCTTCTCCTCTTTCCACAGAGCTCCCCTGGACGTGAACGCCGCTTGCGCGTCCGGCCAAGCCAAGGAAACCCCAATTCCTCTGATCAACGTCGATGACGACGAGGAGGACAACACTGCCCACGCTGCTGCCGCCAACGCACCGATCACTTCTGCTCAGGGAGCAGGATCCGAAGCGGCAGCTCAGGACGCTGCCGTCCACCCCAAAAGATCACCTTCTCCTCCGGCTAGCAATGCCGAGGAGATCCGAGACCATGATATGCAAGACACTGCCGCCCCCGAGCGGCCTGAAGCAGAACCAGAGCAAACCAGCACAGAGGCTGGTGCACGAGACAATCTTGCTGTCGAGCAGCAAGTAGGAGACAACGCCGCTGCGGATGCCACCGTCACGGATGTTTATCCGTTGCCAGGCGGCGCTCCGAGTAGCGCCCAGCTAGAGACTGCGCTGGGTGACGGGTCTGCAGCGCCACCAACTGTGCAAGACCCTACACCGCCGACATCTTCCTTGTCGCCACAGGGTAAGAACACACCCAGCCCTCCTGGGCGAGTAACCAGGCAACGGGCCCTTGATGCTCTGAGGGATTACTGCTCCGAGAAGGGCCCTTCTGAGAAGGAGGCTGCCGATAAGGTGGCTGCTGAGGAGGCCAAGGCCAAGGAGAAGGCCGCCGAGAAGGCCAAAGCCGAGAAAGAAACTGCTGAGAGAGCCAAGGCCGAGCAGAAGAAGCTCAGGGCTGAACAGAAGAAAGCCGAGAAGCGAGCTGCCGAGGAAGCAGTCGCCGAGAAGGCAAAGGCCAAAACTGAGGGGAAGAAACCCGAGGACCCCGAGAAGCAGAAGATCGAGAAGGAGCAGAGGAAGGAAAGGGCCAGAGAGCAAGGCGCATCTGCAGGCGGAGCACTCGTGATCCGCGACTCCGGCCCAATTCCTGCTGCGCTCTCTGCGGGCGCTCGCGCTGCTGGTCAGCCCTGCTACCCGGAATACATGATTGAGGTTAGCCACCAACATAGCATTGGTTTCCCTCCCCAAGATAAAGCTGTAGCTATTCAGAAGGGGAGGAAAGCTGTAGCCAGGATTACTCCTCCCTTCGATCCAGCCCAGAACAAGCCCATCAATATTGCTTCTCGGGGAGTCCAAGACAAGCCAATAACCTCCAAGGGTCTTGAGCAGGTACTGGACACTGTCGGCTACATCAGCGCCAAGTGGGACAGCGCTGTTCTTGGAGAGGAGAAGTGGCACGGCTTGACTCTTGGCTCCGTCGACCACTACCGCGTGGAGTGGAACAAGATCGACTTGGGACACCAGCCCATGTCCGTCTCCACCGATACCGCCACCCTCGCAGCCAAGATGTTCTTGCATCGCAAGAATGCCGAGGATATCGAACAGAGCTACGCAGTAAGTCTTTTGGCCTTTTCCGAGTTGAATTTTCTTCTCTTCTACTCGCCTTTCTTCTTTCTCACCATCACTCCCAGTCCCCGAGATTTGGGGCGAGTAGGTGGATACTCTCCGAGTAGCCTCCTACTCGGGCCAAATCTTCTCTGCTTTGCCTAACTCATTTTCTTCTCGGTTTTCAGGATACCGTTCTCAAGCGGACCAACTTGTACCGCATCCTTCTCTGGAACCACTCCATCGCCAGGAGGCGCATCACCGCCCTGGAGAAAGAGAAGGCAGATGCCGAGGCCGCAAGCAAGAACGCCAAAGAGAGCAGCCAGCAGCTGGCTGAAGTGCAGGGTAGGCCTTTTAGCTACGCGGTTTCTGCGTTTTATTTTTACGCCCGCTCCTGCTTTCTTTGGCCCTAACCTTTCCTTCTCTGCAGCTAACCTGAAAGCCCTAGTCGACGAGCACGAGAAGTGCCGTGCTTTTGTGGCAGACGCCGAGGCCACCATAAAGAGACTTGAAGGTGAGCTTGCTGTTTACTCGGTTCTGTATTAAGTCTGTTTCCTGTTTTACTTCTCGGCTAACCTTATCAATCTCTTCGCAGAAGATCACAAGTCATTTGCTGAGGCGCACCAAGATTGCATCAAGCCAGCAGAGGTGGAGAAACAGCTGTCTGACCAGACCATCGCTCTGGTGAAGGACCACACCACCGAGATGGAATCCCTGCAGCTCCGACTTCAGCAAGCACTCCAGGACGCTGTGAAGATTGGCGCCGAGAGGGACGCGGCCATCGCCGAGAAAGCCAAGGCCGAGACCACTTTCAAGGCCAAGGAGAGGGCCCTCGAGTCTGAATGCGAAACTCTGAAGAAAACCAATGCTAATCTCTTCGCTCAGATGACCACTCTTCGCGGAATCCAAGACAAACGTATTGGCAACGAGGAGTCCTGGAAATCCAAGCTGCAGCAGCTGTGCCGCCAATTGAGGGGTAAGTTTTCTTCTTCCCTGCATCCTCTCTTCTCGGTCTCTCTCTTCTCGGTTTCCCTTTTCTCGGTTTTTGAAGTTGCCATTTGCTATTTCAGATATCTGGCCTGCTCTCGATTCCACATCTGCGCCTACTCTGGCCACAAACCGAGCGCTTCGCCTTTCGAAGGGCGAGGAGGCAGATACTAGTTCTGAGATCGAGGACGTCTTGCTGGTGCTCAAAAGCTTCTTCGATCAGCTAGTCGGTCTTGGAACCGACTTGGTGCACGTGGGCTTTGAGCTTCACAGGTTGTTCTGGCCTCATGACCCCCAGCCAAGAAAGATGCGGGATCTCGCCCACAAGCTGGAGGCAGCGAAGGCCGAGCTGAAGAAGTGGCGAGCCTCTGCAGCCCGTGCTGGTGCAGATGTGATGCTTCTCTGCATGGCGTCTTGGTACGAGAACCTTGACATGCAGCGCATCCGCGGGAAGCGCAGTAACTCCAAGTGGGAAAACGATGCCGCTAGCGTGGCCTTGCGCAAGCAGATCGCTTATGAAGTTGCCGAGTATGCCGAGACGGAGGTCTACATCGACGGCCCCCCCGAGCCGGACACTGATTATGAAGATGAGGAGGAAGCCGACTTGGAGGACGACGAGGACGACGATGAGGAAGAACTTGCGGACTACTTCGAATCTCCCAAGGGCAAGGCCGGGAAGGGCAAGGCCACCGTCGTCGCGAGTAGCGATGAGGAAGAGCATGCCCACATCGACAGCGAGCCACTCAACTTCGGCACCTCCTCGGGTGCTGCTCTCGACGACACGGTGCCACCTCCTAGCCACACCGCTGGCTCCTCTTCGGCTCCAGGCCCCATCTCGGTGGCCACAGCTACATCCGAGCAGACGGCCACCCAGAATGATGTTGAGATGGAGGAGTCCGCCGCCGTACAGACGGAAACGGACGCCACCAACAACGAAGAAGCTGCCGAGAAAGCCACCGCTGAAGAAACTGCTACCAAGACAGCCGTCGAGGAAGCAACTGCCCATGCCAGCGCCGAGAACACTGCCTCCTCAACCTGAGGCCACCTGCAACTTTTTTAACTTGAACATTTATCAGATCCCCGGGATGCCGGGAGCATATGTATCAGACAATATTTGTTTTCGCTTGCTACTCAGTTTTTATGCCCACTCAGTTTACGTTGACATTAATCAATTTGAACGACAATGGCTCAATGCCGAGTTGTGTTTCCATGCGAGTCCCCGAGTAGCTTTTCTTATTCACCCTGTCTTTTCATCTCTGCTCTACCTGCGACTTGTCGCTTGTTTGGTATTCGAGTCACAAGAATTAAAGAACAAGGCTGCAAATACTTAGCCGCTAGAGAACAATCATGATAACGCAGCCCACCATTTAGCCGAGAAGACGAAAACGAGGAACAAAAAGTAACCGACAATCTACTCGGTTCCTGCACTTTTTCTTCCTTAGCGATTTTCGTGTGCTCATTGACCTTTTGCTTGTTCTCTTGCTTGCCATGAAGCCGGGTTTCGGACAGCAGCGAAGTCGAAGAGTTGGCATGTAGGTTTAAACACAGTACTCAATGCACTTTTGAGTTCTGAAGTGAAGCAACCGAATAGACAGAGGAACAAACGGAGTAAAAACACTTAGAGCAATTTTGGACGAGGGCAGTCCCCGAGAACAATTTTAGATTGCAGAGTAGAATTTCAACTCGGATGAAAGAGTACATACACATCTTTGCTTACGAATGAAAACGACGAAGTAGAGCTACATTCCAGGGACGCTTGGTTTCCTCTCCAGCTTTATCTGCCCTGTTCGCCTGCGATGGGCGCATATCTACAAGATAGTACGCGTCATTGTGCAGCGCTTTGCTGACAATGAAAGGCCCTTCCCATGGAGGAGACAACTTGTGCATCCCGGCTGTGCGCTGCACAAGCCTAAGGACCATGTCTCCTTCTCGGAAAACCCTTGGGTTCACCTTTCGGCTATGATAGCGCCGCAGGTTTTGCTGGTAGACAGCCGAACGTGACATCATTCCTTGTACTGTGAGCTACTCGGTGACATATAGCAATACATAGAGAAAGGCAGGAGTAGGGGTTTTACCTCCTCACGAGGGCCCTGAACCTGGGTACGTCGTGTTGTTTGTGTTGTATGGATCTCACCTCACGCGGCTACTCGTCGCGTGATCCCTCCCCGGACACCTCCAGCGTCCATCGTTCCCACATCTTTAGCCATCCTATGGCATCTGCCGTGACACCACCACGACAATGATTATTCCCAGAGTGATTACCATGGTTACCACCATAGCTGTTTCCTCCGTACCTTGGTGCATACGGTGCAGGGTGGTTGTAGTTGTTGGGCCTTGGTGCATAGTTGTGGTTGGGGCGGGGTGCATAAGCAGGCGCCTTGTGGGTTGGTGGCCTCGCATACGGAGTGTTGCGAGTCCTCTGAGCACTAGGTCCTCCATGAGCAGTCATTTTCCTCTTGCGGTTATCATCAGCAGATTTCCGCTTGTGCTCCAGCACCATAGCGGCATTAGCAAGAGTCTCCATGTCCTGGAATGGAACCACTACTAGAGAGCACTGGAGCTCATCATCCAGCCCATTTAAGAACCTCTCCTTCTTCTTAGCATCAGTATTAATATCATCCTGTGCATACCGGGACAGAGTAGTGAAATTCTCCCAGTATTCAGACACCGGCATACTTCCCTGCTTCAGATTTAGAAACTTCTCCCGCATAAGTGCCATCATCCCCTGGGGAATGTGATACTTGCGGAACCTTGCAGAGAATTCCTCCCAGGTGAACACGTGACCAGCAGCAACAGTCTCACGTGTAGTTTCCCACCAAGTCCTGGCAGGACCAGCGAGAAAATGGGAGGCCAACAGGACCTTATCATTCTCATCAACCGAAGCAACTTCCAGTTTGTTTGCAATGGTGCGGAGCCAGTCGTCAGCATCGAGAGGCTCCACAATCCTGGTGAAAACTGGGGGGTTGGTGTGCTGAAAGTCTCTCAGCCTCGAGCGAGCACCATTTCCATTGCCATTGCCATTATTGTTGGCGGCAGCAGCTAGCTGTTGCAGAGCGGTAATGGTAGCTGCACTCTCATCTCGGCTGGCCTGGCGATCTTCCATCAGTAGGGCCAACAGCGCCTCCACTGTGGGTGGTGGTGGCGGTGGGGGTTCGCGACGGGGTGCCATGCTGAAGTGAAACATGTGTAAGTCTAAGAAATAAATTCTTGTTTTTGAAAACCCAGTACCTTAATATTTAAACAAAAGGAATACTAGCGATATGTTTCAAAAACAAGAGCGGGGCAGTCGCAAACTTGAATGAAATGAACGCAAAGTAGTGACAATCAACAGAAAACCAAGCCAAACATTTCATTCATCACCATAATTAAACAGAGTTCCTTACATTACACACACACATCACAAGCCATATTATACAAGGAAGGCTTCATCGAGCTACAGGGGTGCGATTGGTGGGGTCATCGCAAGGCTACTACTAGCAAACTATCTAGCAAAACGATCTAGCATACCTAACTAGTATCTAGACCAGCACCATGTGCTAAGGGTGAGAAGGCAGCGACTACACAGAGTCGTCGCTGTCCCCAACGTCGAAGATACGCTCCTCAGGGTCCTCCTCCTCCTCGTCAAACAGGTCATCATCATCCTGCTCGCTAGCCTCGCTCATATCCATCCCCTCTAAGTCGGAGGGAACATCCTCAATAGGCAGAAGATCCTCAATCTCCCTGTGGAGCTCTGCGGCCTCCTCCTCCAGCTCCTCTACGGCAGCGTCTCTCGTGGCTATGTCATCACGAGCGATCTGAAGCCTGCCGCGCAGAACGGCGTTAGCCCCCTCCAGGGCCGTCAGTCTAGTGGTGAGGCGTGCACGGCCAAGGCGGGTGGTCCTCAGCTGTCTCCGTAAGGCACGGTGCCTCGCGGTAGTAGCCTCCAACTGCTCCCTCAACTGGGACAACTGCTGAGCCAGAGCTCCACTCTCCTCCTGGCTGTCGTGAAGCTCAGCCCTCAGCTCGTCAGTCTCGGCTATCAGTGTTTGGTGCACCAATATGCCGTGGAGGGTGTCAAGACGCTGGTCGTCTAGCCTGGTCTGAGTGCGGTGTAACAGAATCTCCATCTCGTCCAAGTGTGGACCAACAGTGGTAAAGTCTGGCTCAACAGGAAGTGGTATGCCATCCTCATCACGTCTCCCAATCAGCTCGAACCGGGAACCGATGAACATATACTCCCCGATGTGCGCCAGACGTGCTACTGACTCCTGTATCACGCGCACCGCAGCCTCGTTCCAAGAACGATCAACAGCACGGTACACGTAGGCCTCCACTGTCGGGCTAGCCAGAGGTGCGCGGATAGTGACCTCCGCGTACCAGTCTCCCTCCAGAGGTGCCCCGACAACTAGTCCTCCTCGCAGCTCCGGAAGTGGCCGTCCCAACACAGTAGCCATGGATACTAGCCTCTCCTCGAAAAGGAAAGACTCGCCACGTGGACGTCCCAACTGAAAAGCCACGGTGATGTCCACGTCCATCTACACAAAATTTTAAGTAGCTTAAGTTAGATACAGGTGTGCAAAGTTTTAGGTTCATGCAAGAAATAACTTTAATGCAAGTAGAGTCTAACCCAGAGAGGTGGTGGGATATAGGGAATAGTTTTATACTTAGCCGTATATCCAATTTTTTTTGTATTGGTAACTTAGATTTTCGGAGTATACACTAACGTCCATGCTAACTAAGGTCTCCTAGAGTCAGGATGGCTCTAATACCAACTTTGTAGAGGCCCCAGACCGGTAGGTCCAGAACCCCTCATATGCATTCATTCACGATCCCAGAAGAACCAGTCGTGAACAACATACGTAGTTGGCATACAGAATACATCATCCATTACACGAATATAGAGTCTTACATAAATGGTCACATGACCAAGTTCTTGATAACTGTCACGCAGGACAGACATTCAAAGTAAACACAGCGGAAGACGATAAGCATAGCGTAGTAGAACCCGAGTCACGCCTCATCCTACAGGCTGCTGACTGGGAGACGATCCTAACTCGCAGGGCCATCAGCGTAGAACTCCTCCTCATAGTACTCCTCCTGAGGTGGCTCCTCGTAGTCTGATAAGTAGATACCAGGGGCGAAACCAAATGAGTACATTTGAATGTACTCAACAAGACATCCTTTATTAGCTTACAATCATGCATACATGCTTATTTGGTGGAGTGGGTAGGCCATACATATGGTTTAGCTACCCATGACAGATAAAAGATTTGCCATGGTTGATTCCTCAAGTTTATCTCTTTGTAAACAAAATCATTTAAAATAATGTAGTTTTGTTCTCGTAGATATCACATATCTTGGAGGTTTTATAATTCTTTTGGAAAAGAAAGTTTTTCTTTTCAGAAACTTTTAGTAATAGTTTCTTTCTCATCGGTATCTCACAGATACCAAGTCATTCCTCCATAGTACCTCTCAGGTACCAAAAGCCTTCCTTCAAAACCTCTTTTGAAAAGTTGACACAATACTAGCTACATGGCCATTCAACCGTCCATATCCGAGGACGCGGCTACCTCGAAATAGTTTTACTCTGCAGAGGTGTACACATTTCCACTAGATCCAGAGTCCGCCATGAAACCACCATGGACTGTTCCCAACCTATGAGAACATCAGATAACTGGTCTTGACTATCCACTCTGTACAAGCTAGTACATGACTATCTCTTCAATTGGGGTTTCCCTCCCTGGCAAGCCATGTCACACACCGCTCAATCAGGAGACCCAACTGCTGCATCCGGAGGGAAAATTAATCCCACACTTTAGATGTCCCGCATACTCACTCCTAGCGACATTTCGGTTCGGAGGATCCAATCCCCTATAGCCTTTGAGATAGCACATATACTAACCCTAACAAGTTTTTAATCAAGCCCCTACCCATATTGGGGTAAAGTGGCAGTACGATAATGGTTGTCCAGCGAAGACTAGGTTATGTGTCTTTTGTAAACATTTCTCATAAAATTTCCCATCATAACAATCCTTCCGGCAGACAGGGTCTCACCCTTCCTCCGGGTTTTCCTTCCATAAGGCATTTGTTTACAAAAACACATTTTATTTAGTTCATTTAAGAACTCAAGTTTTAAGTAGGTGTATGGTATTTATTTACCATTTAGTGTCTAAGGGCTTGGTAATACCAAGTTGACTATGATTATGAGTCCTTATACTAGTAGTATTAATAGTAGTAATAGGATTCACACAAAAATAGTTTTGAAGGTATAGTTTTGTAAAAAACTTCAGAAGTGAAAAGCATGCATGATAGATAATGATAAGTAGTGATACAGCAAGCATTAGGATGGCTTGCCTTGGTACAAGTGATGGTCCTGGTCCTGAAAGTAACAGGAGTTGCAATACCCTTCTTCAGCAATTCCTTCCTCCTCGTTTTCTAACGTCGTAAAAAGAAATAAAGACACACTTTCAGAACCAAGCAAGGCAAGCAATGCTACAAGCAATACATACAGCAAGCAATCAAGAAGTACCACCCAAAGTTCTCAATTTTTCCCTAAAGAAAAATTGGCATAAAAACTATAGTTGGAAAATCTGCTTTTTCCTAGTGCTTATGTGTGGCCAAAACAATGATTCTTAGTTAAGAACATTGTGGACCAGTGGGATATAGCACATGCTACTGGACAGTAGGGTGTCCCATAAAACACATTTTGATGCCTAAAAATTCCCACAACAATTCCTATGGCTAGCACACATAATTTGCTAAATTACTCAAGTAGTGAAATAAGCTCATGACAACAAGTCAACCTATTTTCCACTATGAGGCAAACATACCAGTGGGTGTTCCACTAGTAAATATGCTCACCAAGAGGTTAATAAGCCTCTGGTCACTTTTATAAAAGTGCTAAAAACAACAAACAAACACCCAAAAATTCCTACTCATACTAGTAGAAAATTTAGGAAACTACTAGACTATTTTAGACTATACTAGCTAATGTTATGCACAAGTGTGCAGGCTTTCAGAGGCAAAATACCCCTCTAACCAGCACCATAAATGCTACTGGATCTCACAAAAATAACATAAAAACATAGCTAGGAAACAAGGATAAATACGCTTAAAAAGCTACACATGTGAGGAGATCTATTTCTAGTCACCCAAGTGCTACTCATGCTTTTGTGCTATTTAATAGGAAATCTACCAGAGGTGAAAACCCTAAGGAAATACTGCCACAAGTACTTTTCATCCTCTGGTTTCAATACTAAAGAGTCATAATTTTCCCTAGTGGAAAACAAGACACAAAAACATACATGAGTATTCTAGTGTGAAATCTAGTCCTTAAGCATTTCTATTTTAAACCTATTTCAACCACAAGCATCAAGCATCCAGAGGTGTTATAAACAAACTAACAGCACCTAAGTGGTACTGGTTCCATGGAAAACAATCTAGCAACTAGCCTAAAGATTCATTTAAATATCTACTCAAAACATACATAAAAATCTAGCTATTAGCAAGACATAAGCATGGAAAACTAGTTCTAAAATGCTACCATTCAAACCATTTATTCTAACATGCTCATATAACTTGTATACATCATAACCACAATGGAAAACAACATAACAAGCAAGATCACATCATTTGCAACTCACAAAAGTAACATATAAGGCAAGATCTAGAATTAAAATTTAGGCAGAAAATAGCCAAAACTTGTTCTGTCTCTCTAAATTTTTCTGTTGCTCTAAAAAGTAAATCCTTCTAGGATGTGATAGTCCTTATCACTACAAAGCTTCTCCAACTTGCCTCACTCAAAAATAATATCCCAAACTCCCTCTAAAAATCATGGAATAGCCCACTGATGTTTTACCAAAATGGATGGCATTTCCAAATGGCAACTCACCTTGATGCAAACTAAACTTCTACTGGTAGGTATTTGAAAGGGCTTTCCAAAACAGTTGAGTTTGCTCAAAAATGTTTTGTATTTTTGAAGTTCTATTCATTTCAATTTTTAGGGTACTGTCTGGCATATGATTTTTAGAAAAATCATAAAAACTCAAAACAAGTTTCTGCCAGTGGGATATGATTGCAATTTTGTATGGCTACGAGTACAAAAATTTGCAAGGCAAAATAAATTTATATGCTACCATTTCTAAGCCTAAAGCTAACACCTAAATTAATCTGCCAGAAAAAAGGTATTTTTGTTTTTAACCTAAAACTGCCCAACGGGCCAGATCCGCAGCGCGCGGCCCAGTTATCGCGGGGCGCAGCCCGCCAGCACGCGCGCGCGCGCGAATTGCACGGTTCAAAGGGGGCCGTCGATTCGCAGATCGACGGTTCCCGTTCTTTCTTCCTCCCCGCGTCACTCCTCTCTCTCTCTCTCTTAACCGCGGACGAACACCTCACGGGCACGGGGATTTGCTCACCTCGGGCTCGCGAGAAGCAAAGGGACGGTGCGGGGTCGAAGGAGGGTGGCTTGGGCGTTGCCGTGGCGCGGTTTCGGGCGATGGCGACGAGTGTGCGCTGCGGCGGCTCGACGGCGTCCCGCGGCGGCTCCGAGGACGACGGCGATGAACCTGCAAGCGAGAGGGGGCAGGAGGATGTCAGGGAGGTGCGCTAGCTCCAGGGGGTCGCAAAGGAAAAGAAACGAGGGTGGGAGGTGCGGTGATCGCGGCTGCCACCTCGAGCCCGATCTGTTCGGCCTGGGAATGGGCGCGGCTCGCCTCGCTCGCAGAGAGCGAGTGAGCAAGCGAGAGGGCTATGGGGTGGTTGAGTGCGGCGAGGAGAGTGCTGTGGCGAGAGGGATAGGCCTCTAGGGCTATGTAGGCACGAGTCAAAGGGGGAGGGCTCGGGTTGGCATGACATGGGCATGCCCTTGCCCCTTGGGGGTTCTCCACGGCTGGCAATGGTTCCTATTGGTGCCTAGGGGTCAAGCAAGTACCAATTGGTGAGCTAGGCCACAGCAAGGGTCAAGGTATGGGTAAAAGAGAAGGAAAAACACTATTTCAACCACTCTAATGACATCACACATTAGTCAAATGCCACCTCAGTTTTCTCCCTCCCTGGTCAGCCAAAGTAGGATCCAATGCCACCTTCTAGAAGGTTATTAACATGGTTTTCGAATTGGCAAGGTGGCCTGGCTTGGATCAGTGCACAAAAGCTAAAAACATTAAGTCCAAAAGTGTATTCACTGTTCTGTCAGAAAAATTCAGTTAGACAGTTTCTCTGAATTTTTCTAAGTGCTGGAAACAGCAGACAGAGATAGCAAAAGTTGGGCTTGTTTTCACCAAGCAAACCAGCTCTAAAATGAGTGATTTAAAATGCTCAACAAAGAACAACTATCCAAGTTTCAGATCCCACCATTTGATTTGAAAAATGATGGGTTTATGGCTCTGAAAATAAATGGCAAAGTAGGTACATTCTCTGTTTTTAAAATGCTCAAATTTCTGTCTTAACAAGATGGCTCAAAAACCATCTTGGCATTGTGTGTTAATTTTCTTTGTAGGTTTTTCCAAGAGTGTAGTTTTGTTGTACTCATATCAGAGAGTAGTTTTGATCAAAGAAAAACCCTAATTGGATAATCCTTGTGATGGAAAACAAGGGTTGAAAACAGCTACTTGGCTGTTTTTCAGGGCAAAAATCATATTGGAAAATCTAATGGAATCTTTTCCAATTAATTTTATTTCAAGTTCAAGATGATTCCTAAACATTAATAACACATTTTCAAGTTGAAACAAAGGGTCACCTCAAGTCTTGAAAAATAATCTCATAAGAGCCTTAGTGGAAAACATGGGAAAACAATTATAAAGCAATGTGTTTCTTAGGAGAAAAACTCCTCAAGTGAGTGAAAAGAAACACACCACTAATATTCCATAGATAAACATCAGTACACAACATGTTGTCCACTTAATTGCATTACAAAGGTCTTAAGAGACTTGCTAAAATACTATTATACAAGTGCTTAAAAACAGGGATGTGACAGTTTGACTTGTCATATTTTGCAGAAATATAGATTGAAAACTTACATTCTCGAACCCCCTAGTGTACGAAGCGGAGGCTTCACTCCTATGCGTCCACTCATGTAGGTTCTACTTGTACTTCGCATAAGCGGCGGCATAGGCCGCATCGAACTCCGGCTACAATTTAGGCAAAAAGTTAATATCGACAACTTAGCAATGTAGAGGGGAATGTCAGAAAACATGATGAGAATGAGAGAACAACTTACATCGGCAGAGGAAGCTCCATGACGCCGTCGACGAGGCTGGACAGGGACATCGTCGGTGGGGAGGGTAGCCTTGATACGCGTGAGGCTCGCGGTAGGCATGGCCACTTTATCGAGAACGCGCAGACGGCCGTGCTCCCTCCCGTTCCCCCTAGCATCAACAAGGAAACACGCGGACTTATACGGAAACACGCGGACTTATACGGAAACACGCGGTAACGGCGTCGAAAGGGGGTAGCAATGTGGAACTAGTTGCTTGGTTGTGTTAGGGTAGGCCATAGCAACACAAAATAACAAGGTAGAACCCATCTCTTCGGAAGATTCACGACGTTTCGTCCGATACGGGAGTTTCAGCCTATAAGCGCGTGTAAACTCACGAGAGAGAAGTGGATGCCGGTGAAGCGGCCCACACTCCGGAGTGAAATCTTTGGAATCCAAAGCACACAACACACCTATAATGACATTCTATGGCACCACCTTGCTTGTGTTGGGGTCCAGACGATCCGGAGCCCCCCGCTCCGGTGAAACCCTAGACCCGGTGAAGAAATACCAGACTTATAAGGAAACACGCGGTAACGACGTCGAAAGGGGGTAGCAATGTGGAACTCGTTTCTTGGTTGTGTTAGGGTAGTCCATAGCAACCCAAAACAACAAGTTAGAACCCATCTCTTCGGAAGATTCACCACGTTTCGTCCGATACGGGACTTTCAACCTATAAGCGTGTGTAAACTCACGAGAGAGAAGTGGATGCCAGTGAAGCGGCCCACACCCCGGAGTGAAATCTTTGGCATCCAAAGCACACAACACACCTATAATAACATGTTATGGCACAACCTTTCTTGTGTTGGGGTCCAGAAGATCCGGAGCCCCCCCTCCGGTGAAACCTTAGACCCGCTGGAGAAATACCGGACTTATACGGAAACACGCGGTAACGGCGTCGAAAGGGGGTAGCAATGTGGAACTAGTTTCTTGGTTGTGTTAGTGTAGGCCATAGCAACACAAAACAACAAGGTAGAACCCACCTCTTAGGAAGATTCACGACGTTTCGTCCGATACGGGAGTTTCAGCCTATAAGCGCGTGTAAACTCACGAGAGACAAGTGGATGCCGGTGAAGCGGCCCACACCCCGGAGTGAAATCTTTGGCATCCAAAGCACACAACACACCTATAATAACATGCTATGGCACCACCTTGCTTGTGTTGGGGTCCAGACGATCCGGAACCCCCCTTCAGTGAAACCCTAGACCCGCTGGAGAAATACCGGACTTATACGGAAACACGCGGTAACGGCGTCGAAAGGGGTAGCAATGTGGAACTAGTTGCTTGGTTGTGTTAGGGTAGTCCATAGCAACCCAAAACAACAAGGTAGAACCCACCTCTTCGGAATATTCACGACGTTTCGTCCGATACGTGAGTTTCAGCCTATAAGCGCGTGTAAACTCACGAGAGAGAAGTGGATGCCGGTGAAGCGGCCCACACCCCGGAGTGAAATCTTTGGCATCCAAAGCACACAACACACCTATAATAACATGCTATGGCACCACCTTGCTTGTGTTGGGGTCCAGACGATCCGGAGCCCCCCCCCCCCGGTGAAACCCTAGACCCGCTGGAGAAATACCGGACTTATAGGAAACACGCGGTAACGGCGTCGAAAGGGGTAGCAATGTGGAACTAGTTGCTTGGTTGTGTTAGGGTAGTCCATAGCAACCCAAAACAACAAGGTAGAACCCACCTCTTCGGAATATTCACGACGTTTCGTCCGATACGGGAGTTTCAGCCTACAAGCGTGTGTAAACTCACGAGAGAGAAGTGGATGCCGGTGAAACGGCCCACACCCCGGAGTGAAATTTTTGGCATCCAAAGCACACAACACACCTATAATAACATGCTATGGCACCACCTTTCTTGTGTTGGGGTCCAGACGATCCGGAGCGCCCCCTCTGGTGAAACCCTAGACCCGCTGGAGAAATACCGGACTTATACGGAAACACGCGGTAACGGCGTCGAAAGGGGGTAGCAATGTGGAAATAGTTTCTTGGTTGTGTTAGGGTAGGCCATAGCAACCCAAAACAACAAGGTAGAACCCACCTCTTCGGAATATTCACGACGTTTCGTCTGATACGGGAGATTCAGCCTATAAGCGCGTGTAAACTCACGAGAGAGAACTGGATGCCGGTGAAGCGGCCCACACCGCGGAGTGAAATCTTTGGCATCCAAAGAACACAAAACACCTATAATAACATGCTATGGCACCACCTTTCTTGTGTTGGGGTCCAGACGATCCGAAGCCCCCCTCTGGTGAAACCCTAGACCCGCTGGAGAAATACCGGACTTATACGGAAACATGCGGTAACGGCGTCGAAAGGGGGTAGAAATGTGGAACTAGTTGCTTGGTTGTGTTAGGGTAGGCAATAGAAACACAAAACAACAAGGTAGAACCCACCTCTTCGAAAGATTCACGACGTTTCGTCCGATACGGGAGTTTCAGCCTATAAGCGCGTGTAAACTCACGAGAGAGAAGTGGATGCCGGTGAAGCGGCCCACACCCCGGAGTGAAATCTTTGGCATCCAAAGAACACAACACACCTATAATAACATGCTATGGCTCCACCTTGCTTGTGTTGGGGTCCAGACGATCCGGAGACCCCCTCCGGTGAAACCCTAGACCCGCTGGAGAAATACCGGATTTATACGGAAACACGCGGTAACGGCGTCGAAAGGGTGTAGCAATGTGGAACTAGTTGCTTGGTTGTGTTACGGTAGGCCATAGAAATACAAAACAAGAAGGTAGAACCCACCTCTTCGGAATATTCACGACGTTTCGTCCGATACGGGAGTTTCAGCCTATAAGCGCGTGTAAACTCGCGAGAGAGAACTGGATGCCGGTGAAGCGGCCCACACCGCGGAGTGAAATCTTTGGCATCCAAAGCACACAAAACACCTATAATAACATGCTATGGCACCACCTTGCTTCTGTTGGGGTCCAGACGATCCGGAGCCCCCCTCTGGTGAAACCCTAGACCCGCTGGAGAAATACCGGACTTATACGGAAACACGCGGTAACGGCGTCGAAAGGGGGTAGCAATGTGGAACTAGTTGCTTGGTTGTGTTAGGGTAGGCAATAGAAACACAAAACAACAAGGTAGAACCCACCTCTTCGAAAGATTCACGACGTTTCGTCCGATACGGGAGTTTCAGCCTATAAGCGCGTGTAAACTCACGAGAGAGAAGTGGATGCCGGTGAAGCGGCCCACACCCCGGAGTGAAATCTTTGGCATCCAAAGAACACAACACACCTATAATAACATGCTATGGCACCACCTTGCTTGTGTTGGGGTCCAGACGATCCGGAGACCCCCTCCGGTGAAACCCTAGACCCGCTGGAGAAATACCGGACTTATACGGAAACACGCGGTAACGGCGTCGAAAGGGTGTAGCAATGTGGAACTAGTTGCTTGGTTGTGTTACGGTAGGCCATAGAAATACAAAACAACAAGGTAGAACCCACCTCTTCGGAAGATTCACGACGTTTCGTCCGATACGGGAGTTTCAGCCTATAAGCGCGTGTAAACTCACGAGAGAGAAGTGGATACCGGTGAAGCGGCCCACACCCCGGAGTGAAATCTTTGGCATCCAAAGCACACAACACACCTATAATAACATGCTATGGCACCACCTTGCTTGTGTTGGGGTCCAGACGATCCGAAGCCCCCCTCCGGTGAAACCCTAGACTCGCTGGAGAAATACCGGACTTATACGGAAATACGCGGTAACGACGTCGAAAGGGTGTAGCAATGTGGAACTAGGTTCTTGGTTGTGTTAGAGTAGGCCATAGCAACAAAAAACACGAATAAAATAGACTTAGTGTGTGAAAACCACTCGATAGTGGTGTCTGTGTAGTATGAATAAATAAAATTTACTTAGATCTCTCGATACATGGTAACGGTTGTGAATTTATATATTTTAAACATAAAATATTAACATATTAATTTTATCAATTGAGAGTAATTAATAAATACACATGCATACACAAAATAAGAAAAAAAATATTGCACCTGTGCCGACGGCAAAGCCGTCGGCATAGTGCTTGGTAAGCCTAGCCAGACGGTACAGTCCCCTGTCCCGACGGCTAGTAGGGTGCCGAGTGCCATAGTCGGCCTCATTTCCCTTGTGCCGACGGCCATAGTCGGCCTTATTTCCCTTGTGCCGACGGCTAAATGGATGCCAAGGGCCACCGTCGGCCTTATTTCGGCTGTGCCGACGGCCAGCTCTGTGCCGACGGCATCTTTGGCAGGCTGGGGCTCCAACCCCCTACGCCGACGGCCCCCGACATTTTGCCGTCGGCGCAATATATGGCCGTCGGCACATGACACGATTCCTGTAGTGCCTAACAAAATAACTAATGCACACCCCGCTCGGTGCGGCTAGTAGACGCTGAGAGAATAGTGCCTAGTGTGTGGCGCATTGTCGAGCCGACAACGGTAGCCCTCGTCCTCGTCGGCACAACATCCACCTTCGGCGCTCGCGGCTGCGTTCCATGCCATGCATTCGTATTGGCATCGCCGCTAGTCAGCCCGCTAGCTTACCACTGGAGAAACCATGCACGGTCATCAGGACCTCACGAGCTGGAATACTGGATCGTGTGCATCCTGGATAGATCCTATGCAGCTCGGATTTGAGCTATGCTGCTGGTAGGTAAAGATGGCAGCGACCGGGCCGGTAGGGTGGCCACGACACGAATTATTGTGAGCTATGCAAGGGCTAGCTGTGTTTGGGCGCCGATCATATCCATTTTCTTGGTAGCTGCACCAATGCCTTCATGTATTACTTCCTCCGCCTCAAAATAATTCTCTCTAAGTTAGATAAAGCTGGATGTATCCAGACATATTAATTCTAGCTAGTATAAGATACATTCATTTTTGTTCAACTTTAAGACGATTATTTTGAGACCGAGGAAGTAGATGAATCGATCGCCTTCCCAGGCTAAGCCGGCGAGTGTGTTGATTCTCGGTAAGATCGTGATTTCTGATCAGCTCTTGTTTGCCCGAGCTACGTAGTCGGCCTGGGCGAGATCGTCAACGTAGCTCTCGCCTGCACGTCTCCTCTGGTTCAACGTGTCGGCGAGATCGTTTCTTGGAGATTTGCACACGTGAGCTACGTTGATCGTTTTTTAGATGGTGAACAAATTTTAAGTTTGAACGATTCCAAACATGAAAAAAATGTTACATATAAACAATTCTCAAATTTGAACAATTTTGAATCTAAATGTCTTTTTATTTGAATAAATTAAAAGTTTGAACGAATTTTAAATTTGAACAATTTTTTATCCGAACAAATTTCAAATTTGACAAAAATATAAATTTGAACATTTTAAAGTTAAAAAAAAAATCTGAACAAAAAAATTAGTGAAAACAAAAATTTTGGTGAAGAAAAAATATCAAAAAGAATATTTCTAAATAAAGGAAAATGAAACTAAAAAATAAAACATAAAAAGAATAAAAAACGGAAAATAAAAATAGATTCAGAAAAGAAAAAATGAGAAAAAAAATGAAAACAGAAGAAAAAAGAGACAATAAAAAGAACAAAAAGGATATTTGTGCAATCGAGGCGTTCTAGCCCGTTGGCAGGACCCGTGCCTTGCCTTCTTAACGTCGTAGGTTCGAATCTCGGTTCAGTTATTTTCCTACTATTTTCTCTTGAAAAGAACGATAAATGGGCCGTCCAGGCTTGAGCGCACCTTGTCCTCCTCTGTCTTTGCTGGACTGCTCCTCATCAGGAGCGATGCAAATCGTTTGCAGTTGCACGCTGACGTTTTTCTCAAAAAAAAAAAAAAAAAAGTTGCACGCTGACGCTTCACAGCTGCACGGAGGCAGCGCTACGTCCGAAAAGGGCCGGAGGGCCAAACCATAGATTTGCTGCCCGCCTCATTTGTGCCACCTAGGAGAGGCACGTTGGCAGTTGTGCAAGTTGCAGGGTGCTCCGGGCGGCCGGAACTCCTAGGTCGTGACCATAATCAATGGATCCAGGAAGGAGATGATGTGCTTTGGGCGACGTCGTCTCGGATTCGCAGAGGGAGAGCATGGCGGGGTTGTAGCCTTGTAGGGACTTGGGGGTGGAGTTTGAGTTGTCGATCAGAAATCATCGCGGCTTGATGGCAGCAGCTCGGAGCGGTGAAGCCAATTAAAGACACGTCGTAGGAGGCTCGGCATGGGGCGCTAGGACGCGAGGTATCTGAGGCCAGTGGACGATGGGGTAACTTTCTTTTTTTTAACTGGACTAGATGACCCGTTGCGCCACTGGCGCAAATAGCAATTTTTGTCGGTATGTTTTTCATAAGAAAATCATTATAAGCTATTCACCGCCTTGCAATTTTTAAAATTAAGAGTTTCGTAATTAGTTTTTGATTGGAACTTAGGTGGTAAATTACCATTATATTTGGCCCATCACGACGGGAATGAGAATAGGGAGAAATGTGTGCCTTGGTCTTTATTGATGGATAGCACACACAAAAATATTGGTTTTATTTTTTATATTGAGGAGTGTACTTTGGAACTTTTCAGATCCAAATTGGCATTCCTTGTATCACGTCAAAATCCATGGTTGATCTAACTCTCACCATTCATTTTTATTTTTATATTCAAGTTTGATGTGACAATATATAATTAGAGTTTTTAGAAACGTTCATGGGCTGTTAGTTTGTAACGTCAACATATAAAGGTGATTAGCAGATTTCACACTCAGCTTATTTGATTTTCTAAGTTATGGATTTTTCCTATACCATGTCCATTCTTTCCTCGGATCCTACTGGGAAACGATGATGCAACATCAGCGCGAGTATCAGGATTATGCAAGAATATTTTTTAGGAAATAGTGAAGCAAGAAAGAGAACAGAGGGTGAACAGTTAAGTGGATACCGATGCTTCAGAACAAATAAATATCAGCATAGAATAAGAACATCAATAAACAGAGACAAAGATGAATAAAAGGGGAAAGAGACATCCTCAAACCTCAAGCTGTTCCAAGTGTATTTTACCTTAGCAATTGTAGTGCATATATATATTGCAGATATATGTTTTGTGTTTGAGTCACACCTCATAATTCACAACATAGTTACAAAAAAAATTTCTGGATGTCGCGCACGGGTACTTAACGCATATCCCAAAATTTTCGGGCGGGTATCCCTCCTTCCCGAAATTTTTGGCTCCCGCTCGCTCGTCTAGGTTTCCCCACCCGCGCTTATAAATACGCGCCCAAGGGGGTAACCCTAACCTTAACGTTCCATTTCTCCACCGTCTCCTTCCTTTCCGGCGCTCTCTCACTCGAGCTCGCAGCCGCGCTGCCACGGAGCCCACGGACGCGCCGCCGGAACCGAGCCGCCGCCATGGGCGCTCGTCCTCAATTCACGCCGCGCCGCCGTCAGCCTCCGCCGCCGCGCCCCCGAGCTGCCCACCGGAAGATCCAGAGGGGCACCGCAATTGTGCCATCTGCCGCCGCCGCGCCCTCCTTCAAACCACGCCGGTAAGTTTTATTCCTCCATTAAATTTAACTTCAAGCTCTTCGCTCGAACTAGATTGGATCTAGGTCCGCCCGTTGGCTACTTTCTTGCACCGATTTAGATCTCTCATGCCTTACTTTTTCTCATTCAATCACTTAAGCTAGGCTTGGCAGCACTATTCTATCACTCACGATCATAAGCTTCCTCGTAGATTTCTCCGTAAATTTCTTCGCCTAGATGCAAACTATCAAAAATTCTCCGTAGTTGTGCTTCGATACCCGGATAATCCCCTATTTCCGGATCTTTCAGTTACTCTCTAGTTAACCAGACAATCAACCCTTTTCCATAATTGCTCACTGATACTCGGATTACCCGTAATTTCCGGGTCTTTAGTTACTCATGTTCTGCACTCTTTACCTTGTGTTTTACAGACCGAACAAATGGCACCCAAGAACAAGGGAAAACAGCCGGCAAAGCCAAGGCCGACTCAGTCCATATCAGCCAACTGGGAACGGTCTACCGTGACCAAGGCGAAGCTAGATGAGCTTGCCGAGTCTGGCGTCCTCCCTTCCCAGGAGGATATCCTCTGGAGAGTCCCGCGCGATGAGACCCGGCCTACCCCGGGCCCCAACGAGGTAATATGCTTCGTTGAGCACGTGATCCGGGGATTTCGTCCCCCGGGTCACCCCTTCTTTCGCGAACTTCTTATCCATTATGGTCTCCGAGTCTTTTACATAGGGCCTAACTCTATGTTAAACATCACTCATTTTATAGTTCTCTGTGAGTCATACTTGTGCGTCCCTCCAAACCTTGCTCTTTTCCTAGAACTGTTCCAATGCAAAACGTGCCGCGAAAGCGGTGACGGGGCCCTTTTGGCTTGCGGCGGAGTGTCCATCCAACGCCGAAAAAATTCGCCTATGCCGACTCTGAGCCTTAACTCTCATGTTAAGCATTGGCAAAAATCTTTCTTGTACTGCCGGGACGCCTCCCCACCCGGCGAAAAGAGATTGCCGGGTTTCTCGGAGGGCCTCCTTGATCTCTCCGACACTTTCAACGCCTTTGCCTCAGAGTCGGACAGGGAGTCCATCCAGCCTCTGCTAGCCAAACTTGCTGTCCTCTCCGCCCAAGGTCTCCTTGGGCTCAATCTAGTAAAAACCTGGGTGAACTTCCGGATCCAGCCCAATTCCATTCGGTCCAAGCTGATGTGCGAATACTCGGGAAATGTCACGGACGCGCTCTGCTACTCCTCAAGGAATTATCCGGCTAGTGATACGAACAAAATCATCAAAGGTTGCCTGACTGAAAAGGTGGATGTGATCCGGAATATAGCCGGATTAGATCCATACACTCGCGAGAATCCGGCTCCCGCGGTAAGATCCGGCACTCATTCTTTTACTCTTGTACTTTTACTTGATACAACCACTAACTCTCACTTTTATGCCTTTATCTCAGGCTGATAGCGCTTTTTGGAACATTGAGACTCCCCCTACCTCCGAAAACCCGGAAGAGGAAGAAGAGCCGGCTGACACCGATGAAGGTATCATCCGGGTTTCAATCATCTTAACTCATGTTACTTTGCTTCCCATATTTCTCTTTTTCCGACTATGTATTTGTGGCTTTCAGGGATGGATGACAAGGAGGACAAGGACGACAAGGAAGACCCGGAGGAGACCGAGAGCGACAAGAGCGAGGCCGAACCAGAAGTTGCAGTCGGGGATAAGAGGAAACCCCGAGGGGTGGTATTCAAGGTTCCTTATTCCTTCATGTCCTCCAAACCCTATTCATTTGCTAATATGTGTGAACTTAACCGACAATTATCCAACTCGCCGCACTTGAAGGACCCTCCTCCGGCCAAGCGCAGGGTAACCCGGAATTCCCCGGGTGATGATCCCCTCAACCCGGGCATCCCTACGTCCCCGACTCGCCGTGCCGGTACTTCCCCATCCTATCCTTCCAATTCACCTCAACGACACCCTTCCCCCAACCATCCATTAGCCGGACAGTTCCGGGTCTCACTCTCGGATTCTGTGACAGCCTCGTCCGCGTCTAGCAGCGAGCTTCCACCGGACTTCGTGGTGAACACTGGGTAAGTTATACTTTTTGCTATATGATATACCTGCACTTTCGATAACCTTCACTTATTGCTACTGACCATTTCTCTTTACTTCCCTTAGCGCCCAAGTCACAATCAGTGACCCGGAGGACATGGAAATGGATAACCGGGAAACTGAAGATCCGGTTGATAACGTGAACGTCGCAACTGGCGGCCCTGAAGAAGAAGAAAAAGAGCAAGACCCACTGACAGACTCGGCCAGGCAGGATGCCGGGTCTCCCAAGCCAGCAGATGGACCCGGGGATGACGACGTGGAGGTCCTGGGCGCAAGAATGGGTACTCCCAACCCTGACACCCAAACAACCCGAGTGTCAACCCCAAAGCCGGAAAAGACTCCTCCTCCGAGTGACCAGGCCGCCGGCTCTTCCGGCACCAAGCCTGAGGATATGAGCTTTGCTGAAATGCTTGACGCTCTGCATACCCTGAGGGCTGATGAAGAAGGCATCCTAGAAGCCTTGATAGCCAAGCACGAGGTAAATCGAACTAACACTACTCATATATTCGTCTAGTCCCCAAGTTCTGAGTGAACTTATGCATAATTTACTTGGAACTTTCACGGATATCCGACTGATATTTCTTTTTTGTCCGACTAACACTTCCTTGTGTTTCCACGCAGGCATACGTAACCCACTCTGAGAAGGCGTTGGCTAAAACCACCAAACTTCTCAAGGTGGAGACGAAACTGCGTGAATCGGATGAAGCTGATGCCAAGAAACTGGGGAAGCTTGCAAAAAAGTATAGAAAGAGATCCCATGCTGCAGAAGATAGAGTGAACCAGCTGTCGGGCCAGATTGACGATACTTATCGTGCTCTGATTGGTAAGGATTCCCGACTGACTAATCATAACCCGGATTTTACATCCTCATAAACACTCGGAATTTCTGACTTGAACCTTTCTGCTTTTCTACAAGGCCGGATGAGGAGATTCCAGATGAAGATGATATAGATAAGTTGAAGACCATAAAGAGCACCATCCGACAACTCTGTGCCAGCACCAAGTGGATTCTAAAACCTGTCAAGTGGCCAGGCACTGGAGATGGTGGTTTGAACATGCTGCTTGATGCGTGTTCCACCATCCCCGAGTGGATCGAGCACTGGAAACGTTCGTCATGCCGGGTTGGAGTGACCCGGGGGCTTGCTTTTGCTAAAGCGTACTTTCCCAAGCTTGAGCCGGCGAAGCTCGTTGGCGGGTTTCCAGAGTTCAACCATGACGGCTCCCAGTTTTCAGCCAAGCATTACAAGGCCATCCAGACAGAAGTTCGTCACTCGGCTAGTCTGATTGCCGATAGTCTGAATGTCAGTCGGATTGTGCCACAATATGATGCTGAAGATAAGGCAATTAAGTCGGATCCTCCAAAGCCCTATGACATGCTGGCACGGTGGAAAGCGGAAGCTGCTCGGCTGAGGGAGGAGGCCGCGAAGAAGAAGGCCGAGGCCGATACTACACCTACTAGCTCCACGCCGGTTGTTCCTCCTCCTTCGCGTGCCGGTACTGCTGCTGACCCGGGTGTTGCTGCCGCAAAGACCGTTGAAGAACAAGTCAAGGATCAAGACCCGGCTGCCAAGGGTAAGGGCAAGATGGACGACTCAACCCAGGATGCCGAGTAAACATTTTTATCCGCGACCATGTCAAACACGTCATTCGGCCAATGGGCCTTTTAAACAATTATTCTTTTGATAGTGCGCCTGTGCACTTTTTGGTACTACTATCCTGGTTTGTAATACGTTTAAAACTTTAATAGCTTTCATGGCCCTTCTGGCCTTTGCATGAATTTGATGTTTCCTAACTTTGAGCTTTTTCATTCCTTGTTTTCCGACTTTCCGCTATGGTTCCTTTTGTGAGACTCGGTTTCCAGGTCTTATGGGTTTTGACAAGTGGACTTTTATCTAAGTCCCCAAGTCCCCAAGACTCGGATTTTTGGGTTTTTTCGAGCTGAATAGCTAGATAATTTGTTTCTTTTTTCAAATTCCCAAGTCCCCAAGGCCCGGATTTCCGAGTCTGGGGTTTTGGATTATTCGAAAAGAACAAATTGTTTCTGCTAAAGCCCAAAACCTAGAGCCGTTCACGCAGGTTTTGAAGCTATGCTTAATATACTTTGAGTTTCCGGCTATTAACCTTGTACTCTGCATAACTTGTGGTTTAGATGACCCTTTTGACCTTCTTCTACTATAAGCCGGCTTTCGCGTGGATAATCAATGTTGCTACAGCTGTACGAAGACAGGGCCAGGCAAGTCCCATTGGGCATCATGACTGATTGTAATAGTACGCTAGCAAAGCATGCCACTTTAGTGCGAGTCACATCAAGCTTAAGCGAGAAAAGTCTAGAAAGTTTGCCTCCTTTGTCCGGTTATAAGCTTGCAGCCGTACTTATTACAAGTAATCGTCCCTTATAACTCAATGGCATCATGGCCGGGTCTTTGAGTTTGCAACTGTGCTATTCAAGTAATCAGCCCCCAAGACCTGGATATATGCAATTTACTAGAGAAACTAATACACAAAGAACAATAAATGATACTTACCTTGAAGAAAAAATAGAAACACAACAGAAATATAAAAACTTGATAAAAACACACAAAAAAGGGACAATATATTGTTTAACCATCTCTTTATTGATATGAGAAAAGTTAGGTCAGCAAGCCGCCTCATTAAAAACCCTCCAGTCCCCTTAGGTACCCTGGATAGGAAAAGAGTGCGTCTGAAACCTGCTTCCTGTTACATCGTGTAATTCCACTTGTGAGTCTAGTCTATTCTAGGTATAGTAGGGACGCAGCTGAGCCACGTTCCATGGTCTTTCTCTTTCTTGCATAGATGAAGTGGTATGAGCGGTGTCATTAACAGTAGCCGACTCTTTCCTTGCATCTATCAAGTAATATGATCCATTGTGCAGATTCCGGCTTATGATGAACGGTCCTTCCCATGGTGGGAATAACTTGTGTTTTCCTTCCTTTGACTGTACCAGGCGCAGAACCAGGTCTCCTTCCTGGAAGACCCGGGTTTTCACACGCCGACTATGGTATCTCCTTAGATCCTGCTGGTCTATGGCTGATCTCTCCAAAGCTTGTTCCCTGTGTTCTTCTAGCATATCCACGGCATCCTGCCGGGTCTTCTTGTTCTCCACCTCGACGTAATCCGACACTCGAGGCGAGTCATGAATAATATCACTCGGCAACACCGCCTATGCGCCATAAACAATGAAAAACGGTGTCATCTGAGTAGATCTGTTAGGTGTGGTGTTGATACCCCAAACCACTGAAGGTAACTCCTCAACCCATGCACCAGCAGCTCTGATGCACGGGACTCGCAGCCGTGGCTTTAGTCCACGAAGCAACTCCTGATTTGCCCTCTCCACTTGTCCATTAGCCTGTGGGTGGGCCACTGAGGCTATGTCCAAGCGGATGCCATTGTTTCCACAGAATTTTTCCATCTCACCTAAGGACATGTTGGTTCCATTGTCCGTTATTATGCTGTGAGGATACCCAAACCGATAGATAATCCTTTTCAGGAACTTGACTGCCGTAACTGCCTCACAATTGGTAACTGGCATAACTTCAACCCACTTGGTAAACTTATCAACAGCCACCAAGAGATGTGTCTTTTTGCAAGGTGACATGTGAAAGGGGCCAATCATATCGATACCCCAAACAGCAAACGGCCAGGTTAACGGGATAGTCCGCAATTCCATAGCCGGCACATGGGTTTAGCGAGCGTACCTTTGACATCCGTCACACCTTGCCACCAAGCGCTCCGCATCTGCTAGGGCTGTGAGCCAGAAGAAACCGTGTCGATAAGCTTTGGCCACGAGGGATCTTGTGGATGCATGATGCCCACAATCACCTTCATGGATCTCCTTCAAAATATGTCGACCCTCTTCTGGTGCTACACATCGTAAAAAGACTCCTGCTGCACTTCTTTTATACAGCTCCCCATTGATGATAGAATATCCCTTTGCTCGCCTCAGAATTTTCCTTGCTAATACTTCCTGCTGTGGTAACTCGCCCCGTGATAGGTAGGCCAGAAACGACTCTGTCCACTCGGGAACAGCACGTACTGTGGCCCCGAGCTCCAAATCCGGGTCTTGGTTAGCCACCTCTTCCTCAGACTCGGTTTTAACTGATGGTTGCCATAGCTCGTCCAGGAAAACATTGGGTGGAACCGGCTCTCTACGCGAGCCGAGTCTGGCGAGTGCATCTGCTGCCTCGTTCTTTCTTCTATCTATATGCTCCACCTCATACCCGAAAAAACACCCGGCAACCCTGTCTACCTCTCTGCGGTATGCTGCCATAGTTGCATCTTTTCTATCCAAAGTTCCTGAGACCTGCTGTACCACAAGGTCCGAATCTCCATAGCATCGTATCCTCTTAATTTTCATCTCCTTGGCTACTTTCAATCCATGCAATAATGCCTCATACTCGGCCACGTTGTTGGAACAATCAAAGTGAATCTG
This sequence comes from Alopecurus myosuroides, assembly GCA_028641055.1. NCBI lineage: Eukaryota > Viridiplantae > Streptophyta > Magnoliopsida > Poales > Poaceae > Alopecurus > Alopecurus myosuroides. Next base: position 228,218,878 of record CM054059.1, on the reverse strand, counting down.
CAACACGTAGCTCAACTTGTCTCCTTTGGGTGATGTGAGCACTACTCCAGCTCCTGATCCCTCGTATCGCTTGGAACCATCAAAATGCATTATCCAAGACTCCGAACTTGGTGTCATTGTGGGCATGCCTGTGTGAGTCCAATCATTAATGAAATCAACTAGAGCTTGAGATTTGATTGCTGACCTGGGCTCGTAGTTGATGTGATAATCCCCCATCTCGATCGCCCACTTGGCTATTCTACCTGTTGCATCCGAGTTTCTGATGATATCCGACATTGGTATAGAGCTAACCACTGTTATGGGGTGTTCCTGAAAATATGGCTTCAATTTCCGGCTGGCCATGAAGACCCCGAAAACCAGCTTCTGCCAATGTGGGTAGCGATGCTTTGCCTCCGATAATACCTCGCTTACGTAATAAACCGGCCTTTGAACCGGGTGATCTTTCCCATCCTCCTTGCGCTCAACAACAACAACTGCGCTAACCGCCCGGGGCCCGGCTGCAACGTACAATAACATGGGCTCTTTAGGACCCGGGGCTGCTAGGACTGGTGCCTCAGATAGCTGCTTCTTTAGTGCCTCAAACGCCTCATCCGCCTCTTGGTCCCAAACGAATCTATCATATTTCCTCAAGAGCTGGTACAAGGGTATTTCCTTCTCTCCGAGTCTTGATATAGACCGGCTCAGCGCTGCTACGCACCCTGTAAGCTTCTGAACATGCTTCAGGTTTTCCGGCTTCTTCAGACTCTGGATAGCTTTGATTTTATCCGGGTTTGCCTCAATCCCTCTCTCTGAAACGATAAAACCGAGTAACTTCCATGCTGGAACTCCAAATACACACTTTGTCGGGTTAAGTTTCATCTGGTATCTTCTCAGATTCTTGAATGTTTCCTTTAGATCATCAATAAATGTCTCCGCTTTTATGGTCTTGATCGCCACGTCATCCACATAGGCATGAACGTTGCATCCAATTTGGTCCTCAAAGCACTTCTGAATACACCGTTGATAAGTTGCGCCAGCGTTCTTCAATCCAAAAGTCATGGTCTTGTAACAAAAGGCCCCAAAAGGGGTTATGAACGACGTTTTCTTCCAGTCTTCCTTCTTGAGCTTGATCTGATGATACCCGGAATATGCATCCAGGAAACATAATAGGTCACTTCCAGCCACTGCGTCTATGATCTGATCTATCCTTGGAAGTGCAAACGGATCCTTTGGGCAATGCTTGTTGAGACTCGTATAATCAATGCACATCCTCCACTCATTAGTCTTTTTCATCACGAGAACCGGATTTGCCAACCAATCCGGGTGAAATACTTCCATGATAAAGCCGGCTGTCAACAGCCGAGCAATTTCTTCTCCTATAGCTTTCCTTCTTTCCTCATTCATCTTTCTCAGGCCCTGCTTCACGGGCCTAGACTTGGGATCAACATGCAAACTATGCTCTGCTAACTCTGTAGGGATACCCGGCATATCGCTAGGCGTCCAAGCAAAAACATCCTGATTGGAACGAATAAACTCCACGAGTGCTTTTTCCTGCTCATTGTCCAGGTTAGAACCTATAGCAAATTGCTTAGAGGGGTCACCTTCGACAAAGGCCACCATCTTGGTATCCTGTGCTGCTTTGAATTTTGCTCTCTCGTCCTCAGTGTTTGGTCTCTTCAATGCTGTTCTGTCATCCGGGTCTACTTGAGACCGGTAATACTTGAGTTCTTCCTTCCTGCAGGCCTGCTCTGCCATTGCCGCGTCTCCTTCGTCACGCTCAGCCGCTATAATCCGGTTTCCATGTATGGTAATGGTTTGCTTGGGACCCGGAATCTTTAGCTGTAGGTATACGTAACACGGCCTGGCCATGAACTTAGCGTAAGCCGGCCTTCCAAATAACGCGTGATAAGGGCTACGCAACTTTACGACCTCGAACGTGAGCCACTCAATCCGTAAATTGTCCTTCGATTCTCCAAAAGCAACCTCCAATGTGATCTTTCCCTCGGGGCACGCCGAGTGACCCGGCACAATCCCATGAAAAATTGTTGAACTTTTCTGTAGCTGAGACTCTTTGAGACCCATGCGTAAGAAAGTTTCCCAATATAAGATGTTGATGCTACTTCCACCGTCCATTAAGACCTTTTTCAGCTCATAGCCATTGACCTGCGGCGCAACCACCAATGCTAACACACCCGGATGTTCTATCGTTTCCGGGTGATCCCTTCTGCTCCACGTCACCTCTTGATCCGACCATCTCAAGTATCTCGGAACAGCTGAATTAACCGCGTTCACTGCTCGTTTGAGTATCTTTCTATCCTTGTTGGAAGTTCCTGTAGTATGTACGTGATATTGTCCCAACTGCTTGGGGTTAGCTTGGAAACCTCCAGCTCCCCCCTGGTTGTTACCCGGATTTCCGCCTCCCGGGTTGCCTGCTGGGGGTGGGCCGTTGCCCGGGTTTCCACCCGGACCCGGTCCTCCTCCCCGACCTGCACCTCGCATAGCCTTGTTTACTTCCTCGTTCTTCCATCTCTGTAAATCCACACACTGCTCCAATGAGTGGTTAGCCGGCCTTCCGTTCCTGCTGTGCTTTGGGCACGCCATTCTGAAGATATCCCAGTTGTTACCCGGCCTTGGTGGCCCTTGATAGTTTCCTCCATTATGGTTTCCTCCGTTTAAATTTCCTTCTGCTCTGGGTCTCGAAGACCCGGCTTCTGTACTGGCGACAAACTCGGAACTTCCCTCAAACGGGCGCTTGTTCTGGTTGTTTCCATTGTTACCTCCGTTATTACCCGGCGTAGATCCATTGCCGGCTCTTCCATTATTGCTCGTGTTTGCTTTTGCTTTCTTGTCATCAACGTCCTCTTCTGTGGTATCCGTTGCAGCGTACTTGTTGCATGCGTCCATTAGCTCTCCCATCGTGACCTCTGAAGCATTCCGGCTAGATTTCATGCGAGTTAACTTTTGCACTAAAGGTATATACTTGCACGTCTTTTCCATAGCTTGTAACGCATCCTTTGGCTGAATATCAGTGGATGAGTAAAGTATCTCCATAACCCGGCACACCCAGCTGCGCGCCGATTCTCCCTTCTTCTGGACACACCGTTCTAGGTCATCGATAGTAAATAGCTTCCTGCACGTTCCATGAAAGTGCTTGATAAACGCAGTTTTCAACTCACCCCATGACTTGATAGATCCTTCCGGTAAATTGTTGAACCACAACTTTGCTGCTCCTTCTGACATCATTAAGTACATGAACTTGGCTTGGATATTTTCAGATGCGTTGCGAATCGACATAGCCATCTCATAGCTGCTCAACCATGTTTCTGGATCCATAGTCGGCTCATAATTCACTACTTTACCCGGTTCCTTGAATTTATCCGGGTAAGGCTCAGCCCTGATGTTATCCGACAGACACTTGGGCCCAGCGAGATTAGTCGGTACTGGCCTCACCCGGGAAACATACGATCCTGCGGGGGCTACGGCTGGACGTGGCGCTGCCGCTGGTCCGTGCACCGCAGACCCGGCCGCGGCTCGCCTGGCTCTAGAACTATCCACAATAGCTTGTGCTGCTAATGCTGCTGGTGCTGGCTGAACGCGGGGAGGAGGCGGCATTTGCTGCTGCTCTGCCCTCCGCCGCGCTGAACTTGTTTGAATATTGCCGGTGTTGCCCTGTTGCCGGCTGATATATGGTGTCCCATGCATTCCACTCCTGTTATCCGGATAATTTACTTGCTGTGCCACTGCTGTGCGTAATAGATATATCGCCCGCCGGGTCTCCTCCGCGTGGGGTGACTCTCTTACGGGGATCTAATTCAATGCGATTGTTGCTGCGTATACGTTGTCCATGGGGTTGTTGAAGTGACCTGGCGGCGTGCGAAATCATGATGGTGGTGGTGGTGGTGCTGTATTGCCGGCGGTGACCCCAGTCTGCAATGTGGGTAGCCCGGCCTGCACGTTTGCCGGCTGTCCTCCTCCAGTTGCGGGCTGATGTACAGTTCCTTGGTTCGCAGCTGGGATTGGTTGATCCTGAGGTGTGATGAATAGTGCGGCCGGGTTTATGACTCCACCCATTGCCGGTAATCTAGTCTGGTGCCTTTGATGCACCCTGGTTGTCTCTTCCCGGAGCCGGTTCTCCAATGCATCCAGCTCACGTTGGCGTGTGGCTATCCCTTGCTTTTCTGCTTCCACATCTCTCCTCTGTTGCTCCAATGCACGACGGGCTACATCTAGATCCCTAGGACGTGCCGCTGCGTTCTCCGGGGTTATGACTGTAGCTAGCATGGTGGGATCTAGGATCATGTTATTATTGAACAGGGCCGGGTGTTGTGGATTTGAAGGACCCGCCCCTGGCGTCCGGTTTGCCAGATACCCGAACATATTTGCCTGCAACTCGCTATCCGCTGCCCGGCTGGTAACTGAGGCCGACTCTCCGTCAAACCGGGCAAGAACCGGATTTCCGTTAGCCGGATTTTTCTGCTGGGCCAACGCTCGCGCTGCTCCAACCGCGGCCGTGGTCACGTCCCCCTGATTGAGATTGGTTGCAGGGGCCGTGTAGACCGCGACCTGGCGCACGATGCTTGGCGTAGACTCATATTCTTCCTCATCACAACTATCCTCCTCGTACCGGTCCTCCAGCAGGTGCAGGACAGTCTCGGTATCATCTTCTCTCACGACCCGGCCATGCGGGATCCATGCCGGCTCCTCCGGCTGTTCCCTCTTCGTGGTAGGCTCTTCTATCGGATCTATCGTCCCGACCGATTCTTCTCCATCCGACTGAACGCAGGTGGCCTCTGCTGACACAGAATCAAATCCAAAATCGTCAGGGATTGAACCAGACGTACGTACCATGCCGATGAAGACGTTGACCCGGCCGATTGTCACGACAGATCCGGATTCGAGCATATCCGACTCTGGACCCCAGCCAAAATCGTCCACCATCTTCTCACCTTCGGGGTTGGTGTAGATCTCGCCGATGACGAGGTTCTTCATGTTCTCCCGAGCTTCTCCCATGATGTAAACACACTTGGACGTAGGCCCCACGCTGGGCGCCAACTGTCGTGGGATAATCACGGCAGACGTTACCGGGGGTAACTTGTCTTGGGGCCATTCTACTCTGGTGTTTGGGAGAGGGTTTAGCTCAAGGGAAACCATGGTGATATGCGATCTGGTAGCCGGCAATCAAGTCGCCGAGTCTCCGATCTGAATATATTATCTCAACTCTCGTGTTACAAAGGATACTCGAATATCTCGTGGTCGTGTCCAATCTAACCCTAGGGGCCGGCTTACATAGTATCCGGACCCCCTGGCTTACGATCCAAGGTATACTCGGAGTCCTACCCGGACACTGCTTACAAACCCTAAGTTTCCTTATCGGAACCCACAATCCGGGTTACGAGGCCTACACTCTTGGGCCTTCTAGAAACTCCTTTTCCCTAAGCCGGGTCTTGCGCAGCGCCCTTTGGGCCGAGTTACACCTTGGCGTTAGCCTACCGGGTTATCATCCCTCCATCAAGAAGTTTGACTAAGTTAAATATGTTGACTAGATTAATTGTCTAATTAGAGATTAAATATGTGGCTAAGTGCAAAATTCTAGAATAGAATTTGAAAAAAGTTCAAAAAATAAAGTTCAACAAAATTCGAATTTTTCTTGATTTTTTTTTAATTATCTTCAAAATATTATGCCGACGATTTTGCAGTCGGCGTAGGGAGAGGTAAGCCGTCGGCATAGCCCTATGCTGACGATAATTTGGCATATGCCTCTGCGGCCTTACGCCGACGGCCGCCGTCGGCACAGCCTGTACCGACGACATTTTAGCCTATGCCGACGGCCAAAAACCGTCGGCTTCTTGACAGATTCCTGTAGTGGCCTGTCAGAGGGTCCGTCGATAACTCGGACACAACAATCCTGCAATTGTACTCCTAGGGGATCTCTCGCAATGTTATCAATCGTAGAGCCAGCGGCTCAACCAGCAATCGAGTTGACAGACGTCCTATGAGGTAGAAGTTTGAGCTGTAGATATAAAATGGCCATCACCGAGCTCAAATCAGGGGGGGTCTTTGCCGTTGAATATGAGAAGCCGCAGAAGAGGCGCTCTCACCCACCTCTGGCATGTCCCGAACAACAAAGATGCATAGAATTCATGCCCAATAGTTTCCAGAGATGCAGAGCGTAGCAACCAGACATATAGCAATAAAATCCAATGGATGCACTAGTACCATCCGAATTGAGATCACACCAACACAAAGATGCTGACATGTAGAGATTACCCCATTTGTACTTGCGGAGTGGTCGCCCTTCGACCATTGTGGACGGTAGCCAGCGAAAGGAAACCGTGGAGGCACTCCCTGGAGATGATTCCTTAGGGCATCTCCAGTCGCCCCCCAGGCGGCCTTTTTAGCGCCGGAAGCGGCGAATAGCGCCGTTTTCGCACTAGTCGCCCCCCAGAAGCCCAAATAGCGCCCAAACGACGCTAATTCGCGCTGCCCACGCCGGCCAGCTCTGTCAGTGACGCGTCGAAAAAATGCGGGAACAGAAACCCCCGTGATCATCTTCTCGGCTCCCGCGTCGGTCAAAGTCTACCGGCGTTTATGGCATGGCGGTCGCCCGGTGCATGCGCCCGTTCAAAGGCTGCCGGAGTAATGGCGTTGCGGGCGGCAGCGAGGGGACGCGGCGCAGTAAATGCCCGGCAAGCTACAAAAACCTCCCGCCGCTCGCCGCACTCCCCATTCTTCCTCCTCGCTGCTCCCCCGTCCTTCCTCCTCGGCGCTCTCCTCTCTCCCCGTGCTTTCTCCAGTCGCGATGGCCAACTACGACGATGCCGCCGCCGCCACCTTCGCAGGAACGAAGCGTGGTCGCTGTACTGGGCGGGCTATCCGTGCCCGCCCGACATGCGCCTCCCGAGCTCCGCTGGTGGGCAGCCTCGCTGGCACCTCAGCGTCGGTGGGGTTCCCGTACCCCCAATTTGTCACATCCCAATTTTGGAATACCTGAAAACACAGTTGTTTTGCTAATTGCTTGACAAATAAACTTTGGTTGTGTTTGTTTGAGTGCAACTAAACAAACTTAAAAATATAGCAAAGCAGTAAACTAAAATATTCAACATATTGTTCCAATGACCTTGGCAATATTTTCTAAAGTAAATATTGATCAAAGAGTTTTCCAAAATTATCTTATGAATCCCATACTTGTTGAATATTATTCCAAGGCCTAAATTAAGAAAGAGGAAACTTTCTTCAAATGATCTGAAATTGATACCAGTGCTTCCCTATATCAAATAAGGAACACACACAAGAGGATACCAAAAATTGAATCCATTAAAGTCCTGAAAACATGATTTTTCTCCACAGCAACATTTGGAATTTTGAACAAGTTTGTTCTACAAACTTTTTAAAAATGACATGAAATAAATACCACATTCTCTATATATCAAATAAGGATGAAAAACAAAAGGGCACAAGTTTTTGAATAGTTTAAGTTGCCAAAAACCCCTGTTTTCTAGACAACACTTTTTTAAAACTTGAACAAGTTTATTCTATGAAGTGACTCAAAATGACTTGAATTTTATACCACACAAGGAACACACAAAATAAGGAATGTGTGCCAAAAATTATCATTTTTGGAAGCTCGTAAGTAGTCTAATAAATTCAATCTCCATCTATGTCAGAATTGAAATTTGAACAACTTTGAACTATCAAGTTTATCCAATTGAGCCAATTTTCATATATGTTGTGCATCTCAACTAATAAGAATTTTGGGCAAAAGGATTTCTAATTATGACTTGTTTTGCCTAGTGAAAACAACATTTTTCAGAGAGGAAAAGGGTCTCTTTGTAATTTCCAGAAAATAGCCAGGGACCTGTTTGTGAGGTGAGTCACCTTGTCCTTCTTCTTCCTGTAGATGCAGTGGAGGCATGGCTGCCCATGCTCCATGCCTTCGAGTGGAAGCATTCCTCGTGGCTAACCCCCCCCATGTGCACATGCTTGCTACCTGCCCCCCCTCTCTCCCCCTCGAGCTCCTCTCTCTCTCTGCTATTTTTTTCCCAAACCGAACCCTAGCCCGAATGGATCGCCGTCGATTCGGCCGTTCCAGAGCTCACCGGCGGTCGCCGTTGGCCTCATCCTCTCCGCCTCGACGTGCTGGTCATCTGTGCCAAAGGAATCGAGATGGGATGCCTCGAGGAGCCCGCGCCGTCCGGATTTCTTTCTCAGGTCCGGCGAGCTCCGACGGGAGATCGCCATTGATTGCAGCCCCCTCCGTCTTCGCCGAGTGCTCCCTCGCGTTTATGGTGATCTTGCGCCCCTCGCCGTACCTTTTCCCCTCTCCCTAGCCCTCTGGATCATCGCCTCGTCCTCCTAGTTCTTCGGCCGCCGCGCGCCGTCGTCGCCGGTTGCTCTCCGGTGGCTCCTTGGAAGCGGCGCTGCCTCTGGATGGTTGCCCGCGTCGAGGGCAACGTGTGGATGTGTTTTAATCGCGAAGTGGTGGCCGAATTCGCCCGTTTGAACCTCGCCGGAATCCTTCCCGCCGGCGGGTGACGTCGGGGTGACGCCCGCGTCGCCTTGACCGCGCGCTGGGGCGGTCAAACCCGCGGGTGGGCCGCGCGTGCCTGCGTGGCTGCCTGGCCCGCTGTTCGGCGGCAGGGGCTGGATCCCCTCGCGGTGAAAAAGGATCTGGCCGGCCCAGTAGATGGATCTAGCCCATCCATATCTTTTTCCATTTATTTTTTTTTACAGAAAGGTGCATGTTTACTTTTGGCCTTAAAAACCAGCCTAAAAGATGAATTTGACCAAGACTAAATTCACAGTGGTAAAGCAACTAAATCTAAACATTTTAAAGATCAGTGTATTCCGATCCATTATAGAAAACTTTTAAATAAAGATTGGCTTCCGATTGAGGACCGTTTTGAAAGCAAATTGAGTACTTGGATTGGTAAATTACTTACTTATGGGGACAGATTGGTTCTCATTAATTCAGTTCTATCTAGTTTACCCATGTTTTTCCTGTCCTTTTTTGAGATACCTGTTGGGGTGAGGAAAAAATTGGACTTCTTTAGATCTCGCTTTTTTTTTGGCAAAGTGACCAGAAGAAGAAGAAATATAGGTTAACTAGGTGGAATATTATCTGTAGACCCAAAGATCAGGGGGGCGTGGGGATTGAGGTTTTAGAGATTAAAAACAAGTCTCTTTTAAGCAAATGGCTATATAAACTCCTTACCGAGGAGGGGGTGTGGACTGAGATACTTCATAATAAATATATTAAGGACTTACCGTTATAGCAAGTGGAAGTAAAACCTAGTGACTCGCCCTTCAGTACCCAAACCTCTATAATGTGGTCCGACATAGAAATGTTCTTGTTTCACATGTACTGTGGAATGATCATCCTAACTTGGTTTTTAGGAGAGCGTTAACTGGAGATAAATGGGACACATGGTTGCATTTAGTTCAACGCTTAATGACTCTTTCTAATTCTAATAGCCCAGATTCTTTTAAATGGACATTGACTACGTCTGGTATGTTTTCTGTTAAATCCTACTATGAGGATTTAATGAACGAAGGTACTAAATGTCTACGTAGATATATTTGGAAAATAACAGTTCCACTCAAGATAAGAATTTTTATGTGGTTTCTTTATCGTAAGGAACTATTGACGGAAGATAATTTGGCTAAACGGAATTGGATGGGTTGCTCCAAGTGTGTTTTCTGTGGTAATCAAGAAACTATAGATCATCTTTTTATATCATGTGAATTTGCAAAAAAGATTTGGCGCTTGATACATTTTACTTTTAGCATTACTCCACCACTCTCAGTTGACAATCTGTTTGGAGATTGGTTAGATGGGGTAGATAAAAAATCTAAAGCTAGTATACGTATTGGTGTATGTGCTTTTCTTTGGGAAATTTGGAATTGCAGGAATGATGTAATTTTTAACAAAATGGCAGCGGGTCATTTTTTGCAGGTTGTTCACAGAGCCACCCATTGGATACATCTGTGGTCACTACTCTCCCCGGAAGAGCTGCGTGGAAGCTTGGATACAGGATGTGCACGCTTGCTGGCGGTCGTGCGGGCTATCTTCAGCCGGGGTGGGTGGCTACATACTAGGAGAATACAAGATGTGTAGTCTCTTTTCTTTGGATCTGTTTTGGTGGCTGATTTGTGTGGCCACATCGCAGTTTGATTGAGTGGTAGTTGTTGGATGAATATTTGTTTCTGGATGATTTAATATTTAATAAATAAGCTGTGTGCATCCACTGGATGCAGAGGCTGGATTTTTCGTTTCAAAAAAAAAACTAAATCTAAACCGTCTCCAATTTGTAGATCTACTTTGTGACGAATATTTTAGACATGAAAAATATTTTGGCAACATGTACCAGAAACAGCAACATGAGCCCCAGTTTAAATGCACAACTCAGAATGAGGTGTATCCAATTGAATTGGAAAGCCCTTGAAATTTCCTAACAGGAGAAGTTAACCTTGCTTCCAAATTCCTAGTATTTTTGAAATGTCATGCAATTTGGTAAAACACCAGAGAGCACTTTGGTGATTTTTATAAAATCATTAAAGATGATTTTTGATGCAAACTCAATTGGATGGTCTTGTACATGTTTAGGGCTATCCATACCTAGCTGGGTTTAATTTTTAAAGCATCCTAGAAAGTTTGGTGGACAGATCTTTATTTTTCATGTTTCTGCCATTTTGGCATTTTAGGTATTTAATTTGTGTGATTATATTTTTGTGTTGCAATATTGTTTTCTAGCATGTAAAAGTTGTGTGCACTTGTTTTCTAAGGTTTACTTAGCTATTTTAGCATGTTAGATTGTGTGGAATTGAGTTGAGAAGAAATAGGATTTATGTTAGTAGCATATGCTTTATCTCTAGTTTATACTTGCATAGGATTTTTGAGTGATAAATTTATGTGCAAGCACTTGGATTGTTGTGTTGAGAGATTAGATCCAGTACCATGTTGGTACTTATATTGTGTTGGTATCACCTCTGCTAGCTTTCACTTGAGTTGGTAGAAAAGCATGAGTAGCTTTGTCATGACTATGCAAATGTTATGGAAAAATTCTCTCATGTGTAGAATTTTTGGCATAAAAATTTGTGGTTGTGTAGCCACATATTTTTGGGTTGTGTTCATAGGACCAGTAACATTTTGATGATGTTTTTATGAGTACTTGAACCCTAGAGTTTTCACTTGTGTGGGAATAATAGCATGAGTAGCATTACCTTGCTTATTTTAGCATCCTATTATTTTCTACTAGTATGGTTATTGCACTAGATGCTAGTTTAGGCTTTTGTTAATTTTTAGCAAGTATGACCAGAGGCCTTGTGACCTCTTAATGATTTGTTATGCTAGTGGAACACCCACTGGTGTCATTGCATTTTTGGTGGAAACATTATTTCCCCCACACTAGATGTGTTTCCTTTACATAGTTCTCTAACTAATGAGTGCCTAGTATTTTTGCCTTGGGCTTTTAAGTGCTAAATGAAAATGTGTATGCTTCTGTTTGTAAGTGGTTGTAATCATGTGTGGCTTGCTAGTAAAAATCCATCTTTGGGGTGTTGTTTGATTCCTCTAGTAATGCCCTTTTTATTACCACTAGTATGTAGCAGTTGCCCTGCAAATTGATGCCTTATTTTATTAAATGGGGTATTTTTGTTATAGAAAGTATAGATGTTTTTCACTACTGTTTTTGTGGCATGGACCCTCTGGTTGTATTTCAATTACTTGATTGAAATGCATCCATTGATTCTTCATGTTTGAGTAGTACTAGTTCCCTAACATTTTTGGTATTGAATTTTTCCTACCAACTTGTGTTTGGTAGATATTTGTGTATCCTAGCATGAGGACATGTTTTCATTTACCATTATGATAACATGGTTCCTTGTTTGCATTTTAGTACTTTACTTGTTATGCATGCTTGCATAGCAAACCCTTAGTAGAAGCATGTCTATAGGATTCCTCCTTTTTAGTCATTGTTTCTATTGTTCTCACTATGAGAATTGTGTGTTTTGTGATGAGTCTATTGCCTTGTTGCACTTGTGTAGGCTCACTGATTTGTAAAAGTCACTTTTACAAATTATGTGTTTTATTTATTCTTGATGTGAATTTAGGCTTAGTAGATTAGCTACCTTGTCCTTTTTGTGGCTTGGTTGATGGACCCATTGCCATGAGTATTATTGTGCATGTTTTGTATACTCTTAGTAGCCTCACCCATGTGAAACTAAGTGTATTTTGGGTTTATTAATATCTTGGTATGAGAGTGGCACACCCACTGAATCCATGATATTGAGGTCGTGAGATATGTTCCTCCAACCTTAAGTTGTCTTATTAAATGGCATTTCTGCCCAGTGTGTTTGTTTTGATTGTTTGCCTCAATTAATAATTAGGTGATTGGTTATTATTGTTATGTATTGTTGCTTGCCTTGATTGGTTCTGAATGTGTGTACTTATTATTTTTACGACGTTAGAAAAACGAAGTGGAAGGGAGTGTCGTGAAGCTCTGTTCCAAGTTCCAGTCACTCCAAAACCAGGGACACAAGGAGTTACCAGGCAAGCCATCCTGATGCTTGCTGATACAATACTTATCATTATCTATCATGCATGTTTTACCTCTAAAGTTTTACCAAAACTTGATTATCAAAACTATTTTTGATGTGGCTATTACTACTATACTATTATATACTCCCTCCGTTCCTAAATATAAGATGTTGTAGCTATTGTTCATGTTGTCTAGATTCATACTACTTTGAGTGAACCTATACACTAAAAGTTGTCTAGATACATGTAGACATATGTGAATGTGGAAAAGGGGTAAAACATCTTACATTTAGGAACGGAGGGGAGTAGGTTACTACTATGCCAGTAGTTAAACTTGGTAATACCAAGCCCATAAGCCACCATATGGTATTTATTACCATCAAATATACTAGTCCCTAAGTGGACACCCTAAAATTGTGATTTTACAAAACAAAGGCTTTACGGAAAAACCCAGAGAAAAGGCGGATCCTTGTTCTCCGGAGGAATGTGGAAGTGGTCATTTTTGAGAAATTGGTGTTTTCAAAAATGACACATAACCTAATATTTGCCGGACAACCTTTACCGTACTGCCACCCTACCCCAACATGGGCACGGGGCTTAACTTGAAGTTTGTTCTTATTAGTGTGTGCTATCTCACTTGCTATAAGGGGCGTCGTACCCTCGAACCGAATGTCGTCAAAACTCCCAATGTTGAGGCATATAAAGTGTGGGATTAATTTTCCCTCCGGATGCATTCATTGAGGCTCCCGTCTAGGCAGAGTGGGACTTGGTGCCCGGGAGAACAAACTCAATCGAGAGATAGACATATACTAGCTTGAACATAGTGAATGGTTATGATCAGATACCTGATGTTTACATACTGTTGTTACAGTCCGTGGTTGTTCACGGTAGGTGTACTGGATCTGGTGGATGTGTACACCTCTGCAGCGTACAACTTTTTCGAAGAAGCCGCGTCCTCGGATATGGACAGTTGAATGGCCATGTAGCTAGCATTGTGTCAATGTTTTCAAAAAGGAGTTTTTGAAAGGAAGTGTTGAACTTGTGAAGTTCGGAAAGGAAGGAAAACTTATACCGTGGAGGTATCGTCGATGATGAAAAGCCAGATGTCGTTATACAAAACAAAATGTTTTGCAAAGAAAACCTTTTCTACTCTAAGCAAGAATTCTGGAAACTGATTTCAAGAAGTTTTGCAAAGAGAAAATATTCTTTAACAAAACTTTACAAAACCTCTTGTACATGTGATATCTACAAGAGAAATAAAACTATATTATTTTTCTTCTGAAGTATCTTCTTCAACGAAGATACATATTAACCTGACTGCAACTGTGGTGTCATCATATATGAACACCATTGATAGTGAACCCTATTTATAGCCTACCTACTCCACCATATAAGCATACTTGCATGTTGGTAAGTGACATGATGGATGTCTTGCTGAGTACATTCAAACGTACTCATTATGGTTTCGCCCCTGGTATCTACTTGCCAGACTTTGAGAAGGAGCCTCCGAAGGAGATCTATGAAGAGAAGTACGGGGCTGACGGCTTTGCGAACTAGGATCGTCTCCGGGTCAGCAGCCTGTAGGTTAAGGCGTGACTTGGGCTCATCTACGTTGTGTTTTAATTGTCTTCCGCTGTGTTTGATAAGTTGCCTGCCCTACGTGGCAGTCATGTTAAACTTGATCATGTGATCATTTATGTAATACCTTTATGTATTCGTGTAATGGATGATGTATTCCTGTATGCCAACTTTGTATGTCGTTCACGACTGATCTTTCTGGGATCGTGAATGTATGCATATGGAGGGTTTCAGACTGCCGGTCTGGGGTCCTTACACAATCCCTTCCACCGCCGCCGAGTTCCGGCAGGCTATCGGGAAGTCCGCCAAGGACTGCCGGCGGACGAGGCCGCACGGCCAGGACGCTTTCTGGTGGCAGGAGCTCCAGCGCCGCCATGACACGGACCTCACCGCCGAGGGCAACAACGGCCCTCTCGAGGGCCGCGCCAACAGCTCGGGGCGCAAGCGTTGGTGGGGAGGACAGCACCGCACCCTCGAGTGGGTGCTGGACTACATCGACGCTGGCAACAAGCCCCGGCTGCAGATGCCGCCCCGCCCGAACCCCTCGTGGGCACCGCGGCGGATGGGTGGCGGCTCGTCGTCGGCCACCTCGAGCTCCTCCAGCGCCCAATCTCTCTCTCTCTCACCCCTCCCATTCTGAACTTCGGCGCCCTGTCCCCAGTCGCAGTGGCGGCGCCCTGCGCATCGGCGAGCCGCGCCAGCGGCAGGACACGGACTTCGAGCGCGTCGTCCGCCCGAAGACGGAGGTGGACGAGGACGATGAGTGGCCGGATTTGAAGGCCGCCGAGGAGATGTCGCGCAACACCCTCCAGCCAGTCGCCGATGACGTCGCCGACAACTGGAGTCTGCGCGACAGCACCGCGGAGGAGCTGGAGCTCCAACGCCGTCTCCTCGCCGAGGCCGAGCAGCGGAAGGTGCAGCGCGCGCAGGAAGTTGCCGCCAATGCGGCCCGCCGCCGTATTCCTCATCCTCCGCAGACGAGGGAGGTCCCCAACGTCGTGCTCGACCCCGACAGCGACGAAGAAGCCGAGCTGCAGCGAGCCTATGCGGTAAGCAGGTGGGGCGACTCCGGCGCGGGGCCGATCAACCCGCACTGCCGCGATCCCGGTGAAGGAAAGAGCAGGAGGGACGGCGGCGATTCGGACGACGACGACGATGATGATGGCGACGACTGCGACTACAGCTAGGCGATCGCGGCGAGCCTAGGTCTGTAGTAGGCATAGTTTTACTGTTTTTTAGTTTAAATTTCAGTCGAACTGTATAAAAATTGCGTCGAATCAATAAAGTGGGTCGAATTTTATTTCTCGAGTTATTTTGGACCGAATGTTGGGCTGGGGGGTGACTGGGAACCCTACCCCCTAGGTTCCAGATTATTTCCATTTAGCGCCGCGGCGGCCCCAAAACGGCGGCATTTTGGGCCCTGGGGGGCGACACGACAGGAGATGCCCTTACTCCCCTGCAACCATCGTGAAGAGGGAAAAGGCAACCAGCACGCTCGCCCCCATGACGAGCACTCGAGAAAGCCTCCACATCTCGACCTTGGCCACGAGATCTGCACCCAGTAGCACGCTTATTGGAGAAGCTTGTCGAAGATCCGCAACTGCCGCCTTCCTTCCACGTCGGAAGCAAGACGTAGGTCGACTCCACCACCTGCTCTGCACCACGGCCGGGCAACAGAGTCACAAACCTTCGAAAATCGACCTTATTTGCAGAGATGTCCGAGATCTGCTCAACTGCTAGCCGCAAGAGCAGCCTAGCAGTGAAGAGGATTAACGACGCCCTCCAGATCCCTCCAGATCTGGTCGAAAAAATCTGTAGCTCTACTCCAAGGCTTCACACAACACAAGACTCTAAACAAGAGTAACCTAAATCTACTATGAACACAACGTTACAAGCCTCCAATCCCATCTTCTCTCCCAGGGACAGCGCCGCCGAAGTAGAAGGGGCGGGGAGACCGATGCACATGGGCATCACTGATCAGTTGCCCTCTTCATCTACTACAATATTCAAAGCTCAGCTGTTGTTCCCACATAATTGTCAGGTTCCACCAAGTTCTAGTGGTGGATCCTCTGAGGTTCTGAATCGTGAAGAAAAAGATGGATCGACAAACAACAACTCAGTGAACATGCCTGCTTCTGAATTCCCTGATGAAGTGAGGAGCATACAGATTTTTGGCGCCACAATGACACCACTTGTGCAGAGTGCAAACAATGATTCTTCTGAAGAAGTGAACCAAATTCTTGATGTTGTTGTGGTCGATGGAACTGCTAAAGAAGATGCTTCTTCTACAATCCCACTTGACCCCCATCTTGGTACAGATGATGCCCCAGCAAGAATGATTTTAGGGAAGAAGTCTGAAGTAAAAAAAAAACGATTCGTGAATTTTTTTTAAAAAATGTCAGACCTCGCCGGAGACTTCGCGGGAGACCTCGCCGGAGTTACTGTAGCAAAAAATGTATACTACTGTAGCAAAATTAATTTTGTCGGTTTCATTGTCGGGAGAATCTCGCCGGCGATCGCCGGAGAACTCCCCTGGACAAACTCATAGCAAAAAAATTGTACTATTATAGCAAATAAAAAAGAATAATTGTAGCAAAAAATTATTCTATTATAGCAAAAATTCGACATCGCCGAAGACATCGCCGGAATTCTCGTAGCAAATTTTTTGATAAAAATAGAAAAAAACGAGTATGTAGCAAAAAATTTGCCGTCCCTGCAATTTTCGGAGCACCGCCGTAATCCAAAACAGAGCAACGTCTTCCTGCAACGGGGAGCACCGGCGTGCTCCTTTGCAGCGACGCCTCCCTGCCAGGTTGAGGAGGGAGCATCATGCGGCCTCAATGGGAGCTGCAAAAGCGCTGCAAAAAAATGGGAGCACCGGCGTGCTCTTTGCATCGGCGTTGTGGAAGGAGCCAACGGCGGCGCCCGCACCACGCACCAGTCGCCGCCCATGGACCACTGCGGCAGGAGGAAGGACGAGCACGAGTGAGGCGCCGTGGCCTCCATCTCCGGCGGCGCCATCCATGGCGGGTCATGATGGCGACGGTGGCGCGCATGGGAGTGGCCCCAGAGGAGGGTGGGTGGGTGGGGCGGCCGATGGTGCCGAACACGCCGGCCATGGCGTGGCGGGACGGAGGATTGGCGGCCATGGCTGGGCGGAGGATGGCGTTCATGGCGTGTCGGAGAGCCGAGATGGTCGTCCTCCCGCCGGAGCGTCTCTCGCCATGGCCTTCATCTTCGGCGACGGGCGGGACCTCGGAGACACTAGGGCAGCGGCCTGCAGAAATTTACTAGTTGGCTTGGGGAATCGGGCGGCGGAGCACGCGGACGAGAGAAAAGGACGCGGGGATGAGGATGAGGTAGGAACGTGGTGTATAGGGGTCCACCCCTGACGTCTTGTAGCGCGCTTGTTGATATGGAGGACGATCCTCCGCGGGGGAACACCAGCCTTTTCCTTGGAGAAGAGACACAGGAGGGGATTGGGGGAGAGACGGGAGTGCCGGGGGGGGCTGGTTTTGTGTGCCTTTCGCATTCCAAGTGACCAAATCCGACGGACAGGAGGGAACAGAACCTGTAGGAAAGCAAATACGTGCCTACACGTGGAGGCTCCAGGAGGATGCGCACCGCGAGCGAGTCTTCATGGACGCACGGCGAAGACAAACACCCCCTCCATCCTTTATAGGAGTAACTAGAGGCTAGGGCGCCTCTTGGGGCGCCTCCTCGCCGGTGAGTGGCAATTCTATCAGTGTCTAATTCAAGTTCTTGTCGATTTGTGTTTTTCTTGCTATCAAGTCATTTTACCAAACAATACAAGATTAGACTCATGTGCAAAACAGATTGGCGAAACTAAAGACCGTTCTAGCGTACCAGCAGCATGTTCATACTTCTTTGGAACATTCATAGTCTCCAGTGACAAATTTCTAGAAAATCGAAGATCCTGACAAAGCCAAGATAACATGCATGCTAGTTTAATAGACTGTTGCATTTTAAGTGACTTCTCTCAGCTCCCCGGAGAAACTTCTGAGCCAGGACATAATATGTACCGCGCTGCTAGAGATTGAGAAAAACACAAGGGACACAATAGATTGTTTTCGAGAACCAAAGTCGCAGTATTCACAAATGCATTGGTCGATACCACTCTAGTTCAGTAACTAACAACTGATTTTAAGCACAGAGAAAGATTGAGTTTGAAGAATGGACCAAAAATATTAGAGTAGCAGGAACAGACTCTGCATGGTCTTACTAAAATGTAATCTAGCAACAGTGATACAAAAACTAATAGAGAACTAAAATGTTGTCCCTACATCAATGGTTATACTTCATCAAGTAAGCTCCGGCTACATTCTGCAGGCTAGCCTCTGTTGGTTGAGCTGGATTTGAGAATGCGTGCACATAACTGACTGCCCATTAGATGATATTTACTCACTTTCACCAAGTAATTGATTCTGACATCAAGAGATTTCACTCAGATGGACTTTCTAGTTCTCTTAGGTCTCTTGTCTCCTGCTTGTGGCACACAACTTAGTAGCTATCTTACAGAAAGTATCACCTCTAGGTCTAGAGACACAAAGAGCCACATGTATAGCAAGTTAGCAACTAAGATTATTTCCTTTAAGGCTATAACTAAAGAAATCAAACATACCATAACTTACACAGGTGTTAGTGAGAAACCACACCTCTAGCTAGGCCTGTTTCGCTGTCACGTTATTCCGACCATGAAAACATATCACAGATGCTTGACTTACTAACCTTAGACATGCTAGTTATATGGACATTGTCCAGTTGCAAACATTTGGAAGGTGCAGAAAATAAAATTGAATAGTTTAGCTCCACTATTTAAAATAGGAAGAAATTATCTGTGGCAATCATTTTAATGTAGTATAAATATTACCCAAAGCCTATTTAAAGACCATAAATAGGGGAAACGAGGCCTCACCTGGTGGACTTTAATTATATCTTCGGTTAACTTAGAATGAAATTAACTGAAGTAGAGTACGTAAAATAAAATGTTTTTACCAAAAGTAACTACAGTTAATGTTGTTTCTCGAAACCAAATGAACAATGTGGCATGCGCATTCAAAAGTGTCAGAACAATGCTCAACCAAATATAAAAGAAAGGACACTGCAAGAAGGAACTAATAATATCATACATGAATATGTGAAAGTTTATCAGAAGATTTGACAGAATTGGGTAGACTAATCCTTGGTCCATGAGCATGTAATGCTTTGATCTTTCTACGATTCAGCTTGGAAAGAAAAATTACCAGAGAACTGACACCCCTACAGCTAGTAAGGCTAAATTGTAGTTTCCGTTCCAATGTCAAATATTCTAACCAAGTCTACGTTCGGAAAAGTGAAAATGCGTAGAAAATTACTTTTAGGATTGTTGTTGTATCGCAAGTTCACTAACCTGCTCTTATTGTGATTTGATCAAATAACGTGTACATCATTGCCGTCGTGCTTTCCAGGAAGATGGACATTGCCATCATGCACCAAAACAACATATTCGTTAAGATGACAATAAGAGCAACCAGCACGCTATATATTCATTTTTGCATCCAAGGAGATTACATATGCCTCTGATATTCAATACTTTTCCGCTTTTAAGAGGGTGGAAGATACATATCAGGTTAATACTTGTGATTTAGATGATGAGTCCATGATGAAAGGGTCTCACCAATCCTCCAGCCCTGGTGAAGTATCAGGTTATCCGTAGACATGAAAAAAAAAATCAGAATAACTAAACAACAATTTATAGCAGTGATTGCCTATGTTTTCTGGGAGTAGCAATAGACATAACAAACCATTCATCGTGGCTAAGTATAATATAGTACTTGCACCATGTTCCATTAAACATACTTTCCATACAATACACCTAAGGAGCGACTACATACATCTACACTCTCCTGAGAAACTCAACAGAAAAGTGTCAGATTCTTGAGGTAGTTGTTTCGATAAGTAAAGGGCAGCATGTGCAGCATGGGTGTCACAGCTAACTTGTAAGGTCTGTTCTCTGAAAACACACCTGATACTAATATTTTTCAGAAACGCTGACCAAGCGTGTGGCAGGACATGTCTCAAAAGTAGTCACAAAGATGTCCAACTAAAAGATGATTCCTTTAAGCTCACTGTTAGCATGTAGCTCTCAGCTTCCACCATGTTATGTTAATCTCGGTTGAACTGAACAAGTGTAATGAAAAATATATTGCACCGAAATGCTACACACAGCTAATCTAAGGCCTTAATGTAGGAAAACGTATATTGGATGGACTTAAAAACTCGGACCACAAGATGCACCGTCGAGTCAAAACTGAGAGCAAACATATAAAAGTTGAAATTTAGAAGAGTGTGGTTAACCTGGTTAGTTTGGTATCGGTTTCACTTGCAAAGAGACTGCAGAACCCTCACACATGGATGTCGGCCTTGTCCTGATCTTAAGCCACACAAAAGATAGGAACGCAAGACTGTTGCAGTGTAAAAATAAGCAGAAAGAAGTGGGAATCTATTCCAGTGAAGTAACATTATGGCTTTTTTTGGCACTGCGATAGCTTTTAAAAAGCACTAGAAGTGCCATTTGGAATACCGAAAGTTTTTTCGTCTCCTGAAGGAACTGGACATGTAAAATCAAGAACCGGATGCCCACACATTTTTCTTTTACAACTCGTTGTTCATTCATTCTGGTGATGAATCTGCAGCCTATTGTTAGCCTACTAACGGGCTCATCATGATCCTAATCCTAGTAATTAAAAAAATGTCGAAGGCACAACATTCAAGTTTGAGTTTCTAATATGTATAAATTGAATCAATCTCATCATTAAAAAAAATTGGGGCGGACAATCGGGGCGACAAACACCAGCTATGCGAGCCCGGTGACAACAACAACCAACAACAACTGGGCGGCTCTCTACCTTGTATCCCATCCTCCCTATACCCTCTCTCTGAAGTCTAGTTCATAGTTATTTGTCGTCTGTTGAAACAGAAAACAAAAATTCCAGTACATAGCACGCTATCATCTGCTGTGAATAAAGAAAACAAAGAATGACATCCAAAAGGGTTCAGACTAATTGTCACCTGCAACTTACATATACCCTATGCCTAACCAAGAAACACATCTCAATTTTTTTTAGAGAAAATCATGATTAAAAGATGTTATCTCATCAACCCTAGATACCAGAAAATTTGGAAGAACGATTTTCATACTTATTTTATTTTTGAAGGAAAGTACACTCACCGTCGCCTAAAGTTCACATATATCCTATGCATTGACCAGAAACACACCTCGACCACTTATAGAAAGACATGGTTAAAGGAGGACAATCATCGAATCCTAGAGAACTTATAGAATTGCTGACTAAAGATAATCTAGCTAGGAGAAATTGGGATGGGTGTAAAAAGTGTGTGTTCTGTGGTGCTGATGAAACGGTTACTCATCTTTTTATATCTTGTGATTTCGTTAAAAAAATTTGGAGACTCGTGCATTTTACTTTTAGTATCTCACCTCCTGCTAATGTTCCAAATTTGTTTGGTAATTGGTTGTATGGAGTTGATAGTGGTTCGAAAGCACTTATACGCATTGGAGTATGTGCTTTACTGTGCACTGTTTGGAACCACAGAAATGGGATTATTTTTAACAATGAGAAAGTTGGGAATTTTTTGCAGGTTATCCATCAGGCCAACTATTGGATGCATCAATGGTCTCATCTTCTGCGAGAGGATCAACGTGTTCGTTTGGATGGTGGATGCACTCGGATGATGGCGGTCGTCTAGGCTATCTTCAGCAAGGGTGGCTGGTTGCTTAGTAAACTTCTTTGTCATCGATAGTCCTAGGTTGATGGGGTTAGATTACTGTGTATCTTATTGCGACTTTTGTATCTCTGCTTTTCTCTCTAGGACTGTTGGGTTCCTAGGAGAGTGGTCTTTGATTGTAAGCTAAACTTGGATGATGAATGTTTAATAAAAGCCGTATGCATCAACCTGATGCAGAGGTTGGGTTTCCCTTTTCAAAAAAAAAAAAAGCATTCAAAGCTAGCATAAACAATCACATTTTTCTCGTCACTTGCCACTGGAAATTGATGCCTGGTTCACGATCAGAGCATGGCCATACTGAAGGGAACTGTTGGCAACCTACCCTCAAAATACATTTAGATGTACTTTATTTTGTTGTCTCCAGCATCATAAGCAGCTGGACAAGCTAGATTAAATTAAACCTATCTCATCTTCAAGCTTAGTAGGAGAACGCGCAATCAAATAAAAGGGCCGGAAGTCCATTGTATTTATTTAATTTTTTTGCCTGGAGCTCTTTGTTCTTATATATTTTTTCTGGATGATATATGTACTGCAGGTTCAGCTAATGGATATCTCAGAGTTCCTCCTAGCTATACCTATAATCCTATTCTGGTCAGATATGACACTTAGCGGACGGGAACATCAATCAATTTGAGGAGCCGAGGTTTCCAAAATTTCTACCAGCCCTATCCTATTGAGCTATCTGATGATAGCAAACATCATTTGTAAAATTAAATGTCATATGTATCCTATTGAGCTATCTGATGATAGCAAACATCATTTGTAAAATTAAATGTCATAGGTATCATTACAAGACTCTAAATTGTAAAGTATGAGTCTGATTGGTAAGAAATGAATTGAGAAATTCAATGAGATAAAGCACCTTCGGATCATGAAGATGTTGGCGATGATGGAATCGACTTATTTGTAGTTGTATGATATTGCAGTCCAGAGAGGTGATGACTAATTTCCATCAAACAAAGCCTACAAATAGAAAATGTGACTTGTCATTGTTCTTTGGACCCTCACTTGGTGACATAATTGCATAAACATTTTTTTCTCATGCCTGAGTTCTGTACAAATAGACTTCAAATCAATGGGTAATGCATTAGTAGTGTTATACATCAATTCCAGATAAAACATATGACCGTTTCCTATTTAATCACAGAGAGAACAAGAACTTGACAGGAATAGCCAGATATGTAAGTGTAAATACACATCTTGAATTTGGTAAGATTACTTGAATGTTAGCCGTGTGCTCTTTCATTCGATAGCTGTACCTAGAACTCAAGTCCTGCAACCTTATTTTCTCCTTGTAAACTCCTCTAACCTTCCATGCATTTTTCTGTTTAGTTATCATAATTTGATTTTCTACTTCTCCATATAACAAAAACGGACGGATGAAATGGAATCTATTAGATATGTGCTGATGTACTTCTTAAGAGAACGAGATCTTGAGACAAACTCTGCTCGTCTTCTCCTGCCAATCTTTGGGAAGCCCATGATGGGTTGAACCTACAATAATATTTACACAGTCAGGAACCACATGCTCAATTTAATCTCCCCATGTTCCCAGAATTTAGTCAATCTACCTGAGAAGAATTGTTGGTCCTGAACTATATTGAATGGTTCTTGGGAATTCATGCCCTCAAGCTTCTGAAACTACCCGTAGTTGTCTATGGGGCCTGTGTTCTCACAGTACGGGTCTAACCGCTGTGAGGGTACGGGCTCCTTGGACCTTGCGAGCCTTGTGGAGGACGCTCTTCACGGCTTACCCTCTCCTCGATCTGGTTTGGAGGCGGCTGCCTGTGGAGGTGCGAGCATGGATGTAACTGCCCGGAATCTCCTCGCTCGCCTGGGATGGTTTGCTACACCCGCTCTCCTGGGACCCATCCTACTCCACCACAAGGGTCCCCGGCTAGGGTGCCAGCTACTCCTGCTCCGGACGCTTGTGCCCTGGGCCCGGTCCTCACCGCCACTCCCATGCCTGGGTTCACAACGTGCCATAGCGCCAGCATCGCTCGAGCCTAGACGGGAACAGAGGTCATCAAGCCGACGGTGGGCGAGGTTGCGACACGCCGCCAGGTGGTCCGCTGCCTTGAGCCTGGTACGTCTGACCCATCCCCCTCCATTCCTACCTCCTCCTCTCTCCCTTCTGGTTCTAGGTTCTCGGTTCTCTCTTCGGTTCCCCTAGAGCAGTTGGAACAGGTAGCAGCTGATTGTGGCGTGATCTTCCGTGGGGAATGTGGCCCCAGGATGGAGCAGATTGATGCCATTAGGGATAAGGAGATTTATGAGGGATCTTTGGCGGCTGCTCGGGCTCAGGCTGAGCGCGAGCAGCTGGCTCCCTCGACGTCAGCTGGACCATCACGTATAAGGCCGGGGTCTGGCAATGACGGTTATCCTCGACCCTTAGTGCAGGCCACCCCCAAAGCTCCTCTCGAGATGGGGAGGAAGAGGGGCGCCCCCTAAGGGATGTCCAGGCCCTGGACTAGTGGTAGGGCCACCTCGGCCCCCCTATGGGGACGCTGTCCATGAGTCATCTCAATAATTCCCTCGGATGATTCCGTGGGGTTTCAAGTAAGAGAACGAATAGGCGCCGGCGGATTACGTGGGCTAACAGGGGGCACGATTTTACCCAGGTTTGGGGCCCTCGTAGAGGTAATACGCTTACTCCTTCTTGTCTGATCTGTATTATGGTGAGATCGATTACAATGGTGGGTGCCCGAGCCGAGAGACTGGATCTCGACACTAGTAGGAAAAGGCTTATAACCACCAGCTAAGCGCTAGCAAACACATTATGGTGTTCGCCAGCACAAAGTTAGTACCGTTGGCGAAGCAGCAAACAAGTTCGGCGGCGCTAACGATGGGCTCTCCACCCCCCCCCCCCCCCCACAGCGCAATATACCAATAGCGAACAGGGTGAACGCTTCGCCAGCGGTAAGCTCTGTATCGCTGGCGAACATGTGACACGGTTCGCCAGCGCTATTTCGGCTACTATGGCTGGCCAACATTTATTTTGTTCGCCAGGGGTAAAATTTGAATTTTTCGCTCCACAGCCCCCCTGAGTGGACTGCCTTTTTAGTTTTCTAAAGCAAAAAAAATGATAAAATGTTAAAAAAATAAATCCTTTGAAATGTGGGTAGGGTGTAGTGTCTAGTTGGTATAGAAACTTTGAAATATGAATTTTGACCTTTTATGCAAAATTAAAAAAATAAAACGTAAAACGGCAGGTTTTCACAAAATCATGAGAAAATTTGCAATCCAAACTACAAAATCGGTAGGTTTCACAGAATCAGCAAATTCAAAAAGGGAAAAAAGTTATTTGAGATAGAGAAATTTTCCTACAAAATCAAATTAATAAAAACAATTCAAAATTCAGAAAAAATTAAGAAAAGATGATAAGGATGTCATATTTGGATTCCTCGTCTTTTTCTGATGAATTTAGACATATCAGTTGTCGAATTTGTAATTACGGATTTATAGATATGAATTATTCAATATTAAATGAACAAAATTCAAAAAATAATTTTAATTTATTTTATTTCTATTTGATTTCAAGATATCACTACTTTCATTTTTGTTTATTCAAATAATTTTTCCGACCCAAAAAGTGAAGGCGTGTGACACTATGGTCCAATAGTTAAGAGGATTGATAATATTATACTTACAAGAAAAAATGAGTTGTTCCTAGGTAGCTCATAGGGATGGAACTAAGAAGTTAAGCGTCTTGTGGCTAGACTCTAAAATTTCTACATTTCGATTAAAGGTTCTCCAATTCAAATGTTTTGAAATTTTGAAAAAAAATAATGCGAAAAAATTTATTTTCAAATTTGAAATATTTCAAAACTTAACGCTCGCGAACGAGCTAAGATGTTCGCCAGCGGTATCTGACATAGCGCTGGCGAACATGATTGTTCGCCAGCGGTAACCTATACCACTGGCGGCTTAGCGCTGGCGAACACCTGTTCGCCAGTGGTACCTGAATTATATTCGTAAGTGGTAGGTCTTTTACTACTAATGCAAGTTATGGCTATGGAGATCAAGATTGGATTGGATCCCCTCCAGGTGGTTCTCTCATCCTTTAAATAGATGGCTGGGTCTCAAACTGTACCCGGGGGGTTACAAAACCTAACTATAGGCGGTGGAGATTTTCCATCTTGATCCGCAAGTCTTGCTGGTGGGCCTCCAATGGGCCTTCTAGAGCTACGCGGTAGCGCCTTGCGTTGGGCTGTAGTGTTGGGCCTTGGACCAGGTAGGCTCACTCGACAGGTCCTGGAGTCATCCCCACTTCAGTAGCTCTTGAGTGTTTGTTCGTCTGAGAATAGTCGAGTAAGCACTCAAAGCTTGTTTCTGGATCTCGCGACTGAGTAGTCTAATACTTGATCTGAAGTGTGTGTACCCTGTGTGGGATGTACTCGAGTATCGAGTGGTAAATGCGCCTTGTGTTGGCTTTTTTCGTAGAAGGGTCTGGCTTAGTTGCTTGGCTCTCCTGAAAGATCAGGGCCAATTAATTGCATCTCGGAAAAACAGTTATAGCCTACATGAATTCGAGACCTCCGACTCGAGCTCGGGGAGGTGATCATTGCGACTGGACCGTGGAGGTCTTATCGAGTCGAACTTAACCTTAAAGGGGTACCCGGCGCGTCTGCTAGGATTTTTCTTGGTGTTATTGACACAGAAAGTTTACTGGAGGATGCAACTCGAGTGTGATTACAGGCCCACAGGAGAGATCCTTGGGTCTTACCTTCATACTCAAAAAAATACGGCATTCGTATGTGCCTAGTCGGCCGAACGACCCGGGATTAAAATGATGTGTTAGTACATCATGATGTGGAGTTGCGTGAGCTGCATACTCGCGATTTCCTTTCAGATGCGCAACGGGTGCTGTCTTTTGTCTTTGAAAGTAACGAGTGCCACTATTGTCATTCTACGATCTTCAAGAGGTTCATATGAAAGAGAATCCGTGTTGTCATATTCATACGAAAGAATTTTCGTGTCATGAGGTCCATAAGAAAGAGTTTTCGTGTCATGAGTTCCATACGAAAGAAATTTCGTGTCATGAGGTCCATACGAAAGAGATTTCATGTCATGAGGTATGCAATGACATCACCGCGCACTCGCCTGCTCCCGATGGGACGTGACGCAGTAAGGGCAGGGCGCGTAGGGCCCCCCTTGTCAGCTTTTGCTCGGAAATGCACTGGTAGAAAATAGGCCTTTAGTCCCGGAAATGCGCAACCGGGACTAAATATGCGCGACTAAAGGCCCCTCCCTTTAGTCGCGCGGCTTACGGACCGGGACTAAAGGCTCGCGACGTGGGAAGTTGGCGTGCGCCGGAGGCGGGAGGACCTTTAGTCCCGGTTTTTGACACGAACCGGGACTACAGGCTATTTCGTTATTTCTTTAATTCATTTGGTTTTCTAATTATTTTTTACTCCCTTTTTTTCACTCCAATTTTTCACTCCAATTTTTCACTCCCTTTTTTCAGAATTTTTATTATTTGCTTAGTGTCTAACTACAATTATCTCTAGTCAAATTACTTACTCGTGGTCAAACTTCCCGCTCGGTCACCCATCCTCCCACTACTCTAGCACTAGCACGCTTCACTTCCGAGTTCCATCCCGTCCCGCATCCAAGTGTTTCGCACGCATGTATGTGATACTAGTATCATATCAATCTATTAACATGTTGGTCGATGCCACATTTCTTTATTGTCTGAATTTCAAATAAATATTTTATAAACAAAAGTAATGATGTAATTAATAATTTTGAATAAATAAATAAACATTAACTTTTTAATTTGTATTATTTCTAAAAAATATTCAGAAAAATAAAACTAATTCATTTTAAAATC
Source organism: Alopecurus myosuroides (assembly GCA_028641055.1). Lineage (NCBI taxonomy): Eukaryota > Viridiplantae > Streptophyta > Magnoliopsida > Poales > Poaceae > Alopecurus > Alopecurus myosuroides. The sequence continues at coordinate 228,191,147 of CM054059.1, read as the reverse complement.
TTTAAATACAAATAATATATCAAAATATTCAGAAAAATAAAACTAATTCATTTTAAAATCTTAAAAATACAAATAATATATCAAAATATTCAGAAATATAAAACTAATTCATTTTAAAATCTTAAAAATACAAATAATATATCAAAAAATTCAGAAAAATAAAACTAATTCATTTTCCCCTTTCCTAAATTCAAAATAAAATCTGATAAAATTCATGAACCAAACCATATAAAACCTAAACCATATAAAATTTGCAGATCCAAGTTTGGACTATTATTTTGGACACAAGAACTGTGTTGGCAATGACTATATGTGAGAATGATTTGAACCTAACTTTTAAAAACATAACCAAAATGGACAAACTAAAATGTTCTGGATAGATATTGACTAGATCTATGTTTTCCTGGCTTAGATTAATTTTTGCAGCTCTACATTTATTTTTGGTGAACAAATATAGAAACAGTAGTTTGTTCTGTTTTGTTTTCTTGATGTGTTTTTGTTTGTTTTGAAATGTGTGTTTGATTTTATCTTGTTTCCTAGCTTGTATAGAGTGTTAGGACTTGATATTAGGTTGTTTGCTTGCAGAACATCTACCTAGAAAGTGTGTGCATGATTGGAAACCCAAATAAAAATGGAACTAGCATTTGTTACTTTCTAGTTTTATTATTTTGGAATTGTGTGTGAGCTAGATCTTTGTGTGATTGCTTTAGTAAATTTTGTGCTATGTTTAACCCCTGATTTTATTTGATCCATTACATAACATAGCGGTACATATATATATCCATTACATAATATAGAAATAATATAGCTAGGAATTAATATAGAAATAATATAGGAATTAATAAAAAGACATATATCCATTACATAATATATCCATTACATATATCGAACGCAACATAGCGGTACATAGATGCGGTACACACAAACAACATCTACTCGAGCTCCGAAGAGTAGATGCGGAACAACTCGAAGGCAACGTATGCATCTATTGCTGCATACTCGAGATTGATCCGGTCAAGTGGGTTCTTCCCCCAATAAGAGTGATTCCTCGAGGGGAAACAAGTCTGCATGGTTTTGTAGTCGGGGTGGATGAAGGCAGTTGCCATACTAGCCATACCGGTCTTGTGCCCGTACATATCATCAAAATGGATCAAGTCCTGAAGATCAATGTAGTGATCTTCAGGTATATCAATACCCAACGTGCGCATCAACTTCTACCGGTCATTTGTGATGTCAACGCTAAAGAAGTCGTACCCTTTGTTGACAAGAAAATCAACAAGTTCTGGAGATTGCTTTGAACTACTGCAACAACAAAAATGGAACACGTGTTAGATATTGTTGCAACACGTGTATTCTTCCAATGCAACAACAAAAATGGAACTACCCTATGCAATTTTCCTCTCTACAAATGTTGCTACCCTATGCAATTTTCTTCTCTACCATTGCTACCCTATGCAATTTTCCTCTCTACAATTGTTGCAACAAGTGATACTATTGCTATCAACATGACAACACAATTTTCCTCTCTACAATTGCTACCCTATGCAATTTTCCTCTCTACAATTGCAACAAGTGATACTATTGCTATCAACATGACAACACAATTTTCCTACAAGAGAGATCGTGTGCGTACCTTGCCCATTGGAAGACAAGCACGATATCCTCGTGAGCAATTTGGATGACGGCCACATCCCGTTGATTCGCCGTGTACTCTAGATCAAGCTCGAAGAACTTGTGGTGTTCATCGGCGGCTTCATAGCGATTGCTCAAACGGCGAAGAGCTTCGGGGAGCCTCTCGCATATATTGGTATAGAGGACATGGAGATTCTTGCCGCATGGTGTGGGCACATGGAGAACGTTCCAAACGGGAGAATCCATGGGTAGTGGGTGTGGAGGAAGAAGAGAGAGGATAAAGAAGAGAAGAGAGGAAGAAGAACAGAGAGCCGTGCACTGTAGCAAATGGCCTTCTGCCTCTCGTTCGCGAAATAAAAACACGCGGGAGGCGAGCAGTTTCGACCTTTAGTTGCGGGTGGCCAGGCCAACCGGGACTAAAGGCCGGGATGCCAGCCGTTGGGACCTTTAGTCGCGGGTGGCCAGGCCAACCGGAATTAATGCCTTCCGCGCGGTTCCCCAACTTCCATTCATGATGTTTAGTCGCGGGTCGCCTCGCGAACCGTGACTAAAACGCATTTAGTCACGGTTCGTATAGATTGGGGACTAATGGGGGCGTATGGAAGGCCTATTTTCTACCGGTGATGAGCCATCGCGTGCCGGTTTATCCGTTGGTCGTGCAGTTATTACGCACGATCTTGCGTAAAACATCGTGAGGGGGTAACTGCCCCCCGTCTCCTCGTTTCCGATCCGCACGTGGCGGCGGGGATGAGCGCCACGTTCGGTAATCAACGTCTCACATGGGATTGGCCCTAGTATAAGTAATATGCCTTAGGGAAAAGATCACTTTCCCGACCTCCATTCTCCTTCTTCTTCCTCTAGCGCACCCCTCTCTTCCTGCGAGAACGAGCCAAGCTCCAATGACGGGAGGCAAGAAACATGGCACAGCCGCGGCTTCCGGCAAGGAGGCAGCCAGCGCTTCCACGACGGCCACGGTGTAGAGGACGTGCAAGTGGCGCTCGTCCAATGAAAAGAAGAAGACCGTTGCCGAGATGCAGAGGGAGGGACTGCTTCCCCTCGAGGACTCCAAGCGTGTCCGCATGTCTGTGAAAGGAGAATAAATGCCCAATCCGCGCACCAACGAGCGCGTTGCGTCCTCGGAGCACGTCGCCCGAGGTATGTCATTCCCCCTCCATCCTTTTCTCATCGGGCTATTGTATGTCTATGGCATACAGCTGCACGACCTCCCCCCCAACGCGATACAACACATCTTGTGGTTTATCATGCTGTGCGAGTGCTTTCTCGGCATTTGCCCGCATTAGGGGCTCTGGAAGGCTATCTTCTAGGTGAGAATATTTAGGGAGAAGCCCCTTCCTGGCGAGAAGATCTGAGAGCCGGTAGCGACCGGTGGCTTCGGGATCCAGGCGAACAAAGACTTCCCGTATCTGGAGATGAGCTTTGTCGAATCGGTGGAAGGGTGGCGCTGGAGATGGTTCTACATTGAACACAACGACGCGGGTGGCATCCAGAATTTCACCCGTTCGCAGTCTTTAAGCGGCAGAAGTCCTGGTCGCATGCCCTGTCAGCCGAGGAGTCCAAGGTGGTTTCTCCCCTACTCGTGAAAGTTGGGCGGTTCCGTAACAAGGAGCAGGGGACCCTCCTAAACAGGATACACCGCGAGTGTGTTCCTGCGCTGGAGGTTCCAGCCGCTCCAAGACAGGCTGACCCCATTATGGGAGTTTAGAGGTTTCAATGATCCGAGCCGAACGTGCGACAACATTCTTTCGAATGTGGAATTCAAAAATAAGATCACCGCCATCACTTGCTTGAAGAAAGGGAGAGTCATTCGACGTGCCCTCTGACCCCTTTAGATGCTCAGCATCCTCCGACTGAGGTAAATTTCTTGTCCTTCCTTTTCCTTTCGTTATTTCTTTATGTTTTAGATTTTCGTCGATTGAGCCGTCGTCTATTCTTCATTTTCCTTCGCAGAACTAGGATGTGGCGAAGTATCACCCTCCACTTTCCGCGGATGATGGCGGCTTGGACCTCCTCTCGACACCAACATCGCGACCGCAGAGTCAAGCGAGGAGTTTCTGGAGGAAGAGGAAGAGGAAGAGGAGCTTCCACTTCGCCACCGCAAGCGTCGCGGGTGGAGGAGGATGAGGTCACTTCCAAGGATAATTCCTTGAGTGATGACCACGTCGAGGAGATTAGGACTATTCGGCGACTCCTCTAACCGTACTTTATCCCACCATCCACCAATCAAAGATTTTCACCGCCTGGGACACGGACAGCCTTGACGACGACGATGAGGACGAGTGATTCATGTATTTTTTTTTTACTTTTACATGAGGTTATTCTTTTCTGTTCCAATTTTAATTTTCGTTTTAGCCTTGTGGCCAGCATCGCGGATCAGTTCGCGTCCTCGGCCTTGTCCGTCAAGCACAAGGAGGTCATCGCGAACACCACTCCAGCTCCGATCCCTACTCGACGACCAAAAATCGCTGCGAAGGCGGTCGGTACGTTGGAGTACGCGATTCCAAGCTTGGCGGGTGGGCAGCCTGAGGATGCCGGGGCGTCAGCGAGCAAGGATGTTTCGGCTAGCTCGCCTGACCCATTATCGACCCCTCATGGCAAGGTGATGTCTTCTTATTTTTCTGCACTTTATCGTTTTTAATCGGGTGCATTACAGTGCTCCCGATGGGAGTAGCCCCCGAGTCTCTGGTCGACTCCTGGCAGTTGGCTGTAGACTCAAGTCGAGACTTTTGCTTCCTTGTTTATTTCTTGGTTTTGGCATTTATCGGGTGCACAGCAGTGCTCCCGATGGGATTTATCCCTGAGGGTATACTTAACCGTGTACAGTCGTGTATAGGCTCAAGTGATATATTTCTAACCAGCAAGGAATTTTTGCAGACTATCCTTGATTCTCTGGCTGCTTTTGGGCAACGCCTTGTCACGGCTAAGGCGGAGTGCACTTATCTTTGGGGAGAGCGCGACAAACTCGTTCAAGATGCTCGTTCGTTACAGGGTGAGTTAACATATGCTTCTTACTTTGGCTCCGTCTGTTATTTGACGTGCACACTACATGTTGCAGATGAGGTTACCCGCTTGAAGTCCGATAATGTCGAGGCTAATTATCGAGTTAAAGACCTTGATAAGGAGTTGGAGTCTAACCAAAAGGAGTTAGAGTCCCCTCGCAAGAATGCAACCGACCGTCTCGCTGAATCTCGCGAGTACTTGAAGCAACTGGAGGAAGCGGGTGCAGCGCATGACAATGATTTGGTCTGCATCCTCCTCGTCTTGTGGTCCAGGCTTTGGCTGGTAAGTTATCAGCAAATTTCTTTCGGCTGCGACTTGCTCCTTCCTCCTCCCTATATTAATCCGCTCTGTTTCAGTTTTAGATGCAATTGGAGTTGATTTGGCGCTACCCGGAGGGGTCCGAGTCGACGCTCTGATGGACGTGTGGACTCAGCTACAAGAGCACGGAAACAAGGCCTGCTTCGCTCTGTGTGATGTTGCCCGAGTGCTATCCCAGCTGCACCAGCGATTGCTTGCGGGAGTGCCGGTTCCGCCAACTCTTGAGGGCTTCCTACAAGTCTTCCTTGGCGAAGCCGATCCCCTTCAGGAGTACTCCCTCGCACAGACCTAGTGTGGAGCTAAGATGGCTATCCAGTTTTCCCTGGCGCACAATGTCTCGGGTGACCTGGAGAAGGTGTATTCGTGGCTTCCTCGAGATGCGTTGGGCAAAAAGGTAGCTCTCCGACCCTTTGGAGATCGTGCAGAGAAGCTAGCGAAGATGCTCTCCGAGGTAGTTTCTCGTGGCCGTGGTGCGAAGCCTGCTCCGAGTGGAGCTACCTCTGGAAAGTCCGTAGTTCCTTACCATGAGCGATGTTTCTTCTTTTGTATGCCTGTGTGTGCAATGAACTTTGGAAAGCATCCCATACTTTTTTTTCCAATCGAGATGTTTCAAAAGTGTCAGCATTTCGTTATTATGCCTTTACTTTGTGTTCTCCTGATGGGAGTATCCCCCGAGCACTCGAAGATATATTTGTTGTAAATCGTCGAGTGGGGTGTGGCTTTGTGACTGAAATAGTCGTGTTTCCTTTGTTCTTTCCAGGTTGTAGATTCTGGCGGAGGCTCGTCGAGCGGTGCTGCTCCTTTGACTGAGCTGTTGATTACTGATGCGAGTATGCTCGCTTCACTTCATGGCCGCGTTGCAGATAGTGAGCGTAAGCTCAAGGCTATGTATGGTGTGGCGGATGTTGCCAAGTCCAAGCAGAAACTTGCTGCAGACCGTGAGCAGTTTGTGATGGAGGAGTTGGCGAGCGTCGTAAAGAGCATGCTTTGTAAGTCCTGCAAGCCCCCGAGTGTTTTCGGAGTTTTTCTTGCTTGTGGACTGACGCGCTTCCTTTCTATGTAGTTTTTGAACCTGATGGGGCATGTGAAGGTCACTGGGTGGATAGCAAAATAGCTTGTGAGTCGAGTAGCTCCAACATCCGTGCCTGCAACTTTTGGTCTGACCGTGGCAAGGGCTTTGTCCTGGCTACTTGCTATGTGTTGTTGGGATACCCCAATAGGAGGGTGTGATGAGCACAGATGTAGGAGTTTTCCCCTTAGTTAAGAACCAGGGTTATCAATCCAGTAGGAGGAGGAGGATCTTGGGAAGGTTGGTTCCACTGACGGTGGTGCTGGCGCTTCACTGGTGTCAGCAACAACGTGGAACCTGCACACAACACAACCAAAATACTTTGCCCCAACGGTACAGTGAGGTTGTCAATCTCATCGGTCTTGCTGAAAACAAAGATTAGACGTATAGTGTGGAAAACAGTTGTATGCTTGCAGAAAGTAGAGGAAGCGGGAAATTGTTGTGGTTCAATGTGGAAAATGGACCGGGGTTCATAGGATCACTAGTGGTGTCTCTCCATAAAAGATAGCATGCTGGGTGAACAAATTACAGCTGGGCAATTGACAAATAAAGGTGTCACTGTGGTGCCCATTATAACATGATGATTACTATGATATTTAGTGCGGGCATTACAACAAGATACATAGAACGACATCCATCTGCATCTATGACTAATAATCCACTCTCAGGTTATCACCCGAACCCCCTTAGGTATTAAGTTGCAAGCAACAGATAATTGTATTAAACAAAGTGTGTAATGTAAGCAATGATTATACACGCGGGTACTCTCACCGCTGTTTTCTCCCTAATGGCAACATCACATCCTCCCCCTTCACGTTTCTGTCACTCGAGCAAGGCAACATGGATGTATGAACCCACTATCAAGCATAAATACTCCCTCTTGGAGTCACTAGCAACTACTTGGCCAGAGCAACCACTAGCAACGGAAAGCATGCAAGATCACAAATAACATATGCAATAAAGACTATAATCAACTTGGCATAAGGTCAATATTCATCGGATCCCAGCAAACACAACATATATAATTACATAAGATCAATCTCGATCATGATAGGAAGCTCACGAGATCTAAACATGGAGGCATATGAGGAGGAGACCACCATCTAGCTACTTCTATGGACCCGTAGTCGAAGGATGATGATGCAGCCCACCCAATTCCACCAAGCACCACATCGATACACGACAAGGTGAGCTCACTCCTGTCTCCATATGATTTCGGTGACTTGTTGAACGGTGCGCTACCTCATCAAATACCCCTCTTCATGCCTAGGTTGGATCATACCATGGAGCCCAAGACAGTTTCCTCGATGCTCAAGATCATGCCCAAGACGGTGGTCGAGAAGCTAGGAAGGAAGTCGGAGAAGACGACATCAAGGACGGAGAAGAGAGGAGGAAGAACGGGGAGAAACAGGGGTCCCGGGCGCAACCCCCGGCCAGGCCGACCTCCTCTTCCCACCCTAGCCTCAGGCCGGCCACCCCTCGGAAGGAGCCAGCGTCCCACCCTGGCCTCAGGCCGCCCCCCTCGGAAGGACACGGTCTCCACCCTGGCCTCAGGCCAGCCTCCTCTCCCATCACGACCTCAAGGGCCGGCCAGGCCGGCCCCCTGCAGAGTGTGAGAATTAGAGGAGTTTGCCCCTTTTTCATCCCCACCTGCCCCCTAAGCTATATAAGGGACCCCGGTGGCTAGATCTAGGTTTAGAGATGAATTGAGAACTTTGGGCTTTGCCCTTGTATCCCTCTTGTGAGGCTACTCCTATGATTTGTACCTAGGACCGTATCAAGGCTACTCCTACAATATTCATCTAGGATCGTATCAAGGCTCATCCAACTACGTATCCTCTCCCCTTTGGATTCAGTTAGGAGTTGCCAATCTCCCTCTCGTAAATCCTTGAGGTTTTATTAGCGTGGTGGACCGGCCTCGGGTGTGAAGCGGTTTCAATCAAGGTGAGTTTAGTTGGATCGATCGTCCCATAGGCGGCCCTCGGGGTTTAGTTGACGGGACATTTGGGGTCCTTCGGTTCGAGCTATTTATCTCCATTTGTGTTTCTCCGCGTTTTCCCACGATTACCCCTCGATTCCCCCCTCCCGTGTTCATCGTGTTCTCCGTTCCTTCTTCATGTTCTTTGTCGATTCGTGAAGATCGGGCCAACCTAGATGTCAACCCCTCATCATCTGGTATCCAGAGCTAGATTGACACGAATCCTCCCCCACCCCCTCTTTTTCCGCCAATTTTTCTTCTATCCACCATAAATTCGAAAATTTCACCAAAAATAGCCAAAAGGGATTTCGAACGATCTATTGATTTCTTGAGTTTTTCGTGGTTTTGATCCATAGATTTGTTGCTAAAGACCATTCACCACCTTTCTATTCAGCCACTTTTCTCGAATTTTTCCAAAAAAAAATCTTGATTTGAGAGGATTTTCGAAATTGAGCAAAAATCTCAGAAAAATCCTGCTTTTCGATATTTGGACAGATTTTGTATCTTGTTTTTATTTGTCGTCGTTGCTCCGATTTGAGTGAGGCAAGTTCCTATGCGTCACCATCGACATCTCCTATGCAACTACATCAACCGATCCACACGACATCAACATCCACTGGCCTCAAGTCCGTGATCATCCACCGCACAGGTATAACTTGCTTCCGCTTGAACTAACCCCTTCCTTTATGTACCTTACCTACTTGGACTAGCTCTTTTACATCGCTTGGCATTGCATTAGGGGCACCGAGAGTGCGATTGTTTGCGCTTGTGAGAGAATACCTTCGAGTAGGCATTGGCATTTGGGAATCATCTCCGCATCATCATCATCATCAAAAAGCGAAAAATTGAAAAAGGAGAAAGAGCACAAGAAGCAAAAAGAGCCAAAAGAGTAAAAAGATCGATGCCAATTGCTAATTTGTAGGAACTCGTAGCTTCGTGTCGCAAGAGAGAAGAGAGTGACCGGTTGCCACTTTGCGAATCTTGTTGCTTCGAATTAATTGCGGTTTGAGCTAGCGTCCTCCTTGTGTTGGTGTGGCATAGAGCTTAGTCTTCGATAGGTACATTTTGTCTCCGCTCGTCCTTTGGCCGCACTAACCCCATTTATCCCTTGCGTGTGTGTGTGTGTGTTTCCGCCATATATTCCACCGCATCATTTTCCTCCACTAGGATTGGTTGTCGTGCTAACTTTTCTTTGGTTCTTCTCCATGTTTTACAACACACTTTTCTTTGTATTTGTCGTTTTTCTTTGCCACATTTCTAACCCATTTTCCTTCCACATATAGCGTGTGTGTTGTCGTTTGCGGGTTTCTTTTGATCTTTTTGGACTCGCTCTTGACATACCGCCCTACACCTAGGCTCGTCCACTAGCCTCAATACGACCAAAAAAGGTAACGTTGGGTAAGTGTGACATCCATTTCATCATATCACCCTTGTGTTCTTGTTGAGATGGCTAGGGAAGGAGTATTCACAAGGCCGAGCTCGGAAGATTAAGGACCCTCATTCTTCAACAACAACGGCTACCACAACTTTTTCAACCGCCATGAACACTTTCGGCTTTGCCAACTTGCTCGTGATGGATTGGAGCGCTTGGACCATCAACTACAAGCTCATCATACTCGATTCAATGATCACATGTCGAGTATTGAAGGCAACGTGGCCATCCTCGCCAACCTCCATGGATCATCATCGACCTCCAGGTCACGACGCAAGAGCAAGCAACCACAAGCTCATCACCAAGATCATCACCAAGATCGTCGCAATGATCATCACCGGCACATGGGCGAGAGTGGTAAACCTGGCTCTGATACCACCTCACCGCATACTCCACCACAAGTTCCGCGACGACATTGGTTCGAGCACTGCTCACTATCACCACTACCTCGACATCGAAAAGGTCGTGGTGACCCTCTTCAAGTTCACCCTCTACGACCGGATACGCTTTATCACCCACCTTCTCCAAGCTCGACTCATGACTTTGGTCTGCATGGCTTTGTGGATGGTGCTTGCCCACATCCAAGGCTTCCAAGGCAAAATGTGTGTCAGCACCACAATGACCACCAAGACCAAGTCCCTTATCAAGAAGGTGCCCATGACATTTCTTCTAGTGGATTCTGCGAAGCATGACACCCACAACTCCACCACAATGACCACCGGTGCCATCCTCTCCATCATGACCGCCATCGCCAAGCCAATGAGGATGACCCACATGATCTTCCATCGCCTATCTTTGATGAAGACCCAAATGAGAGACCTCCTCAACACCAAGCAAGTGAGAATGCTCCGTAGCTTGTCTTTCCCCATCTTTGAGGAAGACCCCAATGAGCGTCCACTTCGACAACAACCAAGTGGGATTGCTCAACTAGCTACTTCACTTCCCATCTTCGATGAGGACACAAATGAGAACCACCATCAACAAAAACCAACTAGGAATGCTCAACAAGCTACTTCACTTACTATATTTGATGAAGACCCCAATGAGCGCCCACATCGACCACAACTAAGCGCGGATGCTACTCATGATCTCTCATTTCCCATGTTTGATGAGGAACCACATGAGCGACCACGTCAACAACAAGCAATTGAAGATGCTCCAAGTGACCTATCACTTCCTATTTTTGATGAGGACCCACATGAGCGACCTCGTCAACAACAAGCTAATGGAGATGCTATCCATGATTCTTCTCCTCCCATATTGGATGAAGCACCGCATCATCGATACCAAGGAATTCCACCGCATCATCAAGACCATGAAGCCAGCAACTTGAGCGCCCTTTGCCACAATGTTACAAGGGTCAAGGACCATGAGCGTCATCACAAAAAGGAGGAAGGGGAGCCTCCACCTCATCATCACCAAGAATGTGCCTTCTCCTCGCACCCCGCCTTCTACAAGGATCAAGAACATCCTCGCCATGGACACTATGATACCACTACTTCATCAAGGAAAGAGGAGATAGACACTTCACCACCAACATCCATCCACAACATCCATGTGCGACATACTTTGAGGAAGGACTATGGACTCCATGATCAAGCACATGAGCAAGTTCAACATCGCCATATATGTCATGATCCTCCTCCTTGTTCAAGACACAAGGCGAGATTTACTTCACCACAGACATCATTACTCATCCCCAATGTGCAACATTCCATGAGGAAGAATTGTGACCTTCATGATCAAGAGCATGAGATTCCTTCTTCACCACAAGCGCAACAACAACATCACGAGTGCGACGTTATTCCTCCAATGCCACAAGATCGTCATCACCATGTGCATGAGGATACCACTCCACCACTCTGTGATGAAGACGTTGATGCATGTGACATTTGTAAAGCGGCTCATCCCTTGCCATCCTCTCCAAGGTATTCTTCTTCTTCGTCTCCAATGACACATGTGACAACTCCGACCATCCACAAGAGAGCTCCTAATGCTACCAACGAGATGATCATGATTGCCAACCAAAATGGTGACCATGACTACATGAGTGAAGGCCAATACTATGCCTTGCACCAAGTTGTTTTCAATTCCTTGGACATGCCGAGCAATGGTGACGAAAGCGCCTATTGAAATGAGAAAGAGAATTCATCACAAGTGTTGACACGAGTTCTTCAAACCTACCCTCAAGATTAGACCAAAGATGCAACCTCTCTAGAGCCGGCGTCAATGACACATCTATCATTGATGGAGGTAGCGACGAATTTGGTGACGCGCTCCACTTGAGTTCCACGCCATTCATTCCGAACTACACAAGGTCACGCTCAAGCCACCATTCTATCCAAGGATGTCATCATCATCATCATCAACCACTTGAGGATGCTACAAGAATGGCTTACATTACCACATCACGGAGATGATGGAGCCTTCTTCGACACAAGCCATGACCCTACCTCCTCCTCCAAGAAAGCCACCCTTTCCACAATTGGAGATCAACCCAAGAGACGATATGATTGAGTCCTCATTGCCACCTGCCATGACACTACCGACTCCAAGCAATGCAATGATTTCGACAAACACGCACACATCAAGTGCCAACTCTTTGGAGCCTTCTAGGGTGCGTTTGGTTCGGGAACGAAGTGGAATGTAATGTAATGGTTCCATTCCAGAGGAATGGGTCGGTTCCGTTCTTATGTTTGGTTGGAGAAAAAAATGGAATGTAATGGTTCTATTCGGCGTTTGGTTTGACCAATGGAATGGATAGATTTGATTTACCTCACCTCTATAATAGTAGTAATTAGCACTTGATTAAGAGTTCATACAACAAAGTAATTTCAGCACTACTATGATAATTAGCTACATGCAATTTCTAACGACAATAGATGGCGGACAAGCATGATACTTTTCGAGAGAAAATCAGTCAATAAACATAAACGCAGATCTGGTAAATCCTCAAAGAAAATCAATCACGCTCGCTTGCTCGCCTTGGTTGTGCACATGTTCGCACCGGTCGCCGCCTACTCTTCTGTTACTTGCCTGGCCGCCGCTTGCTTCTGCTGGGTATGGACGCTGCCTGCTACTGCTCGCCCGGCCACCACCTGCGGGCACGCAAACTGCTATCGCTGCTCGCCTGCCACAGCTCTTGAGCCACCGCGTGCTGCTGCTCGCACGGGCGCTTCTTGCTTCTGCGGTTCTGCTTGCTATGGACGCAGCCGGCCGCCACCTTCAGGTCCGCCAACTGCTGTCGCTGCTCTCGGGCCGCCACCACGAAGCGCTCAAGCCGCAAACAATCGATCTAGCGAATGTAAAAGATTGGGGGGAAATCCCAATCGCAGCACGGGTGCGAGGAGACATGGACGATAAATCAGGGAAGAGGGCGATGGGGTGCAGGAAAACGACGGCCGGGAAGAGGTCGGCGGGGTGTGGGCCGACGACGCCTCGATATTAGGCTGGAAGAAAAGGTGGAGGCGGCGGCGCACAGAGAGAGGAGGGAGAGGCGACGAGCAATCAGAGAGGAGCTTTGCCTTTTTTTTTCTCTCGTAACAGTTTCGGAACCATGTGATTCCACCGAATCGGCGGAACCACCGCATTCCGCATCTAGGCAGATTATTCCATTTTGAGGAACCGGTAAGTTCCCGTTCTAGTCGGCAACCAAACACACGAATCGGCTCTGGGAATGGGTCGGACCCATTATATTCCACTTCGTTACACGAACCAAACACACCCCTAGTGGCCCCTCTCAGGTTCCTAGTGAGATGAGTGGTGAGAGAGAGATCCACCATCACGTGGGTGAGAGACACAAGCCCATCATGAGTGGAAAAATCATGAGTGCTCTTAGAGGCATCGCCATGATATCCACCAAACGTGAGATGAGAGTTGAGAGCAAAACCCAATTTGTGATTATTGACACTAACGACTTACCAACTCTTTCTCCGTCTTTGTTGTCTCTTTTGCAGCGATTTAATGACCCTATCAAGCATGCTCGAGCTCATGGACTATTCACCATACAAGGCTCTCCAAACCGACTTGAAGATTTGGAAGGAGTACATTCTTCTCGTCATGATCCACATGGAGTTTGATAAGCGCATCCACGACAATGCATTCTCCATCCACATCCCTCAAGTCAAGATCTACACGGCGCTTCCCAAGCACTTCGACGACAACGCCATCTACACCTACATCCCACATGTCAAGATGTGCATGGAGTACGACAAGCACGTCAAGAAAAACGCCTTCTATGCCTACATACCACATGTCGAGATGTGCATGGAGTACGACAAGCACGTCAACAACAACGCCATCTATGCCTACAGACCACATGTCAAGAGGTGCATAGAGTTCGAAAAGCACATAAAAAAAACGTTGTCTACGCCTACATTCCATATGTCAAGATGTGCATGGAGTTCGACAAGCGCATCCACGACAACGACTTCTACGCCTACATCCCTCATGTCAAGATGTACTTGGAGTTACACAAGCGCATCCACGACAACGACTTCTCCGTCTACATCCCACACATCAAGATGCACTTGGAGTTTGACAAGCGCGTCAATGACAATGACTACCACGACTACATACAAATAGTCAAGATGCACTTGGAGTTCGACAAGCGCGTCAACGTCAATGACCCCTTGACTACGTACCAACCGCCAAGATGTACATGGACTTCGACAAGTGAATCAACGACAATGCGAGCAATGTAGCAGCGTGCAACCATTATGTCAAGTTCATCTACAATCTACCGCTCTCGCAAGAAATGGAGGAACCACCTCTTGAGCTCTTCGACGACGACTACATCTCCTTTCAAGATCATCCTCACCCATCCAATGAAGACCATTCCAAGATCGTCATCGCCTTTGGACTACACCCTCCACGAGAATATATTGGCATGACCTTGGAAAAGAGGCTCAACTTTAACGACTACACCGCCTTTCAAGATCTTCGTCAACCAACCAATGCGGACCATTTCAACATCGTCATCGCATTTGGAGTACCACCACTACGAGCCTACTGTGGCATGACCTTTGACAAGCGGCCCAACTTCAACGACATCTTCATCGTCAACTTTCCTTCTCCCGCTCATGAAAGGATGGACCAAGAGTCGAGGGCGACTCTTTTCCAAGGGGGGGGGAGATGATACAGCCCATCCAATTCAACCAAGCACCACATCCATACACGACAAGGTGAACTCACTCCTCTCTCCATATGATTTCAGTGACTTGGTGAGTAGTGTGCTACCTCATGAAATACCCCTCTTCATGCCTAGGTTGGATCACACCATGGAGCCCAAGATGGTGCCCTCGATGCTCAAGATCATGCCCAAGACGGTGGTCGAGAAGCTAGGAAGGAAGTGGGAGAAGACGACATCGAGAACGGAGAAGAGAGGAGGAAGAACGGGGAGAAACAGGGTCCCGGCCTCAACCCTCGGCCAGGCCGGCCTCCCCTGGCCTCAGTCCGGCCTCCTCTTCCCACCCTGGCCTCAGGCCGGCCACCCTTCGGAAAGAGCCGGCCTCCCACCCTGGCCTCAGGCCGCCCCCTCCCTCGAAAGGACCCGACCTCCACCCTGGCCTCATGCCGGCCTCCCCTGGCCTCACGCCCGCCTCCTCTCCTACCCCGGACTCAAGGGCCGGCCCCCTGCAAAGTGCGAGAATTAGATGATTTTGCCCCTTTTTCACCCCCACCTACCTCCTATGCTATATAAGGGGCCCCGGTGGCTATATCTAGGTTTAGAGATGAATTGAGAACTTCAGGCTTTGCCCTTGTATCCCTCTTGTGAGGCTACTCCTATTGTTTGTACCTAGGACCATATCAAGGCTACTCCTACGACATTCATCTAGGATCGTATCAAGGCTCATCCAACTACCTATCCTATCCCCTTGGGATTCAGTGAGGAGTTGCCAATCTCCCTCGCGTAAATCCTTGAGGTTCTACTGGCGTGGGGGACCAGCCACGGGTGTGAAGCGGTTTCAATCAAGGTGAGTTCAGTTGGATCGATCGTCCCATAGGAGGACCTCGGGGGTTAGTTGACTGGAGATTTGGGGTCGTTCGGTTCGCGCTATTTATCTCCATTTGTGTTTCTCCGTGTTTGCTCACGATTCCCCCTCGATCCCCCCTCTCGTGTTCATCGTGTTCATCGCGTTCTTTGTTTGTTCTTCGTGTTCTTCGTCGATTCGTGAAGCTCGGTCCAACCTAGAGGTCAACCCCTCATCAGATGAACTACTCACACATCACTCCGGAGGCAGGCATGGTGATGTAGAAGCCTCCAGTGATGATTTCCTCTCTGGCAGGGTGCCGAAAAACAGCTCCAGAACCCTTCTGATCTAGGGTTGACGGTGACAGCGGCTGCGGAACTTTTTCGGGGATTTTGATCAGGTACTTAGGGTTTTCCATCCGGGGGGCTTAAACAGGCAAAAGGGAAAAGGCGTTAGAGCTCCAAGGGCCCCACACCCCTAGCTGGCGTAGCCAGGGGGACCCGCGCCAGCCCATGGTGTGGGCCCCCTGCTGCCCCTCTTCGACTCATTTTCGGTCTTGTGGATGCTTCTGGTGAAAATAGGACTTCCGGGCTTCGAATTTTCCAATTCCAAGAATATTGCCAGAACAACTTTTCTGAAACTAAAAAGAGGAGAAACAGGGAACTGGCTCTGGGAATCTTGTTAATAGGTTAGTCCCAGAAAACGTATGAAGATGCTATAAATAAGGGAGAAAAAATGTAGCAATTGGCATAATATGATCATGGAGCATCAGAAATTAGGGAATACGTTTATGACGTATCACTACTTTGCAGTATCGAGTAAGTCAGGCGAAACTCTTTGTTGAGTCTTGTCGGGAGGCTCTATCTTCGGTTTATCAGGCGATGTACCCGCTCGACGTTGTTCCCGACCGATTGAGCGGTCTCCTAAGGATGTTATCTCGGGTGGAGGATGTTCGCTAGTGTGTGCGTCTGCAGCTCATTTGTGGCACTCAAGTGGCGCTCGCCTTTGTGCGGCTATGGCATCCTGACGTCAACTTCAATTTTGTGGCATGACTTCCTGAGACCCGAGGAGCACCTGTTGACTTTGTTCCTCATTACGAGGTTGTGTAACCTGCAGCGAAGCGAATCATGCGTCTGACTGCTGCAAAGACGAGGTTGTGTGACCTGCAGCGGAGCGAAACATGCGGCTGACTGCTGCAAAGACGGAGCGGCTGCTTCGAGAGGCTGCCGCGCGGCGATAGTGTGGTCTAGTTTGGAGGTCTATGTACCTTGTGTATTGTTTGGTTAAGTTGTTTTATGGTTTGTACCTTGTTACCTTGTAAAACGTTTGTGTATGGGCACTCGAGATTTGTTTATGCTAGTTTGGCGTAGTACGATCCTTTGTGTACGATGAAGCTTGTGTCCCTTTTCTGCTTGAGCCGTAGCACCAGGTCGCCTACCACGAAAGATCTGTGGCGTATGCGGCGAATGTGGTGATTGCGTAGTGCTTGTTGGTATACAGCGGATCTTGCGAGTGCGACGTCCCTGATCTCGTCCAGTGCGTCCATGTCTTATGCGAGTGCTTTAATTAAAAGCTTATGTGTTGTATGCCACAACTCATGGAGCGCTGAACTTGACGCCCTCGGGTGGCACAACTTCAGCTCTGTAAACCATGAAGAATGGTGTGTAGTCTGTTGATCTGGTTGGGGTTGTTCGTAGGCTCCACAGTGATACGTCGAAAACGTATCTACTTTTCCGAACACTTTTCTTATTGTTTTCCTCTAAAGTTGTGTGTTTTGGATACAACTAACACGGACTAACGTTGTTTTCAACAGAATTTCCTTGGTGTCTTGTTTTTGTGCGGAAAAATCAACTTCCGGGAAATTGCCCAGAAAAGACCCCATTGATGTTTTCACCCCGAAAGACCCCAGGAGCCAGAAGGGAGCCAGGAGAAGAGCCACAGGGTGGCCACACCATCCCCTGGCGCGCCCCCCTAGGCCGCGCCAACCTAGGGTGTGGGACACCCACAGCCCCCTCGGACTCCCCTTTCGACTACAAGTATCCTTCAAACCTAAAACACGAGGGGTTCGATAGTTTACAGAAAGAAGTACGTAGCTCCGCCGCCATCACGAATCCTTTTTAGGGGTTTAGAAACTCCGTTCTGGCACCCTGCCGGGACGGGGAATTGGAGGAGATCATCGCCACCGTCATCACCAACGCCTCTCCATCAACCATCCATGTTTCCCCATCCATGTGTGAGTAATTACCCCGCTGTAGGCTGAAGGGAATGGTAGGGATTGGATGAGTTCGTTCATGTAATAATGCCGTGATTGTTAGGGCATAGTGCCTAGTATCCTCTGTTAGTGCTATTGACATTATTGCAACTTGTTATGCTTAATGCTTGCCACTTTGGGCCTGAGTGCCATGATCTCAGATCTGAACATGTTATTGAATCATGATGATAATTACTGTTTCTTGATCATACCTGCATGTTGTTTACACATATCGTTGTCCGGAACCCGAGGCTCCGAAGTGACAGAAATTAGAACAACCGGAGGGGATGGCTGTGATGTGAGGATCACATGTGTTCACGGAGTGTTAATGCTTTGCTCTGGTGTTGTATTAAAAGGAACACCTTAATTACCAGTAGCTCCTTTGAGGCCTCACTGAAATGGGCTGGTAGGACAATAGATGTTGTGCAAGTTCTCATTGCGAGCACGTACGACTATTTACGGAACACATGCCTATGGTTACTTAGGGCTTGGATGCTTTATCTTATTTATCTGCAATGCCCATGACTTGATCATTATATGAATTATCTTATCCATGCAACGCCCGTTCATCTATCCCTATGCCTACAATATTTAATCCCACTGTTTACTCAAACCACCACTGTTGTTTCATACTACTGCTGTTATTATTTCACCGCTGGTGCTACTATAAAATTGTTACTACTGATAATCCACTCCGAACAAGTCCACTTTCAGGTGCAGGTGAATTGACAACTCACTTGTTAAGGTTCACAAATATTCTTTGGCTCCCCTTGTGTCAAATCAATAAAGTTGGGTTTTACTTCCCTCGAAGACTGTTGCGATCCCCTATACTTTTGGGTCATCAAGACTATTTTCTAGCACCGTTGCCGGGGAACATAGCTTTATTTGCTTGCTCACCGGGGAGTACTATTATCTACTGCCAATCATTCATCATGGGTAAGTCTCGTGAAGGAAGAGTTCCAATATTACCATCCACTACAAGAAGAGGTACAGCTCTGAACACCTCTGTTGCTCTTGATTCACCGCCTGTTATGAGGAAGCTGCTTACACCACCACATACACATGCTACACATGCTACTTCTGCTGAATCTGAAAATAATTCTAACACTTTTGATGATGCTTCTACTGTGCTTGATGAGAGTGGTACTCTCGGTCCTTTCTTAGATGCTACTATTGCTAAAACTAAAAATATTGCAGACACTGAAACTCCTGATAAAAATCCTGCTACTCCTGCTTTTTCACCTGAGTTTATAGAAAATCCTAGTGATGATTTTAATGATTCCTATATCCAACTTAGTGATGATCTTATTGATAAAATACAATCTAAGGAGGATAATGATGTTGTTATACGTCTTATGGAAAGTCGCGCTGTTAAATATAAATTATCTCCTGATGCTAAGTTTGCCACTTCTCCTATTAATATTAGTGATAAGGATTATGATTTCTCTCTTGATTTATATTATATATCTATTGTTGAGAAAGAACCTTTTTGTGGTACTAAAAATGAATGTGCTATGAAACAATTGAATGAGCTCTCCTCTTTGAGTAGTTATTCTTTGATGATCTTAAGAAACGTAGCTACTTTGTTACTAAAATATTCCCTTTCTCATTAAAGGATGAAGCTAAAACTTTGTTTAATAATTTGTCTCCGGGATTTATTGGTAGTCCTATTGGTTTGGTTAATGATTTCTTTCAGCAATATTTTCCTGCTAGTGCTCAACATGCTGCTTTACAAAATATATTTAATTTCAAGCAATTGGAAGAAGAGAAATTGCTTGTATCTTGGGCAAGGTTCTGTTCTTTAGTAAGGGTACACCTGGGCATAAGCTGGAAGATAATAAACTTCTTGATATATTCTATAATGGACTAATTGTTGAATATAGGACATACCTGGATAGTTGTGTTGGTTGTATTTTCAGGCAAAGAACTCCAGAAGAAGCTAAGGAATTAATGGCTAAAATAAGCCAAAATCATGATGATTGGACTATGGTTGAGCGTGAGCCGACCCCTACTCCAGTATCAACACCAACACCAGCACCCAAGAAGAGAGGAATGATTTAATTCCATGATGAAGTGATGAGAGAAGCCAAGAAATCTCTTAAAGAGAGGGGTATTAAATCTGAAGATGTGAAGAATCTTCCACCTATAGAAGAATTATGTAAGCCAATCCCTCACTCATCACCCATTGAGGTACACTCTCTCCAATATTTTGATAGTAGAGATATTCCCTATAGAAAACCTCCTGATCAATGCTTAGATGAATTTGATAATTATGTTATTAAGCAAGATAATTTTGATATGACAGTGCAAAATCACCTTACGGAAAACTCTAAATCTATTAATGATTTGCATGGTATTATAGAAAGAACCTCTAATTACGTTAAAATGCTTCTTAAACATTTTCAAATGGTTCAAACTCCAATTGATCAACTTGCTAAAGTGCAAAAAGATTTGCTAGTTAATGCTTCTAAAGAAAAACATGCTTATGAAATAAGAACTAGAAGTGGTATTGCTACACAAGATTCTTTATATCCTAAGGGACATCCTAAAAGAATTGAACAAGATTCTCAGCAAATTAATAATGATGTTATTCATACTATGAAGAAAAAGAAGAAGAAACATAAAACTGCTGTAGAATCCTATGAACTTGCTAACAAATCCTAATAGTATATCTATTTCTCATGCTGAAAATGAAAGTTGTAATGGAAGAATGATGCTTATGATAAAAAAGAAATTGATAATGAACCTAAAAATCAAACTAAAAATACAAAGTACACTAAGGAAGATTTTATTGCTAATAAACATGGTAATGAAAGAGAACCTTGGGTGTAAAAACCAATGCCTTATCCTAATAAGAAACACAAATCAAAAGAAGAAGAACACTATAACAAGTTTTGTGAATGGATGAAACCTTTGTTCTTGGAAATTCCTTTAACTGGTGCTATTAAATTGCCTCCTTATGCAAAATATATGAAAGATGTTGTCTCTAACAAAAGGAAGATTCCTAATGAGGAAATTTCCACTATGCTTGCTAATTATTCTTTTAATGGCAAGGTTCCTAAGAAACTTGGAGATCCTGGTATACCAACTATTCCATGTTCTAGTAAAAATAATTATGTTAGAACTGCTTTGTGTGATCTGGGAGCTGGAGTTAGTGTCATGCCTTTTACTCTCTATAAAAGACTCCTCCTAGAAAAATTGATACCAACTGATATATCTTTGCAAATGGCTGATAAATCCACTGGTACTCCTGTGGGTATATGTGAGGATGTTCCTGTTCAAGTTGCTAATAATTGTCTGATATTAGCTGACTTTGTTGTGTTGGAAATGCCTGAAGATGATAATATGTCTATTATTCTTGGAAGACCTTTTCTTAATACTGCAGTGGCTGTTATTGATTGCAATCAAGGAAAAGTTACTTTTAATGTTAATAATAAAGAGCATACTTTTTTATTTTCCCAAGAAGATTGATAAGAAATATGGTCTAAATTCAATTGAAAATATTGAGACCATCAGGATTGGAAAATTTTATTGTCCTATTCCAGTACTACCAAAAGAATATGAAATTATTATGATTGGGACTATGCCTATCAAGGTTGAGGTAACATAATTATTTAGTGATTAGCAAAGTTTTTCTTCATATAAAAATTATTCTGGTAACAAGACTTGATCACCCTTGTTAACAAAATGATTTTTAATAAAGAGGACATTGTTTTCACTATGTTTTCACCTTCCCCATTATGTTTTCACCTTGCATACTTCTGTTATAACATTGCTACTTCAATACAATCATGTTTTCCACCATCCTTATGCATGCTTCCCTGATATTTTTACTATGATTTCTGAGGATATGCATGTTTTCACCATCCATACTTTTGTTTTCACCACTACCACCTTTGTTTTCTTTGGATATTCTTCCATTAGAGTGTCATAGAACATCTGCAGTGCTGGTTTTTGTTCTTTTTTCCACCTTTTCACTTCTGTTTTCCAGCAATATTAGTATTTTATTAAAATTCTGAAAAAGTCCGAAAAATAAAGTTTCTCGAAAAATTCCAGAAAATTATAATAATTTTTTACGTTAAAAATTAGGCAGAAAGCCACCTTCTTCACCTCGCATATAAGTTAGTTGAAAGCCCCTGGTGATATTTGGTGTGTTTGATCTCCGGTATGTGACTCTTCCGATTATCCAAGTAGAATTTCATTTAGTAAAGTATTTCTTGAGTATTTTGGTATTGTAGGTGACAGCTTATATGACTTTGCATGCTTGATTTGAGTAGAAATAATTTATTTTTTATGTATGTTTAGCTCTCATATAAGTCCATATGGTAGTCTCCACCTTATAGTTGCTTGAAATTAATTTTTTTGATGATTGTTGAAAAATTTCAGAGATGGAGCACAATGCTTATCAACTAAACCATCATGAGTTAGAGGTGCATGAGGTCATGCTGGTGCATCGTGAAGAGAGAGTGTTGCCATCAATCTATCTGTGTCAGGAATTTATGCGGATTACAGGAATTTTGCAAGACTTCAACACTCTTGTGCGGAATGCGGGCTTGGACCGTTTCATTGAGGATGAACCTATACAACATGTGAAACTAACTATGTCTGTGGTGCAGCATTTTCATTTCAAGTGGTCCTCAACAAACCCAATGGTCCACTATAAAATTAACAATAAAGTTGTGAGTGTTCCTATCAGTGTTTTCGGTGCAGCTATTAAGGTACCAGAGTAGGGTTCTTGTGGGAAGATAAGTGGGCAGCCCAAACCAGTGCTAGATTTATATGAATAAATTTTCCAAGGCAGAAGCTTCACAGGGGAGTGTGGTGAAATTCGAGAAATCCAACTCCCTAGCATTCAATATTTTGCCTATTTTATTTCTAAATGTGTGTTAGCTAGAAAAACTACAAGTAAGCTATCTGTTTATGATTTGGCGTTTATTGTCGCTGCCTTAAAATGTGATAGGTCTTATAACCTTGGAGCTCTGATTGCTTACCGTCTCTCACATAAGCGTGAGAAGGTTGGAGTTTGTGGACGCCTTATTGCGTCGCGCTTGCTAGCTTTGCATGGTTTGGAGCCACACCATATAGATGTGCAATTTCCTATAGAGAGGCTTAAAATTATTTCCATGGTTCAACATAAATTTCTTTCTACCCATGCTCATTTGCACAACTTGTCCTTTGAAATAACTTTCTCCAACCAATCTAGGTGGATGGTTATTCAAATTGTTAGGGAAGTACTTTTGCCTACACACCCTTTCTTTGATCTTAATGGCAGGCAAGGATGGGAGCTTTCACAGAGTGAGCTGGACACATACCTTGAGCATCTCCCCCAGCAAGGGGAGGACGCCGGAGAGGGGGACGATGGTGATTTCGTCTAGCCCTACGACACCACAGGAATTCCAAGTCAGCACCCCGGCTATGACTACGCACCCGGTGCATCATCTTCCTCTTATGGGCCCAAGTATGACCACGCGAGAGATGACCCATCACAATGGGGATACTTCACGCGCCATGATTGATCTCCACTTAGGCCAAAAGCCTAAGCTTGTGGGGAGGTATACCGACATCGCACTCGTTTATATATCATGTTCTGTCGATTCTTTGTATGTTTTCGCTTATTTTCACTTCTTTCACTTCTTTTTATTTCTTGCGCTTCTTTTCGCTTCTTTTGCTTTTTTTCGTTTCTTTCATACATTTTGTTTTTGCTTTCAAAAAACACAAAAAGACCAAAAATATATTTCTGTTGTTTCTCTCTATTTGTTTCTTTAGTTGGTTTGATTATCTTTTAGTTGCTTTTTAATATTGAAAAACCCAAAAATATTTTTGTTTTGTTTGTTTGTTTGCTTTTATTCTTGTTTCATTTCGAAAAAAACCAAAAAGATTTTTCTTTGTTTGCTTGTTATCGTTTGCTTGTGCTTTAATTGAAAATCTCAAAAATATTTTGTTGTTCTTCTCTTGTTTTGTAAAGTTTGGCGCAGAGCTCAACAGTCGTCCGTGATTCCATGTTTTCATTATATATTTTATTCAAACCACGAGTGAAGAGCAATAATGAGGATCTACGACAATTCAAGTGTGGTGAGAGGCTGGTATGAATTCTATTTGCTTTTTATTTTTTACATATATCCATCTATGTGAGCATGCTTAGTTTGTTCGTATAAGATATATGTGATTTAATGGCTGCTTAATAGTTCATGGTCTCTTATGTTTTATTCCGATTTATTAATGGTAAATGACCTGTCATATAAATATTTGTTCGCATTGTTCTATTCATAGAAGGGTATGACATTATGTTAGCCTCCTCTGACTGTTTCATTCGAATCGACTTGGCACATGCTAACGCATTCT
The DNA here is from genome assembly GCA_028641055.1 of Alopecurus myosuroides. Classification (NCBI taxonomy): domain Eukaryota; kingdom Viridiplantae; phylum Streptophyta; class Magnoliopsida; order Poales; family Poaceae; genus Alopecurus; species Alopecurus myosuroides. The sequence goes on along the minus strand of CM054059.1, from coordinate 228,167,135 downwards.
AAGACTGAAAACAAAAAGTCAATAAGCCTCGAAATTTATTTTGCCTCAGAGTTCTAGCATCAATTTTATGCCTCGGTTAATTTTACTTTGTCGCAAACATGATTATGATAGTTTTTGCTCTCTTGATTGTCGCTCCCTGTCTATTGCTAGCCTTCACCTGTACTGAGTATGGAATTCTACTCGTGCATCCAACTCCCAAAAACCAAAGTTTCCCATTGTGTACACCATACCTCTGTTTAATAAAATAAAAAGCTATAGCACATGAGTAATCTCTGCTTCCCTCTGTGAAGGGAATTTATTTTTTAACTTTATGTTGAGTCTCCGCCTTATTCTTTGAGCACCTTCTTGAGAGCATAATTATCATTCTTAGTGTGATGTGTTTGTCCCGAAGCACGGTTGATTGTGGTATAATCTTGATACTTGCATCTTTGATATTTTTACTTCTAGTCTTCCCTTGAACTTCACAGGTGCGCTGGCATTTATGTTTTGCCCCACACATAAGAGAAAGCGAGATACCACTTTATTAGATTCTATTATGAATACTTCAATCTTGCGAATAGTTCTGCTTCATGTTGTTTATTATTAATATGTTGTTATCTCTCCAAGGTTTGCATAGCTATTAAGTGAAAATATCATGCATGTATCTTATCATGAGCATAACTAAGTATCTGATCATATAGTGAGTATATTTACATCATATGAAACAAATGTGTTCGTAAAAGTCTTTTATCGCACTCAGTTGTCACTGAATTGCTTGAGGACAAGCAATAAGCTAAGCTTGGGGGGAGTTCATACGTCAAAAACATATCTCCTTTTCCGAACACTTTTCTTATTGTTTTCGTCTAAACTTGTGTTTTTCGGATACAACTAACATGGACTAACGCTGTTTTCAGTCCACTTACCTTGGTGTCTTGTTTTTGTGCAGAAAAATCAACTTTCGGGAAATTGCCCAGAAATGACCCTATTGATGTTTTCACCCTGAAAGACCCAGGGAGCCAGAAGGGGGCCAGGAGAAGAGCCAGAGGGTGGCCACACCATCCCCTGGCGCGCCCCCCTAGGCCGCGCCAACCTATGGTGTGGGCCACCCACAGCCCCCCTTGGACTCCCCTTTCGACTACAAATAGCCTTCAACCCTAAAACATGAGGGGGTTCGATAGTTTTCCAGAAAGAAGTCCGTAGCTCACCGCCATCGCGAATCCTTTTCCGGGGTTCAGAAACTCCGTTCTGGCACCCTACCGGGATGGGGAATTGGAGGAGATCATCGTCACCGACATCACCAACTCCTCTCCATCGACCATCCATGTTTCCCCCATCCATGTGTGAGTAATTCCCCCGCTGTAGGCTGAAGGGGATGGTAGGGATTGGATGAGTTCGTTCATGTAATAATGCCGTGATTTTTAGGGCATAGTGCCTAGTATCCTCTATTAGGGATATTGACATTGTTGCAACTTTTTATGCTTAATGCTTGCCACTTTGGGCCCGAGTGCCATGATCTCAGATCTTAACATGTTATTGAATCATGATGATAATTACTATTTCTTGATCATACCTGCAAGTTATTTACACATATCGTTGTCCGGAACCCGAGGCCCGAAGTGACAGAAATTAGGACAACCGGAGGGGGTGGCTGTGATGTGAGGTTCACATGTGTTCAGGAGTGTTAATGCTTTGCTCCGGTGTTCTATCAAAAGGAACACCTGAATTACCAGTAGTTCCCTTCAGGCCCCGCTGAAACGGGCTGGTAGGAAATAGATGTTGTGCAAGTTCTCATTGCGAGCACGTACGACTATTTACGGAACACATGCCTATGGTTACTTAGTGCTTTGATGCTTTATCTTATTTATCTGTAATGCCCATGACTTGATCATTATATGAACTATCTTATCCGTGCAACGCCCATTCATCCATCCCTATGCCAACAGTATTTAATACCGATGTTTACTCCAATCACCGACGTTGCTGTTTTCATAGTACTGTTGTTAATATTTCACTTCTGCTGCTACTATAAAATTGTTACTACTAATAAACCACTACAAACAAGTCCACTTTCAGGTGTAGGTGAATTGAAAACTCACTTGTTAAGGCTCACAAATATTCTTTGGCTCCCCTTGTGTCGAATCAATAAATTTGAGTTTTACTTCCCTCGAAGACTATCCGATCCCCTATACTTGTGGGTCATCACACAACACCGATGGCAGTTCTTCAGCCCAATGCTCTGCTGCTATGTGTAATCGGATGAACAGCCGCCTCTTCAGGCCAGCCGAAGCTAATCCGTTGGATCGTTCGACTTGGTCGTTGGTTGGGGGTGCGCCACCGAGGTGAAGGTGAGAGTTATCCCTTTTTCTTTGCAGAAATCCTGAGTTTCCTTGGCCGTGAAGTTGGTCCCATTATCTGTGATAATATTGTGGGGAACGCCAAACCTGCACATGATGGAGTCGAGGAATCTTACGGCACTCTGCATGCTGCGATGTAACTGGGACGACTTCTATCCACTTTGTAAATTTGTCGACTACAACCAGCAAAAAGGTGTATCCTCCGGGTATTGATTTCCGTAGCGGTCTCACCATGTCTAGCCCCCATTAGGAGAAGGGCCTGGAGAGGGGGATCGTGTGGAGCTCTGTAGCTGGTGCATGTGCCTTGGGTGCAAACTTTTAGCAGGCGTTGCATCTTTCGACCAGATCTTTTGTGTCCCTGGCTGCCGCAAGCCAGTAGAAACCTGCTCGGAAAGCTTTCCCTACGATGGCTCTCCAGCTTGTGTGGTGCCCACAGTCGCCTTTGTATGTCACTGAGCAGTTCTTTTCCATCTTTGGGTGTGATGCACCTCTGTAGCACTCCTGATATGCTTTGCTTATACAAATTCTCCCTTTATCCCCCGAAAGGATTTACTGCGTCGAACTATCTGTCGTGCTTCGCAGATGTCTTCTGGGAGCTGCTTATGGGTCAAGTAATCGAGATACTTCTTTGTCCAAACTGGCTTGACCGAGAAGACTTGCGTCGAGATGCTATGGATGAGTTCGATGAAGGCGAGTTGCTAACTGGCCTCCGTTTCTGCTAGTGGTTTGACACTAATACGACATTTTATAATTGAGATCATCAAAGACGTAGCTGCGATATTATTCAGTATACACCGTTGTGGTGCCTGCAGCCGCTGTACTCTGCTCTTAGGAGGACGGTAACGAACTCTCTCATTCCAAATTAATAATACGCAAAAATTCATTTGTGTTTTCTCAAAAACATGCATGTGTTCCCACGCAGGACAGACTTATATTATATGTCCAACTATCTGCTTGCATAGTAGCAAACATGTGACGTAAGGGCCAGTCTCTGGACCGCCTTCGTCGTCTCCCTCCATGCAATGGCGAGCATCAAGATGGAGAAGACCATGCTACTTCCGGTGTCGATCAACGGAGATCGCCTCCTTGCGCTCCTGGACACGGGGTCTACGCACAACTTCCTGTTCGGGGACGCCATGCGCCGCCTGGCGCCTCAGCCGTCCGGCACCGAGCAGTTCAGCGTCACCGTCGCCAACGAGGATCGCCTTGCTTGCCAGGGTGTTGCTCGACAGGTCCCCGTCCTCATCGGCAATGAGCACTTCTCCATCAAGTGTGTTGACATCGATTTAGGATGGTTTGACTTCATCCTCGACGTTGACTTCTTGCACACATTGGATCCCATCCTCTGGGATTTCGACACCCTGACCCTGATCTTCTGGTATCTGGGTCCAAGGAAAAAAATAGCTTGCTATGAAAAATAGCGGCAGCCTCCTCCATATGCTATGGAATATATATCGTGATAATAGCGTGCTATATCAAAATAGCGTTTTGAAATAATTATCAAATATATCTCAAAATTTTAAGGATTTCAACAAGAATAAATGATGTAGTATAAAAATGTCATAACAATATATGTATAAAATTGTTCTCTAGGTTGTTAGATCCTAACATCAACATCACACGGGGAAATAACACAGTATAGATTAATTATTCGGAATTATAAACCTAGGGATTTCATCTTGACGATTGTTTTTTATCGCCATGAAAAACACGAAGAAACCTTTTCTTTTTCCTAAGGTGGAATACTCGGTCATTTGGCCCAATAGCGTGAAAAAATAGTAGCGCGCTATAACGTTATGCCCTTTTAGCATGATATAGCATGCTATTTCGTGAATAGCGCAATAGCGAGCAAAGGTGTTAAAATTTAGCGTGGACCCTCTAGATATGCTATATCGTGCTATTAGCGCCGAAATAGCGTGCTATTTTTTTCCATGTCTGGGTCACTGCATCGAGTGGGAGGGCGTGGGCGGTGCCTCTCCAATGAACCCTCAGCTCCAGCTGATGGCGGCCGCGCTCGACGAGGCGCACCCTCTCCTGGCCGACCTGCTGCAGCAACACGGTGACCTCTTCGACGAGCCCCAGGGCCTGCCGCCAGCGCACCCCTATGACCACCACATCCAGCTGCTGCCGGACACCGCCCTTGTGTCCGTGCAACCGTACCGCTACCCCCAGCGTCAGAAGGACGAGCTCGAGCACCAAGTGGCGGTCAGGCTCGCGCAGGGCATCATTCGGATTTTGACACTGCCCTTCTCCGCGCCGGTGCTCCTGGTGCGCAAGGCCGATGGCACGTAGCGCTTCTGCATCGACTACCGCGCCCTCAACGCCCGGACGTCCAAGGAAAAATTCCCCACCCCGGTCGTAGACGATCTCTTGGACGGTTTACATGGGGAGCACTTCTTGACCAAACTCGACCTCCGCTCCGGCTATCATCAGGTGCGGATGCATCCGGATGATATTGCAAGACGGCGTTCCGGACTCATCACGGACATTTCGAGTTCTTGGTGATGCCGTTTGGCCTCTCCAATGCCCCGGCCACGTTCCAGGCTTTGATGAACGACGTGCTCCGACCCTACTTGCGCTGCTTTGTGCTTGTTTTCTTGTAACATCCCCGGATTTTGAAAATTTTGAAAAATTCAAAACCATCATGCATTCATGAGCATCATAGCATATCTGCACTTTGATTGCATAAAAATTTGGTTTTAATTTGCTAGACACAAAAATTTAGATATTATTACCTATTAAACCACTTTTTGAACTATAAATCTTTTTCAAAAAAAATATATTTTATTTCTGGGAAACAATAGTACCAAAATGTTCCTTATTTCCTAAGCTTTTCAAAACATACTTTTATGTATTTTTCTTTTTTATTTTGGTTGGGTTTTGATAGGTTTTTGAATCATTTGTTAAGGAAAAAAAAACAGAAAAGAAAAAAAAAAACAAAACCAGCGCAGCAGCCCAGACCCTCTCCTATCCCTCTCGGGCCTGGCCCATCCCCTCACCCCCCCCTCTTATCTGCCGCACGCGGAGCACACCGAGCGGGCCCAGCCCAACGTAGCCCGCCCCACATGCGCTCTCTCTTCCTCTCTGCCTCACCGACAACGCGGCCCCACGCATGACGCATCTACCACGTCACGATGACGTCATCGCCTCCGCATTCGAGCGGGACTCCACCGCCGTGCCCGACAGGGACTCCGACGCCGCGCCGCCTCACCGTGACCCCTCCTCCACGCCAGTAGCCCCATAAAAGGAGAGCTCCCCTCGACGTGCGAGATTCCAGATCGCGAAACCCAACCCTCGAACCGCACCGCGCCGCTTCCCCGTCCGATCTCGCTGAGATCCGCCGCCGCCTCCATTGACGGAGCTCGGGAAGTGCACGCCGCCTCCGTTCCGAGGCACGAGAGAAGCCACCGAGGACACGAGGAGAATCGCCGAGCCGGTAGGGACACGAAGCCGTTCTCAGCGCATCCGGGGAACCACCAGAACGCCCAAACCGTCCAAGACCGACGCTGCGCCACCGTCTTCCTCAACGTCGGCGACATTCCGGCCACCGGAGCTGCGTCATCGACCTCGACCGTTCGATCCTCCGCGAACGCTTCCGATTAGAAGCGAAACGGTACCGCACCCTACGCCGTCAGATCTGGATCCGACGATCCAGATCGATTCACTTGTCCACGTCACCCGCCACGCCAGCGCTAGCCGCACCAATCACAGCATGCCATGTAGCGCTCAGTCAGCGCACAGTCAGCGCTAGTTTTAAATTGATTTAAAATTTCAGAAAATTGCTAAAACTTGTAAAATCTATAACTTTTGTTCTGTAACTCCGATTTAGGTGATTTTGGACTTTTTGAAATCAGCACAATGTGTAGATTAATCTAGGCTATTCAAATTTCAATTTTGAAACGTGCAATCACATGTTATTTGTTGATCTCTATTAATCACTATTTTGGGCATAACTTTTAATCTACAAATCCTTTTTAGGTGAAATAAATTGCTATGGTTTTGTTTTGATGTCCTCTATCCAGTAGATTCGTTGGAAAAATTATTTATACAACTTTGTAACATAAATTCTATTAATGTTGATATTTACCTATAATAAAACCCTAGTAATACTAATAATTACAATTTGATAATTAATTTGTTTTGCATGCATCATAACCATGTTATTAACATCAGAGAACATAGTTATTAGTAATTCTTGATAGTTGTGAATTTGGTGCATTAATTTGATCATTGCATAGCATGCATACATGTTTTTGTATTGTTATTTTGTTTTCCATGTTATGTTTGTGTTGTATGTTTATGTGTGCCATGTTTTGCTTGTACTAGATTGTGAAGAGGAGCAAGTCTACTCTTGTTGCTGTTATACTTGTTGTGATTGTTCATCCTATTGCCAAGGCAAGTGACACACCATCAAATCTCCCATATTTTACTATGCATTATTAGTGTTTTTGAGTAGCATGCATGATAGGAAATTTTACTAAGTTATTATATGCTATGCAAAATCCCAAGTAGTGTGTAGCCATCCTTTAGACTTGTTATTTTGGATACTTATACTTAGTAGATGCTTAGCCTTGCTACAAATTTGTTTTACTCAATGTTGTGGAAAAATTCTAAGTAATAAACTCCCAATGAAACACCTGGGTGGATTTTGGATGTGATTGGATTATGTTGAGTGGCTCCCTAGGGCCATATCAATGGTGTTTATCACCGAAGGAGTACACTTGTGGATGGCCACCCAGGGAACAAAGAGATTCCTAAGTCCCTCTAAGTTTAGTAGCTTTCCGTGCAGCCCTTTGACATATGGGCTCTGTCTTGATCAACTAAGTTGTGAGAGTTTAGCCCTTGCTTGACATGAAGATGTAGCAGAATTATAGGTGGAACGGGTCTTGCTGGATGGGTTGAATTCTTGCTTCTGAAAGATCTCGTCTCAATTCTCTCCTTTCCTTGATGCACTCCGGGTGTATAGGATGTTTGGGCTAATTGAAGACAAAGGGTGAAAGTGCACAACCTTTGCAGAGTTAGAAACTATGATCATAGCCGTGTTCCCGGAAAGGACAACTTCGAGCAGCTGGACAAGGATGGACAGAAGAATCTCAACACCGTTTTGAAGAAGTAAAATTTGGCTAAGGAAATATTAGTTGTGGTGCTCATGGGTGTGTCCCATGGTGCCAATCTTTGAAAGAAAACTCTTATTCAAAAGTGTTAGGGAAAAACTTGCTTTCTGCAAATAGCCTAAACTCCACCAAGCCAGATATGCATGTAGTTTAGACTTGCCATTTTATATCCATCATAGTGTCATTTGCCAGTACATTGTTTGTACTGAATCTCCTTCGGGGGGCTGCATATTCCAACGTGCAGGAAATTCTGAGGATGAAGTTTGATTAAGTGCTTGGACTCGAGTCTACACCCAACATGTAATGCCTGTGGCGCATGATTGAAGATGGAGGCTCATTGCTACTTTATTTCTGCTGTTTAGAACTCTGAGTTTGCTAGTCTTTCAAGACTATGCACTTTGTAATAAAGCTATACTTGGCTATTCTGGATCTTTCGTAATAATTTTTGATACTTCTGCAATGATACATTCCATTTTGTTCTGTGGTGCTAGCATTGATCCAGGGACTAGCACTTAACACAGTAGTTCTTACATTATTAAATGTGAGGGCGCTACAAAATGGTATCAGAGCAAAGTGTTGCCTGTAGGTTCGAGCCCTTAGGTTTGGAAAACCTTTTTGGTTAAAATTTATTAACTCCTTTGAGTATTTTTGGATCCTAGCGGCATAGTGAGATGAAGAGGCCCGGACCAACATTACATGTCCACGTACATGAGACCGGTTCCCTGATTGGCTTTGCGGGTGCCAGTCTCTCTCACTATAGTGAATATCCAAAATTCAATAAGTTGTTAATGATCTAATGATCACCATGGAAGAAGACTTTATATTTTCAAAGTACTCTTACTCATCTCGTATCTAGTACGTCCTTACCTTATGCATCTATGACTTACGTTTTTCTCCTACACTTCAAAACTCAATGATGATGGAGCTTCAACTTCAGAACCACCAAGGACTTCCAACTTAAGATGAAGGGATGCAACTCCAACGCCACCAAGGACTTCAAGGACCCTAGGATTTAACCTCTATTCTATTCTAACTTTTCTTCTAGTATTTCTACCTATTGTTCAATCTTCTAATATCTTATCTTATCTCCCTAATAGATGACCAACCTCTTTGAATCAATCAAGAAGGGCCCATTGATGACCATGACTCTAGATTGTGAGACTGAATTCCCAAAGGCATTGAAGAACATAATGACAAAATTAGGATTTGGAGGAGCAGAACTCTACAAAGGTTTTCCTTTCATTGAAGATGGCCAAGAGTATTGGTGGGTGCAACTTCACCTATACAGAAGCAAGGAGTATGACCACAAGACACAAGGGGACTACAGCTTCACCAACCCACAACAATACACATCATTCTTCGAGTCAGCTAGATGCGCTGCATGGGAGGCAATCACAGAACTTGGAGAAAGACTCACGTGGAGACTTTATCACACTCAGAATAATCTCCAAGAAGCTGAAGAAGAGATCAACGCCCTTGAAAAGGAGTTGAAAATGTACAAGAACATAGAGATAATCGTCAAGAGTTATGATCCATCCCAGTAGTTGACCACCATGGCAAAATGCGTTAGCTAGAGTTTCTGTTTGAGTATTGACCTATCAACTTGTGATATGGCAATTATAGATTGTTTTGGTTTGAACTAAGTGGTTTTGCTTAAGTTTTTCAAAAATTAAGTCTAAATTTCGAAATTTGGTAAAATATTTTAAGTTGTTGTTTTTCATTGATTGTTTGTCTTGTTGTATTGTGCATGGGTAGGAAAAATTTCTCCTCATAGCTCTATCTATCTTTTCCTCATCTATGCTGAAAACCCACAGATGCCTCCTCATCGCGACCCCAACAACAGCAACAACAATGAGGACAACAACAATGATGCCCTGCAGCAGATGCTCACTTCCCAAGCCCAACTTCTACAGATGATGACTCAGTTTGTAGCAGCAATGAACAACAACAACAACAACAACAACAACAATCCCCCACCACCACCCCCAATGGATAGACTTACCAGATTTCTGAGACTTAGGCCTAACAAGTTCTCCTATGCTACTGATCCTATTGAGGCACACGACTGGCTTCGTTCAATCAACAAGGACTTAGTAACTTGTGAGTGCACTGATGCGGAGAAGGTGAGATTCACCGCACATCTGTTAGAAGGAACTGCTGGAATGTGGTGGGAAACTTACCAAGTGACTCATCCACTGGAAGGCATGACTTGGGAGGGTTTCAAGGAGGGATTCCGCAATGCACATATCTCATCTGGAATAATGAACCTCAAGAAGGAGGAGTTTCGTAGTTTGAAGCAGGGAGGTAGAACTTTAAAGGAGTATATGGATGATTTCTATTCTTTATCAAGGTATGCACCAGAGGACATTGACACTGATGCCAAGAGGAAGGAAAAATTTCTCAATGGACTTAGAGGAGAACCGAAGATACCTTTGTCTGTAGCATATGCCCCAAATTATCAAACTCTGTTGGATCAAGCCATTACCTTGGATAACAACATGACAAAGGAGGAAAACAGGAAGAGGAAGTACAGTAATGGTGGAAAATACCACTCAGGACCCTCATATAAGAGGCACACATCCAATGGAGGACACAATTTCCATAAACATGAGAACCATCACAATGGTGGGAATGGACACACTCATAATGGTCATGATCATGTTGAAGGACTCAAGGAAACCAGTGGCAACAACAATGGTCACTCAAATGGCAATGGACACCACAACCACAATCATGAGAAGAAGAAGGATCTTAGTCAAGTGATGTGTTTCAAGTGCAGAAACAAGGGACATTATGCAACTGATTGCCCAGAGCAGAAGACTGCAGAAGCTGCCAAGCCCAACCCATTCAAGAAGGGGCATGTGAATCATATCAACATGGATTTTGGGAATGGTAACCCCTAACTCATTTTATTCCATCACATATTTCATTACCCCAATTGCATGGGGGAAGTTCAATCTCAGTATATCCTTTTAAGGGGGATAGCCCACCTCATAACTTTTCTAACCTAATTGCTAGCCTTCTCGAATCTCGGGACGAGATTCCTTTTAAGGGGGGTAGTCTGTAACATCCCAGGATTTTGAAAATTTTGAAAATTTCAAAACCATCATGCATTCATGAGCATCATAGCATATCTGCACTTTGATTGCATAAAAATTTGGTTTTAATTTGCTAGACACAAAAATTTAGATATTATTACCTATTAAACCACTTTTTGAACTATAAATCTTTTTCAAAAAAATATATTTTATTTCTGGGAAACAATAGTACCAAAATGTTCCTTATTTCCTAAGCTTTTCAAAACATACTTTTATGTATTTTTCTTTTTTATTTTGGTTGGGTTTTGATAGGTTTTTGAATCATTTGTTAAGGAAAAAAAAACAGAAAAGAAAAAAAAAACAAAACCAGCGCAGCAGCCCAGACCCTCTCCTATCCCTCTCGGGCCTGGCCCATCCCCTCACCCCCCCCCTCTTATCTGCCGCACGCGCAGCACACCAAGCGGGCCCAGCCCAACGTAGCCCGCCCCACATGCGCTCTCTCTTCCTCTCTGCCTCACCGACAACGCGGCCCCACGCATGACGCGTCTACCACGTCACGATGACGTCATCGCCTCCGCATTCGAACGGGACTCCGCCGCCGTGCCCGACAGGGACTCCGACGCCGCGCCGCCTCACCGTGACCCCTCCTCCACGCCAGTAGCCCCATAAAAGGAGAGCTCCCCTCGACGTGCGAGATTCCAGATCGCGAAACCCAACCCTCGAACCGCACCCCGCCGCTTCCCCGTCCGATCTCGCTGAGATCCGCCGCCGCCTCCATTGACGGAGCTCGGGAAGTGCACGCCGCCGCCGTTCCGAGGCACGAGAGAAGCCACCGAGGACACGAGGAGAATCGCCGAGCCGGTAGGGACACGGAGCCGTTCTCAGCGCATCCGGGGAACCACCAGAACACCCAAACCGTCCAAGACCGACCCTGCGCCACCGTCTTCCTCAACGTCGGCGACATTCCGGCCACCGGAGCTGCGTCATCGACCTCGGCCGTTCGATCCTCCGCGAACGCTTCCGATTAGAAGCGAAACGGTACGCACCCTACGCCGTCAGATCTGGATCCGACGATCCAGATCGATTCACTTGTCCACGTCACCCGCCACGCCAGCGCTAGCCGTACCAATCACAGCATGCCACGTAGCGCCCAGTCAGCACACAGTCAGCGCTAGTTTTAAATTGATTTAAAATTTCAGAAAATTGCTAAAACTTGTAAAATCTATAACTTTTGTTCTGTAACTCCGATTTAGGTGATTTTGGACTTTTTGAAATCAGCACAATGTGTAGATTAATCTAGGCTATTCAAATTTCAATTTTGAAACGTGCAATCACATGTTATTTGTTGATCTATATTAATCACTATTTTGGGCATAACTTTTAATCTACAAATCCTTTTTAGGTGAAATAAATTGCTATGGTTTTGTTTTGATGTCCTCTATCCAGTAGATTCGTTGGAAAAATTATTTATACAACTTTGTAACATAAACTCTATTAATGTTGATATTTACCTATAATAAAACCCTAGTAATACTAATAATTACAATTTGATAATTAATTTGTTTTACATGCATCATAACCATGTTATTAACATCAGAGAACATAGTTATTAGTAATTCTTGATAGTTGTGAATTTGGTGCATTAATTTGATCATTGCATAGCATGCATACATGTTTTTGTATTGTTATTTTGTTTTCCATGTTATGTTTGTGTTGTATGTTTATGTGTGCCATGTTTTGCTTGTACTAGATTGTGAAGAGGAGCAAGTCTACTCTTGTTGCTGTTATACTTGTTGTGATTGTTCATCCTATTGCCAAGGCAAATGACGCACCATCAAATCTCCCATATTTTACTATGCATTATTAGTGTTTTTGAGTAGCATGCATGATAGGAAATTTTACTAAGTTATTATATGCTATGCAAAATCCCAAGTAGTGTGTAGCCATCCTTTGGACTTGTTATTTTGGAGACTTATACTTAGTAGATGCTTAGCCTTGCTACAAATTTGTTTTACTCAATGTTGTGGAAAAATTCTAAGTAATAAACTCCCAATGAAACACCTGGGTGGATTTTGGATGTGATTGGATTATGTTGAGTGGCTCCCTAGGGCCATATCAATGGTGTTTATCACCGAAGGAGTACACTTGTGGATGGCCACCCAGGGAACAAAGAGATTCCTATGTCCCTCTAAGTTTAGTAGCTTTCCGTGCAGCCCTTTGACATATGGGCTCTGTCTTGATCAACTAAGTTGTGAGAGTTCAGCCCTTGCTTGACATGAAGATGTAGCAGAATTATAGGTGGAACGGGTCTTGCTGGATGGGTTGAATTCTTGCTTCTGAAAGATCTCGTCTCAGTTCTCTCCTTTCCTTGATGCACTCCGGGTGTATAGGATGTTTGGGCTAATTGAAGACAAAGGGTGAAAGTGCACAACCTCTGCAGAGTTAGAAACTATGATCATAGCCGTGTTCCCGGAAAGGACAACTTCGAGCAGCTGGACAAGGATGGACAGAAGAATCTCAACACCGTTTTGAAGAAGTAAAATTTGGCTAAGGAAATATTAGTTGTGGTGCTCATGGGTGTGTCCCATGGTGCCAGTCTTTGAAAGAAAACTCTTATTCAAAAGTGTTAGGGAAAAACTTGCTTTCTGCAAATAGCCTAAACTCCACCAAGCCAGATATGCATGTAGTTTAGACTTGCCATTTTATATCCACCATAGTGTCATTTGCCAGTACATTGTTTGTACTGAATCTCCTTCGGGGGCTGCATATTCCAACGTGCAGGAAATTCTGAGGATGAAGTTTGATTAAGTGCTTGGACTCGAGTCTACACCCAACATGTAATGCCTGTGGCGCATGATTGAAGATGGAGGCTCATTGCTACTTTATTTCTGCTGTTTAGAACTCTGAGTTTGCTAGTCTTTCAAGACTATGCACTTTGTAATAAAGCTATAATTGGCTATTCTGGATCTTTCGTAATAATTTTTGATACTTCTGCAATGATACATTACATTTTGTTCTGTGGTGCTAGCATTGATCCAGGGACTAGCACTTAACACAGTAGTTCTTACATTATTAAATGTGAGGGCGCTACATTTCTTTGATGACATTCTTATCTACAGTTCGTCTTGGGCAGAGCACCTACATCATGTGGCCATTATCTTCAACGAGCTTCGAGCGCATCATCTACACCTCAAGCGCTCGAAGTTCTCGTTCGGCATGACTTCCGTCGCGTACCTGGGACATGTCATCTCCGCGGAGGGCGTCACGATGGATGCTGACAAGGTCACGACAGTTGCGGCATGGACAATACCGCAGTCGCCACGGGCCCTACGCGGTTTCTTAAGGCTCGTCGGCTACTACTGGAAGTTCATCCGGGAATTCGACCTCATCGCGGTGCCCCTGACACGCCTCCTAGGCCGCGACGCCTTCTCGTGGGATGCGGAGGCAACCGAGGCGTTCCAGACCCTCAAGCAGGCTCTTACGATAGGACCAGTCCTCCAGATGCCGAACTTCGACAAGATGTTCGTGGTGGACTGCGATGCCTCGGGTGTGGGCTTCGGCGCCGTCCTCCACCAGGGCGACGGGTCGTTGGCTTTCTTCAGTCGCCCGTTTGCCGCTCGTCATCACAAGATCGCGGCGTACGAGTGCGAGCTCATCGGGTGTCCAAGCCGTGCGTCACTGGCGACCCTATCTGTGGGGGCGGGCTTTCCGCATTCGCACGAATCACTACAGCCTCGAGTTCTTGTTGGACCAGTGCCTCTTCACCGTACCGTAGCACTAGTGGATCAACAAGCTCTTTGTCTTCGACTTCACCGTCAAGTACCGTTCGGGCCATCTCAACAAGGTATCTGATGCCCTATCACGCCGCCATGCTTAGGACGTCGCACAGGACGCCGACCCTGCGGTCTTGTGCATCCGCTTCGAACCATCTTTCGCCTTCATCAACGACATCAGAAGGGCCACTGCGACCGCCGCGGATGCCCATGACCTACGACGGCGACTTGAGGCCGGCGAGCTGGAGGCGGCCTGGCACCTAGATGATGGCTTGCTCTTGCACGGCCTCCATCTCTTCGTGCCGGACCACGGTGACCTCTGTCACGAGGCCATGCTACTGGCTCACTCGTCTATCCACGAGGGTGTGCAGAAGACCCTCCACTGTCTTTGTGGTGATTTCTACATCCCCGACGACCGTACGCTGGTACGCGACAGGGTACAGTCTTGCGTAATGTGCCAGCATAACAAGACAGAGACACTACTGCCAGCGGGATTGTTACAACCTCTCGATGTGCCCTCGCAGGTGTGCACCGATATTTCCATGGACATCATCAAGGGCCTCACCAAGGTGGGTGGCAAGTCCGTCATCCTCACGGTGGTCGACTGCTTCTCCAAGTATGCGCACTTCATCGCCCAGGAGTCCGTCGGGGCGGAGGACCTTTAGTTCCGGTTCTCGTGGCTAACCAGGACTGAAGGCCTCCTCCGCAGGTTTAGGGTTTTAGACCCCTAAACCTGGTTTCTTTTTAATTTATTTTGTTTTATTTCTTTTATATTTTATTTTGTGTTTTATTTTAATTTTGATGAAGTATCAGTACACATATATATTATACGCTACTATATACATGCATATATGAAATTTCAAACAAGAAGAATTCAATAGGAATATATAATATATATTCAATCTCGGGTGACCATATACAATTTCGAACAAGTTTCCATACACAATTACGATGGATGACCATATACAAATTCGAACAATTTTAATCTAAGAGATGCATAAGGAAAAATCCTGCTAAGTCCTCTTGAATTAGTCGTCGTCAGAAGTATAATGTTCAGCTTTAGAATTGATGACATGCCTAAGGAAAAATCCTGCTATTTCCTCTTGAATTGGTCGGAAGCGAGCTTCTGGACTAAGCGTCCTCCGCAAGTTATGGATATTCTTCCACGCGCTATCCGACATCTTCTTCTCAGAGGTTTCTCTCCGTATGTTCTCAAAAACATAGTATCCACATAGATTGGTCCCCGGTGGCTGCTTATCCACACGAACTAAATTTCTAAAATCTAGCCGATGTTTGAATTCACCGACAATTTCTCTTGAGAACCGTCTCCAAACTCTACAGTGCAAAGAAAATTAAATAAACAAGGGAGTTATTAGCTACTGCATATTAGGAAATGAACAAAAGAGACCGATCGATATAGAGCGCAAATGATTGAAAATAACTACTTTTGCAGCATTTTTCTCATGTCGACCCAAAGCTTTGGATCTGAATCCATAGAGTCCATGATAAAAACTGTGGAGGTGTGAAGTTCAATTTTTAGCAGCATCCAGTGGAACTTGCGGACACGTTACATGCACAGTCATGCATAACTTATCGATTAGACATACCATGCATGGAGTAAACAAAAGAGAATGGGCACAAGAGAGAAACACTCACCAAAAATGGTAAGGAAATAGAATATGACTTTTGAGTTGATGCTTTCTAAGAAAATTGTACAAGTCTTTCTCCACGTCTTGGGAGTGATTTTGTAACACATGTCCATTAATGATTTGTGGGTCAATGAACCCAACATCATTGATGTTTCTTATTTTGCATTCCCAAATCTTCAATCTGCATAATAGCGTACGCAACAATATAGTTAGGACAATATAGTGCAGGCAATGAAGAACGAGATGAGGTAGAAATAAATCACTTACAGAACGTAGCAACTCAGGATAGATTTGTCGAGCTCGCGCAGATCTAACAGCTGGAAAAATTCAGTCATCTCAACCGTTACAGAGTACTTTTTGGTGTGATGCTCCTCTGTAACATCCACATAAACATATTCTTTGTCGGCCCATGATATGAAATTCTTGTACCAACGTAGCAGATTTTGCATTTGTGGTGGTAGACTCTTTTCCTGCGTAGGCTCGACGAGGGGCCCATTCTTCACGTATTGTAATGCTGCCTCACCCATTGGCGCATCGTCCAGGCCTAACGAGGCACGAAGAGTCAAACCCATCTCGGACGCATTTTTCATGGCACTCGCTACAGTCAATCCAATTGCTGCCGTAGCTGCTCTGACCTTGGGGTCCTGTTCCGGACCGGCTTTCACTATGAGCAGGGGGGGGGGTCGATTGTTTACTCTGCATCCCGAGCTGGTCAACTTGTTTCCCGCTTTTTTCCTTTCTTCTTTCTCGTCCTTCAATATTTCTGCTTGCCTACGAAGTTCACTTCCATAGTCGTCAGGCATATTCTTCTCGGCTTTGGACGGTGTCGACAAAAAACTCGCAGCCCACTTCTGTACCGTCGGAGGGTATACTTCCTTGGGCTTAGGCTCCCTTAGCGCCTTCTTATCGGCCTTCCATTCTCATACTCAGCATTCGCGGCCAATTTGGTTTCAGCTTCATTAAGTTCCCAAGGCCTTAGGGGGATAGGCTTCAGTGATGGCTCCGGTACCCGTGTGGTCTTAGGTACATAAGCCTCCGGGTTAATAGTCTAAGAGCGGGTTTCCTTGCTATCCGCCTGCTTCTGCTTCTTCGCCGGAGGAGCAATGGGGGGCGACGGCTGCTTATCCGCCGGAGGAGGAATGGGGGGCGACGGCTTCTTATCCGCCGGAGGAGGATTGGGGGGCGACGACTGCTTATCCGCCGGAGGAGGATTGGGGGGCGGCAGCTGCTTACCCGCCAGAGAAGGATTGGTGGGCGACGCCTGCTTACCCACCGGAGATTGTGGATCGGGGGACGGCGTCGAATGGCCTGAAGGAGGTGTAGGTGAACCAGCACCACCACCACCACCTGCACCATCGGAGGGGGGTGGACTTGTTAGCCTTGGCGCCTCGCCTGGAAACACTATGTACTTCTTTTTCCATAGAATGAACTGGCGCTTGACATCTCCAAGTCTTCTCTCCCCTTCGGGTGTAGCTATGTCAATCTCCAGGTCCTCAAACACTTGGAATATGTCTTCCACCGTGACACGAGCATAGCCATATGGAATGGGGTTGTTGTGGTGGAGTGCTCCAGGTGTACAGGGTAAAGCACTGACGGTAGCTACCTTCGTGGAAATGTTCCCCACGGGATAATGCAGATCACATTCTTTCATCTCCTTTACATCATCCACGGGGTAGTGAGGCTCCGGTGCACGAATATCGATCATCGGTGCGTTAGCACCTGCAGGCGGGGCCTCCGTGGAAGCCATGCTGCTTCTCCGCTGATGCTGGCTTCCGAGATCCGCTTCACGATCTTCATGCGTGTGACTGTCGGGGGGTTACCCCCGAGTAGGGTAAAGGCAAGTGCTAAAGGCAAGATCAAAAGGGATGTTTGGCCGAGTAGCCGGCTACCCGGTACTTGTTACTCGGTCGACTGCTATTCGGTCCTACACATAGATGGCCAAAAGAACGAATCAAGGAAGTTACGTTCCTCCGAGTAGAAGAATTGGCCCGAGTAGAAATGGCGGGATCCTACTCGGGCCAGAAGTCAAAGGAGCCGTTCTGACACAGGATCCCGCGTATCGCGGGTCCGTACTTTGGCACTGTTCATGGCACTGTTCATCTGTGGACGGCGTGCCTGACCGCGACAGTGTGTCAGCAGGGCGTCGCAGGATAGGGGGGACCTACTCTGTGTTCACAGCAGTGATAACAGATCGGTTACTTGGTTTTGCCCAACGACTTTCCGCACCGGACAAACTTAGAAGCCAAAGCTGTCAGCGGGAGCTCGGAAGGACGGTGTGCACACTATGTTGACTCCTTTTTGTACTCTTCCTAGTTGGCTGTATCTGGCTGGGCACCAGTATATAAGGTGCCCTGCCCCCTCCTGCGCGAGGGATGCTGGAATCGGTTCACATTCTTGACCTAGTTCTTGAGAGAGATAAGAGCGGCTACTCGGCTGAAGGCCATATTTGTACTGTGGCTACTCGGTGAAGCAATAATACACAGAGAGAAAAGCAGGAGTAGGGGTTTTACCTCCTCACGAGGGCCCTAAACCTGGGTAGATCGTGTTGTTTGCAGTGTTTGATTCTTACCACACGCGGCTACTCGTCGCGTGATCCCTCCCCGAGCGCCTCCAGCGTCCATCATCCCCGCAACTTTAGCCATCCTATGGCATCTGCCGTGACACCACCACGACAGTTGGCGCCCACCGTGGGGCTACCAGCGGCGCTGGCTGGAGTTTCCGTTCGGACGGGATCTACTTCGCCGGAGCGCGTGGTCTGTGGCCTTGTCCACAGATTCGGCTCCTTCGACTTCGTCATCGACAACGCAGGCGACTTCGGCGGCAGGGCCATGCCGGAGGGCGGCACGGTGATCTCCTTCGGCTCGCATCTTGTCTACGTCGCCACCGCCGTCGTCCACGAGTTCCCGGAGGAGGTGCTGGTCGCAGAGGATCCTCCTGCTGTGATTGCTGCTCGCGGAAGGCCCATGGGCTGTTCTGCGGACAACATGGAGGTGATGGTGGCCGGCCTGGCTACGGATGCCGGCAAGGGCGCGGCTGGCGCCGCGGGCGTCATCGAGGATCTTGCTGGCTCGAGCGCTGGCGGGAAGACCCACAAGCCCTACGAGAAGGACTGCAACCTCCCTCTCTCCACTACTCCGACCATTCCTGCGTCCGCTGCGCAGACCGGCATGCCGCCTCCTACAGACATCGAGCTCTTGACCATGAAGGCGCAGCTCGACCGGCAGCGCCAGGAGTTGCTCGCCGAGCAGGCGGAGTTGGAGAAGGTCAGGCTTGAGCTCAGTCTAGACCAGAACGAGTACAACAAGGCTCACGGCTTCACGCCAGTTGCTAGGAGGGCTAGCAAAGTAGGTGCTACGCGTCGCAACTTAGGCGCCGAGATGGCAACTGTTGTAGAGGCTCCTAGCCAATCTGCCACCGCAAACACCTCCACTAGGCCTAGGTACAGCACCCCCGCCAAAACACTTAGAGCTGCTGAGGCCGTAGCCGCCGAGTTGCCGCATCTCGACGGCGACGCGCGCGCTAGGCAACAGGAGAGGCTCAACGAGTTGGTGTTAGAGGCTGCTAGGCAGAACAAGGAGTTCCGGAAAGCCAACCCGGGTGCTGGAGGCTCGCAGGTGGTGCACTCGAATGCGGCCAGATCTAACGATCAGGCCTCATCTCCGCATCCCAGCCGCGAGAGGGACCGCAGTGGCTATTCGGGGAGAAACATGCAAATGCAGGTGTACGACCCGACTGTCGCCGCGAAACAGCTCGCTGTGCCGCGACAGTCCGGTCAGAAACACAACTCTGCTGGAGCAGGCTTGCAAGCCCATAAAGCTCATAGCCAAACGCGAGGTGGAGATCGCCCGAGTCCTTCTCGGCAATAGGTTGCTCAGCCTGCTCGGCGGAGGCCTCAGCAGCCAGCTGCTGCTCAGCCGCGTGCGGCTGGCCGAGTAGCCAACCTGGTGGAGCAGCCCGTGGCCATGGAGGTGGACAGATACGATGACGGCTACTCGGCAATGGGGCTGGCTGGGTATGACATCATGGATCGTGTGGGTGAGCGCGTGCTGGAGCCCACTGACGTTCGGTACAAGTTGGACCGGATCAGTCTATCCGCGCGGCTCGAGAACACGGGGCCTCCCGGCCCTGAGTGCTTTGGCCCGCGCATCATGAACGAGCCATCCGTGAAGAACTTCCAGCTCGCAAGGGGCACCAAGATCTACAATGGCAGCACCAAGCCGGAAGACTGGCACAATGACTATGTCACCGCGGTTCATATCGCGAACGGCAACCGGAGATGGGCTGTGCGGTACGTTCCGCAGATGCTCGAGGGTCCAGCTCGCACTTGGCTTAACAATTTGCCCAAGAACAGCATCAATTGCTGGCTGGATTTCTCGGAGCCCTTCATCAGCAACTTCACCAGCACCTAGAAGAGGCCGAATAGGCCGCAACAGCTATCCGCTTGCAGGCAGCGGGAAGACGAGACGGATCGCGAGTATCTTACTCGGTGGAGCACTTTGCGGAACACCTGTGAAGGTGTGAACGAAGCTCAGGCCATCACTTGGTTTGCGCAGGGTTGCAAGCATGGCAGCATGTTGTGGCAAAGGTTGCAGAGGGAGATGCCGAACACTCTGGCGGAGACCATCAAGATTGCGGATCAGTACGCGCTTGGTGATCCTACTCAGCCACTGATGGACTCCTCCGAGCCGAGAAGAAACTTCAACAGCAACAAGCGCAACGAGTTCCGCAACAAGCGCAGGGGTGACCGAATAGATACTCGGTATGACCCTGAGGAGGTGAACGCAGTGGGTATCGGAGCTGGGAGTAGCCAAGGGCAAAAACCTGCTGGAGCCCAGTACGGGCGGAACCAGAACCAGGGC
Source organism: Alopecurus myosuroides (assembly GCA_028641055.1). Classification (NCBI taxonomy): domain Eukaryota; kingdom Viridiplantae; phylum Streptophyta; class Magnoliopsida; order Poales; family Poaceae; genus Alopecurus; species Alopecurus myosuroides. The sequence goes on along the minus strand of CM054059.1, from coordinate 228,146,369 downwards.
CAAGGCAACAAGAAGCCATACCGCGCTCCTCAGCCGGGTAGCGGCAACTCGGAACCGGCTAAGAAGTTTGTCTTCGACGACATGAGGGATGGCCCATGCAGCTTCCACACTCAGCACCCCTCGAGGCCTGCCAACCACACTACTCGGCAGTGCGAGTGGTGGGATCTGATCAGGAATGAAGGTTTGCCTCCTCCTCCTCCCCTGCCAGCTGCGAATGCCAATGTGCAGTCTGCTCGCGCACCCGCAGCTCGGCCTCCGGCGTTCCCGAGAAGAGAAAATGTGAACCAAGTGGCTTTAGGAGCCAATCGCTACTTCAACAATGAGGGATACCGCAACAACAACAACAACCGCAACCGCAACAACAACAGAGGCAAAAACAACTACTAGGGCAACAACAACAACAATGGTAACAATGATGATGGAGGCCGCAACCAGTACCAAAAGCACCACGAGAGCTACATGATCTTCACTTCTGAGCCTGTCGACAAGCAGTCGCAGCACAGGCGTGCCATGGAGGTCAATGCTGTGATCCCCGCTGTTCCTCACTACATGCACTGGTGCAATGTAGAGATCACGTGGTCCCGAGCAGATCATCCTAAGGTGATGCCCAACCCGGGTAGCTACGCCTTGGTGCTGGACCCTACTTTCTTGGGACCCGAGAAGAACGTGAGGTTCAGCAAGGTGCTGATCGACAACGGCAGCAGCATCAACATCGTGTACAAGGATACGCTCGAGAAGCTCGGGATTGCCGAGAAGATGCTTCTTCCCAGCAAGACCACTTTCCATGGCATTGTGCCAGGAATTTATGGTTCTCCAATGGGCAGAGTGTGGATAGATGTGCTATTCGGTACTAGGGAGAACTGCCGCACAGAGAGGCTGCAGTTCGAGGTGGTTGATCATCAAAGTCCCTACCATGCCCTACTCGGCAGGCCTGCACTGAGCAAGTTCATGGCCTCTACCCACGCTGCGTATCTGAAGATGAAGATCCCTGGTCCCAATGGCGTGATTACCATCTCTGGTGATTATAAGAAGTCCATGGAGTGTGCCTCTGCTGGTTTTCAGTTGGCAGAGTCGATGGTGATTGCTGCCGAGAAGAAAAAGATACATGAGGTGGTGGCCATGGCGCAGGCGGCGCAAGGTGTTGCGCCTGGGATGCCGAGCTCCCAGTACGGGACCGCTTTTCAGGCATCCCAGGAAACGAAGAAGATCCAGGTTGACCCTGAGTTCCCCGACCGAGTTGCCATCATTGGCTCCGGGTTGGCGGAGAAATAGGAAAGCGAGCTCATCCACTTCCTCCGTGAGAATCGGGACGTGTTCGCCTGGTCCAATGAAGATCTGCCAGGTGTCCTTAGGGAGTTGGTTGATCACTCGCTACATGTGCGTCCTGACGCCAAGCCAGTGAAGCAGGCTATGCGCCGTTTCGGAGATGAGAGAAGGAAAGCTATCGGTGATCAGATCACCAAGCTGCTGATAAGAAATTTCATCATGGAGGTGCTGCATCCGGATTGGCTAGCCAACCCGGTCATGGTCGAGAAGAAGAAGGAGGATCCTAAGGCCGCTACCGCAGGGCGCATGTGTGTCGACTACACCGACCTGAACAAGGCCTGCCCCAAGGATCCTTTTCCGCTACCTCGCATCGATCAGGTTATCGATTCCACAGCTGATTGTGAGCTTTTGTCTTTCATAGATGCCTACTCGGGTTTTCATCAGATAGCTCTAACCTCGGTTGATCAAATAAAGACTGCTTTCATTACCCCGTATGGGGCTTATTGCTATCGTGTCACGTGTTTCGGGTTGCGGAATGCGGGTGCTACTTACCAGAGATGCATGCAGAAATGCTTGCATGATCAGCTCGGCAAGAATGTGCAGGTGTACGTAGATGACATTGTCATCAAAACGAATAAAACACAAACTCTGCTTGCCGATCTTGAGGAAACCTTTGCCAACCTGCGCAAGTATAAAATGAAGCTGAATCCGAGTAAATGCACCTTTGGCGTCCCGGCTGGCAAGATACTCGGCTTCCTGGTGTCTAGTCGGGGCATTGAGGCTAATCCTTCAAAGATAAAGGCTATTGAGAGCATGTCTTTGCCGAGATCCTTGAAGGATGTGCAAAAGTTCACTGGTTGCTTGGTATCTCTCAGCCGTTTCTTGGGCAGGATGGGCGAGAAGGCCCTGCCTTTGTATCAGTTGATGAAGAAAAGTGACAAGTTCGTCTGGACACCGCAAGCTGACGTGGCGTTCAATGAGCTGAAAGCAATGCTGGGTAGCGCTCCCATCTTGGCTAGTCCCCTACCCAAGGAGCCAATGCTGCTGTACATTTCTGCTACCAACCGAGTAGTCAGCGTGGTGATTGTGGTGGAACGAGAAGAGGAAGGCAAAAGTGTGCAGCGCCCAGTATATTACCTCAGTGAAGTGCTATCCAGCTCCAAGCAGAAGTACCCGCATTACCAGGAGATGACCTACAGCGTGTACCTGGGCGCCAAGAAGCTGAAGCATTATTTCCAAGAGCATCCCATCACTGTTGTGAGCTCTGCTCCCATCTCGGATATCATGGGTAACAAGGAAGCGAGTGGCAGAGTAGCCAAGTGGGCGATCGAGCTAGCCGCGTACGCTCCCGCGTATGCGAGAAGAGAAGCCATCAAGTCTCAGATTCTGGCAGAATTTCTGGTGGATTGGGCTGAGGTGCAGTACGAACCTCCTGCTCCAGTTTCCAATTATTGGAGGATGCACTTTGATGGCTCAAAGGTGAAGGAAGGCCTTGGTGTTGGCGTGGTGCTTACGTCACCTAAGCGAGACCAACTCAAGTATGTGCTGCAAATCCACTTCAAGACATCCAACAATGTTGCAGAGTACGAAGCCGTGGTACACTGTAACATCCCAAGTATGAAAATACCCCTAGAATGTTTGTTTTCATGTTTAATTAAAGTATTGCATCATGTCATCATGTTTAATTATCTGTTAGCATTTGTTTACTATTTGTTTTGCATCTGTTCTATCTTGTTTTCATAATGAAACTCAAACAAATGCAAATGGTTATTTCATACTTGCTCTGTTACAACTTTTGGAATAAAAATCACAAATGAAAACAACCAATTTGTTCCATTTTATTCCATGTTGATCACTCATTAAATTGTTGGTTTTAATCAAACAATTAATTCAATCAATTAATTCTAAATCACTTTCAAATTCAAACCAACTCTTCAAATCAGTACCCATTTGAACCTATGAATTTCACCAAACAATTTTACTCATTTAATCAAATTTAACCATAGGGTTCACCCTATTAAAACCTTGTTTTCAATAATGTTACTCAATATTCAAAAATCATTCAATTTTGGTTTATTTCCAAACAGCAATGTAAAAGTTTGAATTTTCAAAAACACAAATTGCCAACTGATAGCTTTTGAGCTAACATTGCCCCATGATTTTTCTCTAAATTTTTAAAACCAAAAACCCTAACATTTGCTTCCCTTTTCTATTTTGCTACAAAAAACATGAAACAGAAAAAAATAAAAGGAGAAAACCTGCCCGCGTGACGCCTAACCAGCCCATACCCAATTAAACCTACCCTAGCGCGCGGCCCAGCCCGTTTAATCCCTCTCTTACCGCTTCGAAGCGCGTGCCTACCTTCTGTCTCAAGTACGGCGCGCATCTGAGCCCGCCACGTCGCCGTACGGCGGGCTCCGACGGCCAGAAGCCACCCGCGGGCGCTATAAGACCCCCACGGAACCCTAGGGCGCAGCACCTAACCCTAGGCTCTTGTCCCCTCTTCTCCGCCGCCGTCTTCCTCGCCACGATCGCGTCTGCCACCTCTCTGAATCCCCACCGGCGATAAGCCTCTGAACCTCCGACCACCGCGACCACCATGATCCACCTCCACCTCACCTAGCCTCGGGAATCAACTCGCCACCACCTCCTCTTTCTTTTCGACACCCTAGATAGCACGGAGGCCCACGGTTTCGTTGCTGCCATCAACGCCATTGTCGCCGGCCGCGCCACCCCGAGCACCTGCTTCCGCGGCCAAGTCCCGGTGAGCACGCGTTCCACCCCTCCTGGTTCCCCTCCGTAGCGCGCACGAGTACGCACGAGTTTGCACCCGATCTGCACCCCAGCTGCTGCGCGCACGACGGTGATCGCCGCCGGCCGCTTTCGGTCTCCGTCGGTCCGCGGAAGAATTCGTTCGTCAGTTAACTGTTATCCCCGAGCCACACAATATCCTCCCTGCGTATCTGAACCTGACAAGCAACGCAGCACAACCCATCTGGTTCAGTAACACGCGCAGCGAGCGAGAGGTGCAGGGTTCGAGCCCCTGCCCTCGCGGGATTTTCCCCAACTTTTTCTTCCACGCCACGCTGACAGGGAGGGCCCCCTGTCAGCCGCACAGTGGCCACGCCAGCACAGCGAGCCCAAGGGCCCCTCTGGCAGTGTCTGGGTGGGTTATCCTGTGCGTATAAAAAGTTTAGCACGTTTCTGTTTAATTCCAAATGATTTCTTTTTAAAATTGCAGAATTAAACACTAAAACTAAAACTTTAATAACTTTTAATCTATAACCCCAATAAATAAAAGTTATATATGTTTTCTGTTCCAAATTAAATGATCTTTCCAAATAATCCATTTGTGTACTGTTTTGAATTTCCCAAATGCATTTAAAATTCAAATTTGAATAATTCAAATGCAAATTGCTAAATTCAATAACTAATTCATACTATTTCGAAATAAGGCAAATAAAATATGTTTTCCATACCATTTTGACTAACCTTTTCAAATATAAATTTTGTTTCATGGTTTGAATAATTTAAATTGCCTAAATAATTTAATACTTGTTTAATTCATTTAAATTTGATAAAATCATAACTTGCTCAAAATAAAATATTTTTGAACATGCAAAATATGTTTTCAAACCATCAAAGTGTGAACTTTTCAAATGTGAATTTGAATTTATGTTCTGAACAAATTAAAATTCAATTAAATTCAAACTTGTTTTAAAATCATTTAAAACTTGTTTAATCTTGTTTAATTCATAATTAAATTATCCTAATTCCAATTTCAAAATTTGAAACATGTAATCCAACTAAAATTTGATGTTCTTTTTAAATATAAATTTTGTTAATTGTTTTGCACACTTTAACTTGTTGAAAACAACCAATACTTGTGTGACATGTTTAAGTAACCAAACTTTCCAAACTTAACCAATATTTTCCAAACTTGTTCTATTCTTTTACCACTTGCATCTATTGTTGTTGTTATGTTGTTATCATCATGCATGCATCATGGTAATCAATTTTCACATGGTAATTAAATGTTAGATCATTTGTTTCCACTTAACTCATGGACTCTTCCATATGCAATCCAATTGCATATGGGTCCATTTAAATTGAGTTATTATGTTAGCTAGTTTATTTTGATGCAACCATTAACTTGACATGCATCATCCCATGATTGTGCACTATGCCATGATATTGATTGTCTATCTTTCTGCCTTGTTTGTTTGCTTCTTCTCGGATAGACGACGAGGTTGATACCGACGATCTTTACGACACCCCTTCTGAGGATCTAGCTCAGTACCCGGCTACTGGGTTTGCAGGCAAGTTATCACTCACATGAACCACTGTGTTCCTTTCAACACTGGTTACCGATGCTTTCCGTTGTTCCTTTCTGCTAGCCTTAGTAGTAGTTGTCCTGTGACGAACCTATCACATGAATCCCTTAAACCTGATATTGCCTCATCTCCCTTCCTACAACCCCTTGTTTGAGCCAGTGTCTTACTAGCATGCTTAGGTTGCTTTTGCTCGAGTCTGTTACCCGTTACTTTCTGTTATTATTATTCTATCATATCCTGGGGGCTCGATGTTAATCAATCAACCTGTTATTAATAATATGCTGATAAGGCACCGGCAGGAGGCCCTGTGTGGTTTTGGAGCCTGCTAGTGTCGACCCTAATAGGAAAAGGGTCTTGTCTACTGATCCATGATGAGCGCACTACCCGCATGTGGGAAGCGAGTATGGGCGCCCCCCTCAATTTGATTCGATTCGCATCTCGTCCAAATCATCTCATTTAGTTCGTGTTTTCCATTTGCCGCATGCATGTTTTTGCGAGCCCAGCGCAGGGTGGAACTTTTGTAGTCGGCATATAGGGGGACACGTTCTTAGAGTGCTATGAGGGTCCATTTTCTTCTGGGCTCGATTAGCCGTGCGCCCAAGGTGCTTTGGGCTTGATGCGAAGAAGAGTCGAGTTGTGTTGAGTGCCCCGCTTGGTGGGAGGCATCCCATCTGGCGGGTTATTCATACGTGTACGGCCAAATTGGTGCAACCCTGCAGGGATAAATCTTCTCGAGAAGCCGTGTTTTCCGCGGTTATGGTTGACTTGGTGAAAGTACTGGCTAACAAGTACTCAGAACAACTTACACCTAACTATTGATGAATTGACTAGTAATAGACTTATTGACACAACAAACTTGATCCATTATTCATTAATTCCACTGTGTGAGTTATCCTCGGATTGCTTCTTTGGATAAAGGGCGAGATCCAGGATGGGTTTGTTTGATGGTTAACAACAGTTGGTTACTATACGCTATCTTATCCCCTTTCTGATAGCTGGAAGTTGTAGATTTCTGTAGTTGGTTAGCGCAGCCAGTTGCAGCATCTTTCATATCCCCTCCTTCCGTTGAACCAAGGTTTCTGTACTTGGGTTGACGGGTTACACTTTGGTGAACTGTGAGTCTTGCTTGCCAGTACGTTGGTGTAGTGACCCCTTTGGGGCTGTGGTTTACACAGACTACGACTACGGCTACGATGACCACCAGGATGGCTACTTCGTGGAGTTCGATGAGACTGCAGACGAGTAGATATCTGGACCCCGGGCAGGATCCAGGACCTACCTGGATGGGCTTCGTCTTCTTTATCTTCTCCGGCTTCTTAAGCCTGTTGGATTTGTCTGTACTCAGACACCTTGTTTGCTTCCGCTGATGTAATGAATGCTATGTTGGGACATGTGTCCTCTGGATGATTGTATTTGCTATCTCTGCCTTAGTGAAGGCCATTTGCAACCTTATTTCAATATTTTGTGTCTTAGAGATGTGTTGTGATTATCATTTGTTTAACGCTGTTGACGTACCATGTGTGATTGGTATGAAGTACGTCGACAGTAGTGCCTTTGATTTCTAGTGGATAGTTTACATCGACGATGGAATAGCAGGGCTTGTGTTGTCGCGCATAAGCGCAGGCCTACCAGGAAGCTGGGACGTGGGAGAAGTTATGCCCCATAATCCAAGCATCTGCTATCCAGTTCGGCCCGATGAGTATCCCTTAGAAGTCAGGGTGCGACAAATGGTATCAGAGCCTGTCTGCCTGTAGGATCCCTTTTACTGGTCGCAGTTTGAGTCTAGAAACTATTTTGTAGCTATATAGGAAAAATGAAACGTGAGAGTAGGAACTCTGCCATTTTTCTTCTTTCCCCACCCACCCACCCTTTTCTGGTAAGGAAGTGCAACGTTGTTTTCTCTTCTCACCCAAACTTTCAAGTTAGGATTTCACGTGTTTTGGGTTCTCCGTAGTACCTCAGGAGTTTTGGTCTCGTTTTCCCGATGTTGCTTCGATATCCTGTTCTTTTAAGGAACCTTTCGTCCGTTGAAATCTTGTTGTTGTTTTCCACTTCATTTCTTCTACCGGCGTCTAATCAAAACCTTCCAAATCATCTGTAGATGGATCTCAGCTTCTACCCGCAGGTGGTTCGGATGACTCGCTGTGAGAGCACCGCCGGTTATCCGGAGATGCTGAGGGACATGGTCACCTATTTGGGGTTCTATTGGGCACCAGAGTACCAGGTCTACGAGCAGCAGCGAGAGTTCGACCAGACCGACTACCGAGCTATCGTCTATATTCTGTCAGATGATGGCAGGAGCATAGTCCACCGCTACGAGGCAGTAGGTTCCACAGTGGACATGGCTGTGCAGCAGGCAGCGTATGTGAGTCTCACCGTCCTTCGGGCTGACTACTGGGGGTTTGATGATTCCATCTATCGTCACATCCCCCGTGGTTACATTACGTCGGCGGGAGTTCACTTCACTCTCCACGGCAACCTGGATACCTACGAGTCTGATAGCTCCAGGCTGCACACCACTGCTCAGTTCGTGAGGCACAGTGACGCCGTTGCTTCCACACTGTCTCAGGAGTTGGCTTCAGTCAGGGAGCAGCTCTACCTCGCGTTGACGCGTCTGGCGACGTACACCACAGACTTCGTTGGAGACGAGCGCTTTGCGCATTTCACTCAGCCAGCTGGTCTCCCTCTGCCAGATGCTGGAGGTTACGAGCCGATCAGAGGTCCACTACTCCACCTCGGTGTTGGTTACACAGGGATTCCCCGCTATGGAGCACAGGGAGACGACGCTTTCTACTTCACCACCCCGAGAGTTGCTCTCAGAGCAGTCCCGATCTACAGGGATCGTCGTTCTACTTACTTCCGTCGGATTCCTCCTCACCGTATCTCTCGTCGTACTACTCGCCGCCGTCCTGCGTGATGAGCATGGGAGTACCTATGTATCCTTTCCTAGCTATGTTTAGTTATCCTTTGGCATTCGAACCATGTATTGGTGTGTTGGATATTCTGATGTATTTGAACATGTGATGATGTACCTGTTGGTTATCTATTCGTGCGTCGGAATAATCTATCTTTCGGTTACCAAGTCTATCCTTTTCTGTTATTGTGCTAAAATGCATTTCTGTTCAGGATGCCTCCAACCAGGAACTCCCCGCCTGAGCCACCTCCGCTCACGGAGCTGTTGACTCAGATGACTCAGGTCGTGGCTCAGATGGCCCAGATCCAGGCTAACCAGCACAACAACCAGAATGCTCCACGGGTCAACATCAAGGAGTTCCTCAGCTTGGGCCCGAAAGCTTTCGTGGCAACACGCGAGCCCCTGGATGCTGATGACTGGATCCGTGACATAGCCAGGACTCTGGAGATTGCTCATGTTGCTGAGGAAGATAAGGTCAAGTATGCCACCTACCTACTGAAGGGTCAGGCAGCTTCTTGGTGGGAGAACTACCAGACCATGAGAGCTGGATATCCTATCACCTGGGGCTGTTTCAAGGAAGCCTTCCTGAAGCACCACATCCCAGATGGTCTCATGGAAAGGATGTGTGAAGAGTTCTGCTCCTTCAAGCAGGGCAAGCTGGACGTTATCAGTTATCAGACCGAGTTCAATCGCCTCGCTCGATACGCTGGTGACGAAGTGTCCATTGAGGCCAAGAAGATGGCAAGGTTCCGCCGAGGTTTTAACCCGGAACTGAAGTACGCTCTCACAAATGTCAAGTGCAAGGACTTCGAGGAACTCGTGAACACCGCGCTCAATGAGGAGAATGGGCGCAAGGCGTTCGAGGATTCGCGCAAGCACTCGCGTGAGGGTGGTTCCTCCTCCAACATGACCACCCCTCCGCAGAAGCGCCGCATCTGGGTGCCAAATGGTGCTGTCACTCGGGCTCCAAATGCCCAAGCTTCTCCAGGCTTTGGTCCCCGCCCACCCAACCCATCTCAGATGCAGGGTCAGAGGGTTCCAATGGGGCAGCCAAGGCCAGGCACTCCTCGTGTCGTCACTTGCTACAAGTGCAAGGAGACTGGACACTACGCTGATAAGTGCACTCAGAGGCAGCTACCTCCACCTCCTCGCCCCAACACCAACCAGGCAATGGTTCGTGCTCCCCCGGCTAAAGCCTTCAACTCCAACAACAGGCCTGTCGGGAGGACCGCGAGGGTGAATCATATCAAGGCCGACAAAGCTGAGGAAGCCGCTGACGTCGTTCTCGGTATATTACCCGTAAACTCTTTTCCAGCTAAAGTGTTGTTTGATACTGGAGCATCGCATTCGTTTGTGTCAAAGATTTTTGCAAAAGCATACAACCTAGTTCTGGTTCCGCTAAGCAATCAAATGACTGTTCACTCTCCGGGACCGCAAATGTTGACTTCCAAGATAAGTATGGACAATCAAATCCTGATTGGAGGTCGCATATTCCTTGCTTCACTCATGTTACTGGGAAATTCTGACATTGATGTCATTCTGGGCATGGATTGGTTGAAGACCCACAAAGCTAAAATTGACTGTGCTAACAAGTCAATAACTCTGTTCCATCCGGCTGGCCAGATAGTCTATTCTCCATATGAATCAAGTTCTGCTCAGCTGTTCAACCTCGATGCTAAACCTCTTCCTGCAATTGAGAATGTTCCGGTGGTTTGTGAATTCCCTGACGTCTTTCAAGAAGAGTTGCCAGGGATGCCTTCGGACAGAGCAGTTGAGTTCGTGATCGAGCTTGAGCCAGGTACTGCTCCAATCTCTAAGCATCCATACAAGATAGCTCCTCCTGAACTGAAATTGTTGAAGGAGCAAATCGATATGTACATGGAGAAAGGTTACATTCAGCCTAGTTCCTCCGCTTGGGGTTGCCCAACTCTGTTTCTTGCCAAGAAGGACCAAACAAAAAGACTCGTGGTTGACTATCGTCCTCTCAACGAGAAAACCATCAAGAACAAGTATCCAATTCCTCGTATCGATGATCTTTTTGATCAACTTGCTGGAGCCTCAATATTCTCTAAGTTGGACTTGAGGATGGGTTACCATAAGATAAAGATCAGAAAGGAAGATATTCCAAAAACAGCTTTCACCACTCGTTACGGTCTATATGAATACACCGTCATGTCCTTTGGTCTCACCAATGCACCGGCGACCTTCTCAAGACTCATGAATTCTGTCTTCCATGAATACCTCGACAAGTTCGTTGTGGTATATCTCGATGACATTCTTGTCTACTCAAAATCCGAGGAAGAGCATGGAGAACATCTTCGTCTCACTCTCATGAAACTTCGCGAGCATCGTCTATATGCCAAGTTCTCCAAGTGTGAGTTCTGGATTTCAGAAGTTGCTTATCTTGGTCACATCATCTCTGCCAAGGGCATAGCCATTGACCCGGAAAAGGTTAAGGCCATTGTTGATTGGAAACCTCCTAAGACGGTGAAGCAAGTCAGAAGTTTTCTTGGCTTGGCTAGCTATTGCCGTCGTTTCGTCCAAAACTTCTCCAAGATTGTTAAACCTCTCACTGATCTCACCAAGAAGGACAAGAAGTTCGTTTGGACTCCACAGTGTGATGAGAGTTTCAATCTCCTCAAAGCTAAACTCACTTCTACACCTGTTCTAGTTGGCCCAGATACCACCAAACCTTTCCAGATATTCTGCGATGCATCTCTCCAAGGTCTAGGAGCAGTTCTTATGCAAGAACGTCAAGTTGTGGCTTATGCTTAACGTCAGTTGAATGCACATGAGCAAAACTATCCCACTCATGACCTAGAACTTGCAGCAGTTGTGTTTGCCCTCAAGAAATGGAGACAATACTTGTTGGGTAACAAAACTGAAATCTTTTCCGATCACAAGAGTCTGAAATACATCTTCACTCAACCAGATCTAAACCTCAGGCAAAGGAGATGGATTGAAAAGATTAAAGACTTTGATCTCACCATTTCTTACACTCCAGGCAAGGCTAATGTTATGGCCGATGCTCTCAGTCGCAAATCCTATTGCAATAATCTCATGATCATGGAAAGCCAACCTCCACTTCATGAAGAATTCCAGAAGCTGAACCTTGGTCTTGTTCCTCAAGGATATCTTGCTAGCTTGACAGCCACTCCAACTCTCGAGGACAAGATTCGTTCTGAACAACTTCGTGATGCTGAAATCAAGAAGATTGTAGAGCACATCAAAGAAGGCAGTGATAAATTCAAGTCCTTCTCAATTGATGACAAAGGAGCTGTGTTCTTCGAAGGACGCATTGCAGTTCCTCAGATTCAAAGTCTCAAAGATGTTATTCTCAAGGAGGCTCATGAAACTCCTCTCTCCATCCACCCTGGAAGTACAAAGATGTACCAGGATCTCAAGACTCTGTATTGGTGGTCTGGCATGAAACGTGAAATTGCTCAATACGTTTCTGAATGCGACGTTTGTCAACGTGTTAAGGCAGTCCATCAGAAAACAGCCGGTCTTCTCCAACCTCTCAAAATTCCTGAGTGGAAGTGGGACATGATTGAAATGGACTTCGTTACTGGGTTTCCAAAGTCCAAGAAGGGCAACGATGCAATCTTTGTTGTTATTGATCGTCTCACTAAAGTAGCTCACTTCTTTGCTGTCAAGGAAACTATCTCAGCTAGCCAGTTAGCAGAGCTCTACACAGCAAGGATCGTTCCTCTTCATGGTGTTCCATTGGAAATAAGCTCAGACCGTGGAAGTATCTTCACTTCTCATTTCTGGAAGAGTTTTCAAGAAGCATTGGGCACCAAACTTCTGTTCAGCACAGCTTATCACCCTCAGTCTCAGGGGCAAGTCGAAAGAGTCAATCGGATTCTCGAGGATATGCTCAGAGCATGTGGTCTCTCCTTTGGCATGAAATGGGAGGATTGCCTTCCATATGCTGAATTCTCCTACAACAACAGCTACCAGGCAAGCCTAGGCATGGCACCATATGAGGCATTGTATGGCCGCAGATGCAGGAGTCCAATCAATTGGTCTGGAGCTGGTGAATGTTCACTCTTAGGCCCTGACATTGTTAAGGAAGCCGAGGAGAAAGTTCGTATCATTCGTGACAATCTCAAGATTGCTCAGTCTCGTCAGAAGAGTTACTATGACAGCAAGCACCAGGACATGGTCTATGCACCTGGTGACAAAGCATATCTCCGTGTAACTCCCCTCAGAGGCACTCATCGTTTTGGTGTGAAAGGAAAGCTGGCACCAAGATACATTGGCCCTTTCAACATCCTCTCAAGGCGTGCAGAAAATGCGTATCGTCTTGAACTTCCAGAAAAACTATCCAAGGTGCACGATGTGTTCCACGTGTCACAACTCAAGAAGTGTTTCAAAGATCCAGATCGTGCAGTTGATCATGATTCCATTGAACTGCAAGATGATCTCTCTTATGAGGAGCACCCTATCCAAATTCTCGATGAGACCGTTCGTAAGACTCGCAACAAGAGCACCAAGTTCTTGAAAGTGCAGTGGTCGCATCATTCCGATAAAGAGGCAACATGGGAGACCGAAGAGGATCTTCGCAAGAAGTATCCGGACCTTTTCACTTCTCAGTAAGGAATCTCGGGGCGCGATTCCTTCAAGGGGGGCGTTTTGTAACATCCCAAGTATGAAAATACCCCTAGAATGTTTGTTTTCATGTTTAATTAAAGTATTGCATCATGTCATCATGTTTAATTATCTGTTTGCATTTGTTTACTATTTGTTTTGCATCTGTTCTATCTTGTTTTCATAATGAAACTCAAACAAATGCAAATGGTTATTTCATACTTGCTCTGTTACAACTTTTGGAATAAAAATCACAAATGAAAACAACCAATTTGTTCCATTTTATTCCATGTTGATCACTCATTAAATTGTTGGTTTTAATCAAACAATTAATTCAATCAATTAATTCTAAATCACTTTCAAATTCAAACCAACTCTTCAAATCAGTACCCATTTGAACCTATGAATTTCACCAAACAATTTTACTCATTTAATCAAATTTAACCATAGGGTTCAGCCTATTAAAACCTTGTTTTCAATAATGTTACTCAATATTCAAAAATCATTCAATTTTGGTTTATTTCCAAACAGCAATGTAAAAGTTTGAATTTTCAAAAACACAAATTGCCAACTGATAGCTTTTGAGCTAACATTGCCCCATGAATTTTCTCTAAATTTTTAAAACCAAAAACACTAACATTTGCTTCCCTTTTCTATTTTGCTACAAAAAAAAACATGAAACAGAAAAAAATAAAAGGAGAAAACCTGCCCGCGCGACGCCTAACCAGCCCATACCCAACTAAACCTACCCTAGCGCGCGGCCCAGCCCGTTTAATCCCTCTCTTACCGCTTCGAAGCGCGTGCCCACCTTCTGTCTCAAGTACGGCGGGCATCCTAGCCCGCCACGTCGCCGTACGGCGGGCTCCGACGGCCAGAAGCCACCCGCGGGCGCTATAAGACCCCCACGGAACCCTAGGGCGCAACACCTAACCCTAGGCTCCTGTCCCCTCTTCTCCGCCGCCGTCTTCCTCGCCACGATCGCGTCTGCCACCTCTCTGAATCCCCACCGGCGATAAGCCTCTGAACCTCCGACCACCGCGACCACCATGATCCACCTCCACCTCACCTAGCCTCGGGAATCAACTCGCCACCACCTCCTCTTTCTTTTCGACACCCTAGATAGCACGGAGGCCCACGGTTTCGTCGCCGCCATCAACGCCATCGTCGCCGGCCGCGCCACCCCGAGCACCTGCTTCCGCGGCCAAGTCCCGGTGAGCACGCGTTCCACCCCTCCTGGTTCCCATCCGTAGCGCGCACGAGTTTGCACCCGATCTGCACCCCAGCTGCTGCGCGCACGACGGTGATCGCCGCCGGCCGCTTTCGGTCTCCGTCAGTCCGCGGAAGAATTCGTTCGTCAGTTAACTGTTATCCCCGAGCCACACAATATCCTCCCTGCGTATCTGAACCTGACAAGCAACGCAGCACAGCCCATCTGGTTCAGTAACACGCGCAGCGAGCGAGAGGTGCAGGGTTCGAGCCCCTGCCCTCGCGGGATTTTCCCCAACTTTTTCTTCCACGCCACGCTGGCAGGGAGGGCCCCCTGTCAGCCGCACAGTGGCCACGCCAGCACAGCGAGCCCAAGGGCCCCCTGGCAGTGTCTGGGTGGGTTATCCTGTGCGTATAAAAAGTTTAGCACGTTTCTGTTTAATTCCAAATGATTTCTTTTTAAAATTGCAGAATTAAACACTAAAACTTTAATAACTTTTAATCTATAACCCCAACAAATAAAAGTTATATATGTTTTCTATTCCAAATTAAATGATCTTTCCAAATAATCCATTTGTGTACTGTTTTGAATTTCCCAAATGCATTTAAAATTCAAATTTGAATAATTCAAATGCAAATTGCTAAATTCAATAACTAATTCATACTATTTCCAAATAAGGCAAATAAAATATGTTTTCCATACCATTTTGACTAACCTTTTCAAATATATTTTTTTTTCATGGTTTGAATAATTTAAATTTCCTAAATAATTTAATACTTGTTTAATTCATTTAAATTTGATAAAATCATAACTTGCTCAAAATAAAATATTTTTGAACATGCAAAATATGTTTTCAAACCATCAAAGTGTGAAATTTTCAAATGTGAATTTGAATTTATGTTCTGAACAAATAAAAATTCAATTAAATTCAAACTTGTTTTAAAATCATTTAAAACTTGTTTAATCTTGTTTAATTCATAATTAAATTATCCTAATTCCAATTTCAAAATTTGAAACATGTAATCCAACTAAAATTTGATGTTCTTTTTAAATATAAATTTTGTTAATTGTTTTGCACACTTTAACTTGTTGAAAACAACCAATACTTGTGTGACATGTTTAAGTAACCAAACTTTCCAAACTTAACCAATATTTTCCAAACTTGTTCTATTCTTTTACCACTTGCATCTATTGTTGTTGTTATGTTGTTATCATCATGCATGCATCATGGTAATCAATTTTCACATGGTAATTAAATGTTAGATCATTTGTTTCCACTTAACTCATGGACTCTTCCATATGCAATCCAATTGCATATGGGTCCATTTAAATTGAGTTATTATGTTAGCTAGTTTATTTTGATGCAACCATTAACTTGACATGCATCATCCCATGATTGTGCACTATGCCATGATATTGATTGTCTATCTTTCTGCCTTGTTTGTTTGCTTCTTCTCGGATAGACGACGAGGTTGATACCGACGATCTTTACGACACCCCTTCTGAGGATCTAGCTCAGTACCCGGCTACTGGGTTTGCAGGCAAGTTATCACTCACATGAACCACTGTGTTCCTTTCAACACTGGTTACCGATGCTTTTCGTTGTTCCTTTCTGCTAGCCTTAGTAGTAGTTGTCCTGTGACGAACCTATCACATGAATCCCTTAAACCTGATATTGCCTCATCTCCCTTCCTACAACCCCTTGTTTGAGCCAGTGTCTTACTAGCATGCTTAGGTTGCTTTTGCTCGAGTCTGTTACCCGTTACTTTCTGTTATTATTATTCTATCATATCCTGGGGGCTCGATGTTAATCAATCAACCTGTTATTAATAATATGCTGATAAGGCACCGGCAGGAGGCCCTGTGTGGTTTTGGAGCCTGCTAGTGTCGACCCTAATAGGAAAAGGGTCTTGTCTACTGATCCATGATGAGCGCACTACCCGCATGTGGGAAGCGAGTATGGGCGCCCCCCTCAATTTGATTCGATTCGCATCTCGTCCAAATCATCTCATTTAGTTCGTGTTTTCCATTTGCCGCATGCATGTTTTTGCGAGCCCAGCGCAGGGTGGAACTTTTGTAGTCGGCATATAGGGGGACACGTTCTTAGAGTGCTATGAGGGTCCATTTTCTTCTGGGCTCGATTAGCCGTGCGCCCAAGGTGCTTTGGGCTTGATGCGAAGAAGAGTCGAGTTGTGTTGAGTGCCCCGCTTGGTGGGAGGCATCCCATCTGGCGGGTTATTCATACGTGTACGGCCAAATTGGTGCAACCCTGCAGGGATAAATCTTCTCGAGAAGCCGTGTTTTCCGCGGTTATGGTTGACTTGGTGAAAGTACTGGCTAACAAGTACTCAGAACAACTTACACCTAACTATTGATGAATTGACTAGTAATAGACTTATTGACACAACAAACTTGATCCATTATTCATTAATTCCACTGTGTGAATTATCCTAGGATTGCTTCTTTGGATAAGGGGCGAGATCCAGGATGGGTATGTTTGATGGTTAACAACAGTTGGTTACTATACGCTATCTTATCCCCTTTCTGATAGCTGGAAGTTGTAGATTTCTGTAGTTGGTTAGCGCAGCCAGTTGCAGCATCTTTCATATCCCCTCCTTCCGTTGAACCAAGGTTTCTGTACTTGGTTTGACGGGTTACACTTTGGTGAACTGTGAGTCTTTCTTGCCAGTACGTTGGTGTACTGACCCCTTTGGGGCTGTGGTTTACGCAGACTACGACTACGGCTACGATGACCACCAGGATGGCTACTTCGTGGAGTTCGACGAGACTGCAGACGAGTAGATAGCTGGACCCCGGGCAGGATCCAGGACCTACGTGGATGGGCTTCGTCTTCTTTATCTTCTCCGGCTTCTTAAGCCTGTTGGATTTGTCTGTACTCAGACACCTTGTTTGCTTCCGCTGATGTAATGAATGCTATGTTGGGACATGTGTCCTCTGGATGATTGTATTTGCTATCTCTGCCTTAGTGAAGGCCATTTGCAACCTTATTTCAATCTTTTGTGTCTTAGAGATGTGTTGTGATTATCATTCGTTTAACGCTGTTGACGTACCATGTGTGATTGGTATGAAGTACGTCGACAGTAGTGCCTTTGATTTCTAGTGGATAGTTTACATCGACGATGGAATAGCAGGGCTTGTGTTGTCGCGCATAAGCGCAGGCCTACCAGGAAGCTGGGACGTGGGAGAAGTTATGCCCCATAATCCAAGCATCGGCTATCCAGTTCGGCCCGATGAGTATCCCTTAGAAGTCAGGGTGCGACATACACGGTTTGCGTGTAGCCAAGGAGGTGGGCGTGCAGCGCATTATATGCTATGGCGATTCAGATCTGGTGGTGCAGCAAGTGTCTGGCACTTGGGATGCCCTGGATGCCAACATGCATCGTATCGCTTCCTGGTATAGTCTATGACTGGATTCTTCGAGGGCTGCGAGTTCCAGCACATCCACCGAGCAGAGAATGAAGCAGCAGACGAGCTGTCCAAGTTGGGGTCTTCTCGGCAGTCCATCCCGGCGGGAATTGCCTTGGAGCACTTGAGAAAGCCATCCATCAAGCCATCCCCCAACTCGGAATACATATTAGTTCCTTCTCTGCCAAATGAAGAAGCTTTTCCCATGGAGATTGACTGGGAAATGCAACAGGGAATCCGGGGGCTGCAGTCTCCATCCCGGGGACTGGCGCCTGCAACTCGGGGACTGTCGTTCCCTACTCGGGGACTGCCACTCCTTACTCGGGGACTGCCACTCCCTACTCGGGGACTGTCGTTCCCTACTCGGGGACTGCCCCTCTCAACCCGGGGACTGTTGCATTCATTGAGGAAGTTCTCGCAAATCGTTCAGGGCTCCAAAGAAGTGCTCCCAACCCTAAAGAGCAGACAGTGGCACCGGTTCCAATGGAAGTGGACGAACCAGTGTTTCCAACGCGCGAGACACCGAGTTGGGCTATGCCGATATTATTCATTCTAAAGGACGGTACCCTACCAGAAGATGAGGTTGCTGCAAGGCAGATTCAGAGAAGATCCAAGGGCTACACAATATTCAGAGAAGTGCTGCACAAGAGAAGTGCTACCGGCGTGCTGCAACGCTGTGTGGAACCAGAAGAAGGAGAAGAGATTTTGGTGGAAATACAACAAGGAGAATGTGGGCACCACGCCTCTTCTCGGGCATTGGTCAAGAAGGCTTTTCGGCACGGCTTATTTTGGCTCACTGCCTTGAAGCAAGCTGAGGATATCGTGAGGAAGTGCAATGGCTGCCAGAGATTCGCAAGCAAGATCCACTTGCCTGCTTCCGAGTTGAAAACCATTCCCATTACTTGGCCATTTGCTGTTTGGTGCTTGGATATGGTTGGTCCCTTCAAACCGGCTAGAGGCAACATGACTCACATCTTGGTCATGGTTGATAAATTCACCAAGTGGATAGAAGTGAAGCCTATTCGGAAGTGCGATGGAGCCACAGCCGTGAGTTTCTTGAAGGATGTGATACTGAGATACGGCTACCCGCACAACATCATCATGGATGTAACATCCCAAGTATGAAAACTACCCCATAGAATGTTTGATTTCTTGTTTATTAAGGTATTGCATCATGTCATCATATTGTTGCATTTGTTTCTGTTGTGTTGCATCTGTTATTCTTTGTTTTCACCATGAAAGTCAAACAATTTCAAATGCTTGTTTTCATACTTGTTCTGTTACAACTTTTGGAACCAAAATAACAAATAAAAACACCCCTTTTATTCTTTGTTTTTCACTTCTCAATTTGTTGCTTTAATCAAACCAATTTTTCCAATCAATTAATTCAAGCAATTACTCTAAATCATCTCAAATTCAAACCAATCCTCAAAATCTTTAATCTTTTGAATCAATGAAATTCACCACTAATTTGAATTCATTAAACCACTTTTAAACCCTAAAGAAAAACCCTATTGAAAATACCTTGTTTTTCTAATATTGACTAATATTGGAAATTTCAATTAAAATTGGTTTAATTTCAAAACAGCAACAAACAATTAAGTTTTTGAAAACAAAAACTAGCAATTGTTTGCTATTAACCTAATAAGCCTAAACTAAATTTTCTAATATTTTTACTAACCTAATTATCATGTTTTTCTTCCAAAATCTATCTCTACAAAAAAAATATAAGAAACAGAAAATACTAAGAGGAGAGCAGCACCTAACCTATCTAAACCAGCCCATCCCTCCCCTAAACTACCCCAAGCCCAGCCCAACTACCCTATTCCTGGCCCAGTACCCCCTCGCTGTCTTTTTCTTCCACCTCTCGCTGGCGTCACCATGCGTACGAACAGAGAACCACCGTGCGATCTCCTCAAACCCCACCGATGGCTTACCGTACATGCCACTGCCCCGATAAAAACCTATCCCCCTCTCCCTCCGATCGCAGAACCCTAGACTCCCTCCTTCCCATCGCCGCCGTCGCCCCCTCTGCCACTTCTTCTGAACCGAGACCACCCTCCAACACCACCTTCAGAGCCACGTCCTCCCGTCGCCCTCACCGCCATGGCCACCTCGAGGAAACGCTGCCCCCGGGAATGGAACGAGGGGACCGTCCTCCCCAAGTTCGCCGCAGGCGCCACCGGCCGTGGCTGCCCGTAGCGGCCGCGCCGTCGCCGGGGACTTCCGCCCGTTTCTGCGTCTGTTCTGAACGTCGACAGCGACCAGCCCGCGGTGAGCTCGCCCGCTGCTCGTTTCCCTCTCTCTCCTGGTCCGCCTCCGCGTCACCCACACCCGCCCAACGCACCCGCACGCATCGCCAGCCGCCACCGTACGCGTCCGCGGCGAAGAGACCGCCGGCGTTTAACTGTCGACTGCATCTGTTCTGTACCTTGTTGCGATGTTCAGTTAACTCGCACGTAACTGAACCTTACCTTTGCACTCACCCTGTACCTGTCACGATACGCTCAATAGCCGCACTGGCTATCGCCCTTTGCGCGGAAGCAATAGCACCTGGGTTCGAAACCCCGCGGGTGCACCCAATTTTTTTGGGATTTTCTCTTCTGCGCGCTGGGACCCACCCGCCAGTGACAGCCACTGCCACCTCACCTTCCACCCTTGCCACGCTGGCCACGGGCCCACTGGGCAGTGGCTGGGGTAGACCCAGTGGCGGTAACAAAGGACTAAAAAATCCAATCTGTCTTTATTTCTAATATCTTTAATTGGCATAATAACACACTAACTTCAAAAATCCACAACTTTTAAACTATACACCCAATGAATAAAAGTTATATATGAATTCTGATCCAATTTTCCTAATCTTTCCAAATAACCTATTTGTATTCTGTTTTGAGTTTTCAAAATGCATTTAAAACTCAAATTTGAATAATTCAAATGCAAATTGCAATAATTCATAACTAATTCATACTGTTTTCAAATAATTCAAATAAAATATGTTTTTCACACCTTTTTGAATGTTCTATTCGAATATAAAACTTGTTTCATTGTTTGAATAATTTAAATTGCCTAAACCATTTAAAACTTGTTTAATTCAATTAAAACTTGTTTAATATTGTTTAATTCATAATTAAATAATCCAAAGTCCAATTTCAAAATGTGAAACATGTAATCCAACTAAAATTTGATAACCTTTTCAAATATAAACTTTGTTAATTGTTTTGAGCATTTTAACTTGATGAAAACAACCACTACTTGTTTAACACCATTAAGTAACAATAATTGCCAAACCTTATTAATGTTTTCTAAAATGGTTAACTATCATTTCAAGTGCATTTAATATTGTTATCTTCTTGTCTTCATCATGCATGCATCATGTTTAACTACTTACACTTGTTAATCAAATGTAGATCATTGCTTCAACCTAAAGCATTTGCATCCATATGCAATTCTCATTGCATATGGATCCAATTAAATTGTGTTACTTGTCAAGTAGGTTACTTTGATGCATCTATTAACATGACATGCATCATCCCATGTTTGTGCACCTATGCCATGATAATGATTGCTTATCTTTCTGCAATGTTTGTTTGCTTCTTCTCGGATACACGACGACGTTGAGACCGACGATACTTACGACGTCCCTTCTAAGGATCTAGCTCAGTACCAGGCTACTGGGTTTTGCAGGCAAGTTATCACTCACATGAACCACTGTGTTCCTTTCAACATTGGTTACCGATACTTTCCGTTGTTCTTTTCTGCTAGCCTTAGTAGTAGTTGTTTCTGTTACGAACCCATCACATGAATCCCTTAACCTTGATATTGCCTCACCTCCATACCTACAGCCATTGCTTGTGCCTGTTCTTATCTAGCATGCTTAGGTTGCTTTTGCTCGAGTCTGTTCTCCGTTACCTTCTGTTACTATCATTTACGTTGTGGGGGCTCGATGTTTAATCAATCAATCATGCTAATGTTACTATTAATAATAAACTTGATGATAAGGCACCGGCAGGAGGCCCATGAGAGGTTTTGGAGCCTGCTAGTGTCGACCCTAATAGGAAAAGGGTCTTGTCTACTGATCCATGATGAGCGCACTACCCGCATTTGGGAAGCGAGTATGGGCGCCCCCCTCAACTTGACCTGATTCGCATCTCGTCCAAATCGCCTCATTTAGTTCGTGTTTTCCATTTGCCGCATGCATGTTTTTGCGAGCCCAGCGCAGGGTGGAACTTTTGTAGTCGGCATATAGGGGGACACGGTCTTAGAGTGCTATGATGGTCCATTTTCTTCTGGGCTTGATTAGCCGTGCGCCCAAGGTGCTTTGGGCTTGATGCGAAGAATGGTTGGTTGTGTTGAGTGCCCCGCTTGGTGGGGTGATCTCCCATCTGGCGGGCCATTCATGAGTGTACGGCCAAATTGGTGCAACCCTGCAGGGATAATCTTCTCGAGAAGCCGTGTTTTCCGCGGTTATGGATTACTTGGTGAAAGTACTGGCTAACAAGTACTCAGGACAACTTAAACATAATTATCAAACATGTTACACCCCATGATTAATAACTTGACTAGTAATAGGCTTATTGACACAATAATTTGAACCATCATTATTACAACTGTGTGAGTTATCCTCGGATTGCTTCTTTGGATAAGGGGCGAGATCCAGGATGGGTTTGTTTGAAGTTATCTTTCAGTTGGTTACAATCCTCGATCTTACCTCCTTTCTGTTAGCCGGAAGTGGTAGAATCTCTGTAGTTGGTTAGCGCAGCCAGTTGCAGCATCTTTTATATCCCCTCTCTTCCGTTGAACCCAAGGCATCTGTGCTTGGTGTTGACGGGTTACACTTTGGTGAACTGTGAGTCTTGCTTGCCAGTACGTTTATGTACTGACCCCTTTGGGGCTGTGGTTTCCGCAGACCTACGTTTCCGAGGATCTACATGGTGGCAACTACGTGGAGTATGACGAGACTGCTGACGAGTAGATAGCGGACCCGGGCAGGATCCGAGACTTCGTGGATGGGCTCCGTCTGTTTGTTTCCGGCCTCTTAGGCCTATTTGGTTCTTGTCTGTACTCAGACATGTTGGAATGCTTCCGCTGTATTGTAATGATGTATTGTTGGGGCATGTGCCCTCTGAATGATTGTATTTGCTATCTCTGCTCTAATGAGAGCCATTTGCAATTCATTTCAATCTTTTGTGTCGTAGAGATCTGTTGTGATATCACTTGTTAAACGCCGTTGACGTACCATGTGTGTATGGTTTGAAGTACGTCGACGGAAGTGCCGTTGATCTCTAGTGGATAGTTTACATCGACGATGGAATAGCAGGGCTTGTGTTGTCGCGCATAAGCGCAGGCCTACCAGGAAGCTGGGACGTGGGAGCAGTTATGCCCCATAATCCAAGCATCTGCTATCCAGTTCGTACGGTGAGTATCCCCTAGAAATCAGGGTGCGACAAATGGTATCAGAGCCTGTCTGACCGTAGGATCCCTTTTACTGGTCGCAGTTGAGTCTAGAAACTATTTTGTAGCTATATAGGAAAAATGAAAACGTGAGAGTAGGAATTCTGTTCTTTTTCTTCTTTTCCCCACCCTCCCTCCCTTTTCTGGTAAGGAAGTGCAACGTTGATTTCTCCCTTCTCATCTAAAATTTCAAGTTAGGATTTCACGTGTTTTGGGTTCTCCGTAGTACCTCAGGAATCTTGTTCTCGTTTTCCCGGTGTTGCTTCAATTTCATGTTGTACTAAACATTTCCTTCTCGTCCGTTGAAATCTTGTTGTTGTTTTCCACTTCAGTTATTCTACCGGCGTCTAATCAAAGTTTCCCCGTTCATCTGCTAAACTCTATTCCAGCTAAAGTGTTATTTCATACCGGAGAATCACATTCCTTTGTGTCAACAATCTTTTCCACAACACACAACCCAATTCTGGTTCCACTAAGCAACCAAAACTCTATTCACTCCCTGGGATCTCAAATGTTGACTTCCAAGATAAGTAAGAACAATCCAATTCTAATGGGAGGCCACATATTCCTCGTTACTCTCATATTGCTGATTCTGACATTGATGATTATTCTTGGTGTTGCATTGATGTCAATAAATCTGTTCCACCATTCTAGCCAGATAATCTATTCTCCAAATGAATCAAATTCTATCCAGCTATACACCATCCATACAAAACCTATACCTCTACTAATATTGTTCCGGTGGTTTCCAAATTCCCTGACGTCTACCCAAGAAGTTTCCGGACCTTTTCTTTTCTCGGTAGGAATCTCGGGGCGCGATTCCTTCAAGGGGGGGCGTTTTGTAACATCCCAAGTATGAAAACTACCCCATAGAATGTTTGATTTCTTGTTTATTAAGGTATTGCATCATGTCATCATATTGTTGCATTTGTTTCTGTTGTGTTGCATCTGTTATTCTTTGTTTTCACCATGAAAGTCAAAAAATTTCAAATGCTTGTTTTCATACTTGTTCTGTTACAACTTTTGGAACCAAAATAACAAATAAAAACACCCCTTTTATTCTTTGTTTTTCACTTCTCAATTTGTTGCTTTAATCAAACCAATTTTTCCAATCAATTAATTCAAGCAATTACTCTAAATCATCTCAAATTCAAACCAATCCTCAAAATCTTTAATCTTTTGAATCAATGAAATTCACCACTAATTTGAATTCATTAAACCACTTTTAAACCCTAAAGAAAAACCCTATTGAAAATACCTTGTTTTTCTAATATTGACTAATATTGGAAATTTCAATTAAAATTGGTTTAATTTCAAAACAGCAACAAACAATTAAGTTTTTGAAAACAAAAACTAGCAATTGTTTGCTATTAACCTAATAAGCCTAAACTAAATTTTCTAATATTTTTACTAACCTAATTATCATGTTTTTCTTCCAAAATCTATCTCTACAAAAAAAATATAAGAAACAGAAAATACTAAGAGGAGAGCAGCACCTAACCTATCTAAACCAGCCCATCCCTCCCCTAAACTACCCCAAGCCCAGCCCAACTACCCTATTCCTGGCCCAGTACCCCCTCGCTGTCTTTTTCTTCCACCTCTCGCTGGCGTCACCATGCGTACGAACAGAGAACCACCGTGCGATCTCCTCAAACCCCACCGATGGCTTGCCGTACATGCCACTGCCCCGATAAAAACCTATCCCCCTCTCCCTCCGATCGCAGAACCCTAGACTCCCTCCTTCCCATCGCCGCCGTCGCCCCCTCTGCCACTTCTTCTGAACCGAGACCACCCTCCAACACCACCTTCAGAGCCACGTCCTCCCGTCGCCCTCACCGCCATGGCCACCTCGAGGAAACGCTGCCCCCGGGAATGGAACGAGGGGACCGTCCTCCCCAAGTTCGCCGCAGGCGCCACCGGCCGTGGCTGCCCGTAGCGGCCGCGCCGTCGCCGGGGACTTCCGCCCGTTTCTGCGTCTGTTCTGAACGTCGACAGCGACCAGCCCGCGGTGAGCTCGCCCGCTGCTCGTTTCCCTCTCTCTCCTGGTCCGCCTCCGCGTCACCCACACCCGCCCAACGCACCCGCACGCATCGCCAGCCGCCACCGTACGCGTCCGCGGCGAAGAGACCGCCGGCGTTTAACTGTCGACTGCATCTGTTCTGTACCTTGTTGCGATGTTCAGTTAACTCGCACGTAACTGAACCTTACCTTTGCACTCACCCTGTACCTGTCACGATACGCTCAATAGCCGCACTGGCTATCGCCCTTTGCGCGGAAGCAATAGCACCTGGGTTCGAAACCCCGCGGGTGCACCCAATTTTTTTGGGATTTTCTCTTCTGCGCGCTGGGACCCACCCGCCAGTGACAGCCACTGCCACCCCACCTTCCACCCTTGCCACGCTGGCCACGGGCCCACTGGGCAGTGGCTGGGGTAGACCCAGTGGCGGTAACAAAGGACTAAAAAATCCAATCTGTCTTTATTTCTAATATCTTTAATTGGCATAATAACACACTAACTTCAAAAATCCACAACTTTTAAACTATACACCCAATGAATAAAAGTTATATATGAATTCTGATCCAATTTTCCTAATCTTTCCAAATAACCTATTTGTATTCTGTTTTGAGTTTTCAAAATGCATTTAAAACTCAAATTTGAATAATTCAAATGCAAATTGCAATAATTCATAACTAATTCATACTGTTTTCAAATAATTCAAATAAAATATGTTTTTCACACCTTTTTGAATGTTCTATTCGAATATAAAACTTGTTTCATTGTTTGAATAATTTAAATTGCCTAAACCATTTAAAACTTGTTTAATTCAATTAAAACTTGTTTAATATTGTTTAATTCATAATTAAATAATCCAAAGTCCAATTTCAAAATGTGAAACATGTAATCCAACTAAAATTTGATAACCTTTTCAAATATAAACTTTGTTAATTGTTTTGAGCATTTTAACTTGATGAAAACAACCACTACTTGTTTAACACCATTAAGTAACAATAATTGCCAAACCTTATTAATGTTTTCTAAAATGGTTAACTATCATTTCAAGTGCATTTAATATTGTTATCTTCTTGTCTTCATCATGCATGCATCATGTTTAACTACTTACACTTGTTAATCAAATGTAGATCATTGCTTCAACCTAAAGCATTTGCATCCATATGCAATTCTCATTGCATATGGATCCAATTAAATTGTGTTACTTGTCAAGTAGGTTACTTTGATGCATCTATTAACATGACATGCATCATCCCATGTTTGTGCACCTATGCCATGATAATGATTGCTTATCTTTCTGCAATGTTTGTTTGCTTCTTCTCGGATACACGACGACGTTGAGACCGACGATACTTACGACGTCCCTTCTAAGGATCTAGCTTAGTACCAGGCTACTGGGTTTTGCAGGCAAGTTATCACTCACATGAACCACTGTGTTCCTTTCAACATTGGTTACCGATACTTTCCGTTGTTCTTTTCTGCTAGCCTTAGTAGTAGTTGTTTCTGTTACGAACCCATCACATGAATCCCTTAACCTTGATATTGCCTCACCTCCATACCTACAGCCATTGCTTGTGCCTGTTCTTATCTAGCATGCTTAGGTTGCTTTTGCTCGAGTCTGTTCTCCGTTACCTTCTGTTACTATCATTTACGTTGTGGGGGCTCGATGTTTAATCAATCAATCATGCTAATGTTACTATTAATAATAAACTTGATGATAAGGCACCGGCAGGAGGCCCATGAGAGGTTTTGGAGCCTGCTAGTGTCGACCCTAATAGGAAAAGGGTCTTGTCTACTGATCCATGATGAGCGCACTACCCGCATTTGGGAAGCGAGTATGGGCGCCCCCCTCAACTTGACCTGATTCGCATCTCGTCCAAATCGCCTCATTTAGTTCGTGTTTTCCATTTGCCGCATGCATGTTTTTGCGAGCCCAGCGCAGGGTGGAACTTTTGTAGTCGGCATATAGGGGGACACGGTCTTAGAGTGCTATGATGGTCCATTTTCTTCTGGGCTTGATTAGCCGTGCGCCCAAGGTGCTTTGGGCTTGATGCGAAGAATGGTTGGTTGTGTTGAGTGCCCCGCTTGGTGGGGTGATCTCCCATCTGGCGGGCCATTCATGAGTGTACGGCCAAATTGGTGCAACCCTGCAGGGATAATCTTCTCGAGAAGGCGTGTTTTCCGCGGTTATGGATTACTTGGTGAAAGTACTGGCTAACAAGTACTCAGGACAACTTAAACATAATTATCAAACATGTTACACCCCATGATTAATAACTTGACTAGTAATAGGCTTATTGACACAATAATTTGAACCATCATTATTACAACTGTGTGAGTTATCCTCGGATTGCTTCTTTGGATAAGGGGCGAGATCCAGGATGGGTTTGTTTGAAGTTATCTTTCAGTTGGTTACAATCCTCGATCTTACCTCCTTTCTGTTAGCCGGAAGTGGTAGAATCTCTGTAGTTGGTTAGCGCAGCCAGTTGCAGCATCTTTTATATCCCCTCTCTTCCGTTGAACCCAAGGCATCTGTGCTTGGTGTTGACGGGTTACACTTTGGTGAACTGTGAGTCTTGCTTGCCAGTACGTTTATGTACTGACCCCTTTGGGGCTGTGGTTTCCGCAGACCTACGTTTCCGAGGATCTACATGGTGGCAACTACGTGGAGTATGACGAGACTGCTGACGAGTAGATAGCGGACCCGGGCAGGATCCGAGACTTCGTGGATGGGCTCCGTCTGTTTGTTTCCGGCCTCTTAGGCCTATTTGGTTCTTGTCTGTACTCAGACATGTTGGAATGCTTCCGCTGTATTGTAATGATGTATTGTTGGGGCATGTGCCCTCTGAATGATTGTATTTGCTATCTCTGCTCTAATGAGAGCCATTTGCAATTCATTTCAATCTTTTGTGTCGTAGAGATCTGTTGTGATATCACTTGTTAAACGCCGTTGACGTACCATGTGTGTATGGTTTGAAGTACGTCGACGGAAGTGCCGTTGATCTCTAGTGGATAGTTTACATCGACGATGGAATAGCAGGGCTTGTGTTGTCGCGCATAAGCGCAGGCCTACCAGGAAGCTGGGACGTGGGAGCAGTTATGCCCCATAATCCAAGCATCTGCTATCCAGTTCGTACGGTGAGTATCCCCTAGAAATCAGGGTGCGACAATGGAAAACAGCACAAATTTTGCTGAGGGCACGATGGTGCGGTTCTGCAGAGATAAGCATATCCGGCTAGATGTTGCTTATGTTGCGCATCCCGCCTCCAATGGGCAAGTCGAGAGAGAAAATGGCATGGTGCTAGCTGGCATAAAGCCAAGGCTGATTGAGCCACTGCTGAAAACACATGGGTGCTGGCCAGACGAGTTGCCAGCGGTGTTGTGGAGTCTAAGGACTACCCCTATAACCGGTCAACCGGGTACACACCATTCTTCTTGGTATATGGGGCTGAGGCCGTATTGCCAATAGACCTAGAGCATGACTCCCCCCGAGTAACCCTCTACACTGAGGTGGAGGCGAGAGAAGCTCGAGAAGATGACGTTGACCTGCTCGAAGAAGCAAGAGAGCTGCCTCTGTCACGTTCAGCTATCTACCAGCAAAACCTGCGGCGTTATCATAGCCGAAAGGTGAACCCAAGGGTTTTCCGAGAAGGAGACATGGTCCTTAGGCTTGTGCAACGCACAGCCGGGATGCACAAACTGTCTCCTCCATGGGAAGGGCCTTTCATTGTGAGCAAAGCTTTGCACAATGATGCCTATTACCTAGTCGACGCGCAGCCATCACAGAAGAACAGGGTAGACAAAGCTGGAGAGGAATCTAAGCGCCCCTGGAATGTAGCTCTACTTTGTCGCTTTCATTCGTAAGCAAAAATGTGTATGTACTCTCTTATCCGAGTTAAACTTCTACTCTACAATCTGAAATTGAACTCGGGGACTGCCCTCCTCCAAAATTGCTCTGTGTGTTTCTACTCGGCTTTACCTTTTTGTCTATTCGGTTGCTCTGCTTCAAATTTCATGAGTACATTGAGTATTGTGTTTAAACCTACATGCCAACTCTTCGACTCTGCTGCTGTCCGAAACCCGGTTCATGGCAAGCAAGAGAACAAGCAAAAGGTCAATGAGCACAAGAAAAATTACTAAGGAAAGAAAGAGTGCAGGAACCGAGTAGGGGGGCCTTTACTACTGTTTTTGTTAACCTTTTTCGGCTAAGTGGTGGGCTGCGTTACTATGAGTGTTTCTAAGTGGCTAAGTATTTGCAACTCCAACTTTGAACTCTTGTGACTCGAATACCAAAAAAGCAACAAGTTGCGGGTAAGAGCTGAGATAAAAAGGAAGAGCGAATAAGAAATGCAACTCGGGGACTTGCATAATAACGCAACCCGGCATCGAGCTAAGGTTGCTCAAATTGCTAAGTTAAAAACATCAAATGTGAATAAAACTGAGTAGCAAGCGAAAAGCGTAAGTGTTTCGGTACATCTGCACCCGGCATCCCGGGGATCTGATAAAAGTTTTAAGGATAAAGTTGCAGGAGGTAATCAGGAAGAGGCAGCAGCGTTCTCGGCGTTGGCCTTGGCAGCTTCAGCTTCAGCGTTGGCCTTGGCAGCATCAGCTTCCGAGTTGGCGGCGTCAGTCTTTGCAGCTTCAGCTTCTGGGTTGGTGGCAGCCTGGTCAGAGGTGGCCGTGGCCACCGAGATGAGGACCGTCGCCGAGGTGGAGGCAGCTGATTGGGCGCGGAGTAGCGCCGTGTCGTCAAGGGCCGCGCCTGATGAAGTGCCGAACTCGAGGGCAGCGGTGTCGATGGTCATCTTCTCGCTCTCGGCCTCATCTTTGCTATCCGCGAGAACCGCGGCCTTCCCCTTCCCGGTCTTCTCGTCAGCACTGTTGAAGCAGCTCAGGTCTTCGGATTCAGCGGCCTCCTCGTCCATGTCTTCATCCTCGTCTTCATCCTCGCCATCCATGTCAGTGTCGGGCTCGGTGAGGCCTTCGATGAAGCGCGCAGTGTCCGCGTAGGAGGCGACCTCGTACACGACTACCTGGCGGCGAGTCACGCACTTGGGATTCTTCTCCCACTTCGAGTCACGGCGCATCTCGAGGATGATATCCAGGTTCAAGTTTTCGTACCAGCTGCGTATGAAGAGGAGCAGCATGTCAGCGCCTGCCCGAGCTCCGGACGCCCGCCACTTCTTCAGCTCGGCTTTCACGCCATTCAGCTTCTCGGCGAGCCCGCGGATGGTTGCTGGCGCAGAGTCTCGAGGCCAAAACAGGTCATGGAGCTTGAAGGCAGTGGACACCAGATCGGTGCCCACGCCCCTTAGACGCTGGAGCTGCCCCTGCATGACTGTGAGGCTATCTTCAATGGAGGCTTTAGTGTCCATGGGCTGGCCCTTCTCGGTGCGAGCTGCTTGGGCCTTTGACAAGGCAGGCTTGCAAGACGAGTTGAGGTCGGGGAAAATTTATGAAAAAGCTATCAAAAAGATTAGAGACAGAGGCAGATTAGCAAGGTAAATCAAGCAGCAGAGAAGCAAAAGGAGACAACGAAGCGCAGAGAAGCGGGCACTTACTATTCAGGTCGTAGAGTAGCGACTGCAGCTTATTCTTCCACGACTCCTCGTCAGCAGTGTGCCTCTCCTCAACCTTGCGGAGCCCGTTTAGCTGGAGCATGAGATCCGCGTTGCTCTTCTTCAGCATCTCGCACTCCATCTCGAGGGCCTTCTGCTTAGCCGTGGCTGCTGCTTCAATCTTGTCCTTCTCGGCAGCTATCTTGTTCTTCTCGGCAGCTATGTCTATGGCATCCAGGAGAGCACTCCTTAACTGGACCTGCAGCGGCTCCAACTCGGTGGCGTGTTTCTTCGCGAGCTCTACTGCTTGGCTCTCCAGTTGTTGCTGCACCTCGGCGGGCTTAAGGCAGTCGAGATGCTCCTCGACAAACTTCTTATGGTCTTCTGCGAAGAGCGAAACACGATCAACAGAGTAGCAAAGATAAGAGAAAGAAGACAAGCCAAGAAAAACAGAAACTCACCTTCCAGCTTCTTAATCGTAGCTTGACCGTTCTCAACAAAAAATATGGCAGTTCATATGCTCCTCTGCCAGGGCCTTGAACTTGCCTGCAGAGAAGAATCGATTAGAGCAGAAAGCAAAAGCGGGCGTAAACACAAAACGCAGGAACCGCGTAGCTAAAAGCTTACTTTCGATCTCGGAAATCTTGAGGGTGCGATCCATGACCTCCTTCTCCGTCGCTTCGTCAGTCTTGCGTTCCATTTCTAGGGCATCAAGGCGCCTTTTAGCGATGCTGTGGTTCCAGAGCAGCCGCCGGTACAGATTTGTTCTCTTCAAGAGGCTATTCTGAGAGACAGAAAGAAAACGAATCAGACATAATCTTGAAGATTCAACCCGAGAAGACGACAACTCGGTTGAGTATCCGTCTACTCGGCCCGAATCTCGGGGACTGGGTGGTGGATAAGAAGAAAGGGAAGAGCAGAAGAGAACAAAAATGCAACTCGGAGCAGGTGAGCGAAACTTACCGCATAAGTTTGTTCGATGTCCTCTGCGGCCTTACGGTGGACGAACAGCTTGGCGGCAAGCGTGCTGGTGTTGGACGAGATGGTCATGGGATTGTAGCCCATGTCCGCTTTGTTCCAGTCAATGCGTATATGATCCAGATCGCCCAAAGCCAAGCCGTGCCAGGTCTTGTTGCCAAGGACGTCGCTGTTCCATTCAGCCTCAATGAAGCCTACTCGGTCGATCATCTGCTCAAGCCCCATGGACGTCACCTCGGTCTCCTGGACCTCGCGCGAGAAGATTGAGAGGGACCTGTCCTTGTTCCTGGCTGGCGGCTTGGAATCCACAGCCGTGGCCTGTTTGCCTTTCCTGATAGCAAGTTTCTTCTCGGCCGCGCTTATCGGGATGCTATACTGTTTGCTCATTTTCACCAAGTAAGGCGGGAAGGTAGGCGGGTCTGGCAAGCTTGATCCTACGGCTGCGTCAGCGGCCGCGCCGGAATCGCCAATGGTGAGCTGCCCGGCCTTGGCGACAGTTTTCGCAGTTGGTTTGGGGGGCGGCTTGGCGGCAGAGTCCTGTGCACCGCCGCGCGGGGGATTCCTGCGGACGGTGGCATCTGACTGGCCAGCTTACTTCTCGGCGGCCTGCTTCTCGGAAGCCTTCTTCTCGACAGATGTCTTCTCGGCGGCCTTCTTCTCGGCGGCCTTCTTCTCAGCAGTTTCTTTCTTGACGGCTGCATCGGAAGCAGCCTTCTTTATAACCTGCTTGGCTGGAGGGCTGGATGTGGTCTTAGTCTTCTTCACCGGCGGGGAGTTCGGTGCGGTGGATGAAGTGCCCTGCTGGGTAGGCGGCACCCAGGGTGCGCTACCCGGCGCAGCGTCCGGCTGCGCATGGCTCTGCAGGTCCTTCTCCATCTCGTCAACTATCTCAACCCGCTGCTCGGCAGCGGGATCTTGCTGTGATGTTTCTTGTCTTTCTACCCGCGTCTGGGCCGCGGGGTCGTCTTGGTCAGCATCCCCTGTTGCTGGCCGCTCTTGGTTCTCTTTCTGCCGCTCAAAGGCGGCCTGGTCGTGCTGCTCGGGGTCTTGTTCTGAGTTCTCCCGGGTTGTGGCAGCTGGGGGAGAAAGTGGTCTCTCATCGCGAGAAGCATCCTGCGCTTCTTGTTCTGCGCGGGCCTGCTGCTCCTGCTCGGCGTCATGGGCATCGGTGTCCATGTACTGGGCCTCGTCCTCATCTTCTCCTTTCAGAGGAGAGGGCGCACGCGCCCTGTCCCGTGCGGCGATCTCGTCCTCCTCAGAGAGATCGATGACTGCTTCGAGATCGATGGCGGATTTCTTCTTGGACTTGTGGATGTGACAGCAGCGTCAGCATCCAAGGGATCGCTGAAGAAGAGAGAAAGTTCAGAAAAGAAAGAAGGACGGAAGATATCGAGAAGCAACAGCGGAATAAGGGGTTCGGAAAAAGCAACAACAGAGATGTGCAACTTAAAAGAAAGTTACTAACCCTGCACGGGAAGGGGGTAGCCGTCTCCCCTGTTTGACCTTCGTCATGGCTCCTTTGACCTTCTTCATGGCTGTCTTGGTTTTCTTGGCGGGGGGCTCCTGCGCACCGCTGCCCGTCCCCTTTCGAGTGTTGGGAGCGGCCATGCCAACTGGGTCGACATCGAGGACGTCCTCGTCCTCCTCCTCGGCTTCAGCGTCAGCATAAGCGTCGGCTTCCTCTGTAGAATTGAGGAGAAGAAAACAGTTGAGAAACAGAAAGAAACTGGGTTGCGCTACTCGCGATCAAAAAAGGTGACCTCAATCACCTTCATCGTCGTCTTCAGACCAGTCCCGAATGGACGTGTCGACATGGTGCTTACCCGGCTGGACGGCATGGGGGATGCAAAGGCTATCCGCGGTGTCGAAGGAGACCTCATCGTCCTCCTTTCGGTCCTCTTCCCAGTTGGACTCAAAGCGCTCCGCACTCTCAGCGATCTGGCGAGCAAGGACCTGGAAAATAGGCAAGCACCACAAATCAGTCGAGTAGCATAACGGCATCCTACTCGGCAGGGCGTGCAAACACAAAGCACATGAAGCCTAAGCGATACTGCTAAGTGTGCTACTCGGCAGGGCGTGCAAACACAAAGCACATGAAGCCTAAGCAATACTGCTAAGTGACCTACTCGGCACAGAATGCGGATACTAGACATGTTAAGCTAAGAGAGCTATCTACTCGGTATCACTACACAGAAGGAAAGATGAGAAATACTAACCCGCTTGATGGGCTTCTTGCGGCTGTACGGCACGAAGCTGTACTGCCAGTGGTCGTCGAGGCCAGTGCTCATGATGGAGCGCGCCCAAATGGCAACGTCCGCGTTGCTGAGCTCGAACGTGGTCGTCCGAGTGCAGTCTCGGGTGTCGCCCGTGTAGCACATTAGATGTGCGTGGCGCTGCAGCGGGAGCACTCGCCTGGAGATCCAGCAGGCGATGGGGTCGTCGCTCTTGAGCCCCTTCGCGATCAGCGTAGCGAGGCGCTCGTCCATCTGCATGAGGTCAGTATCCAGAGGTGGCTTGGTCCTCCAGTTCTGCCCGGTGGGAGCAGTGTTGGTGAACCTGGGCAGATTAATCTGGTCCACCACGGTGGCTCCCTTCTCGATGGGAATGTTCTTCACGTAGAGGACGGTTCTCTGCCACTTGCGGACAGAATCTAAACCTTTGATGCGCGGGTGATTGGTCCCGCCGCGCTGCACCATCATGGCGCTGCCGGTCTCCGTCAGGCCGCGGCTACTGTCCGCGCCATCTCGCTTGGCCTTGCTCTGCTTCCGGAAGAAGAAATACCGGGACCAGGTCGTCGAAGTGGGCCGTACGCCCAGGAATGCCTCGCACACCACGGCGTGGTATAAGAGCATGACGATGGCGTTTGGCGGGAGGTGGTGCGGCTGAAGTCCGTAGTGATTGAGAAAAGATCGGAAGAAATCGGAGACTGGGAGCCCGAATCCTCGCGCGAAGTGCGCGAGGAAGACAACGTGCTCGCCCTCCTGCGGAGTGGGGACGAGCTCGCTGCCAGGATGCCGGCAGCGAACACCGGGAGGAACTCGCCGGGTGTTCACCAGCCACTGGCACTCCTCCGCGGTGACCTCAGATCCGGCCCAACCGGCGCGGGCGTCGTCGTCACGAGCCATCGACTTGGAGAGAAGATTTGGTGAAGAATTGGTGGAATTGGATGGAAGAGACGGCCTCTAGGCACGGTGAAACTCGCAGCGGCGCGGTGAGATGCGCTGCGGCGAGGTGCTCTGTGGCGGCGGAGAAACAAGGAGGCGAGGGGAAAGTGAGAGCAGAAGAGGAAGAAGGAGTTACCGAAGGGGTATTTATACCGCCCCTCGGGTTGCCGTTACGAGTTGAGGTAGTGGGATCGATCGTGGCGGAGATCGTGCGGCATGGGAAGTGTGGGCCGGTTAAAAACGCACACAGCGCGGAACGCGCGCGTAACGGCCGCATTTGATCCCACGACGCAATCGTGGGCAATTACTGCGCTTGATGGGACATAACGGGCTAGTGGGCCCAGGCCGTAAAAACTGGGCGCGTGGCCTGTCAGATCCCGGGCACTGAGGCGTCGGGGTCGTGGCTGCGTGACACGTGCCCAGTTGCAGTGCGGAAAGCCGGATTGTGCTCCGCCACACAGAGATTTCGATTGGAAAATTTACCAAGTCATTTTACTCGGCTACAGAGAAGAGAAGTGGTTCTATTCGGAAGAGAAGAAACTCAAGACAATATCAAGGGCTACTCGGAGGTTCTACTCGGCGTCCTAAGGTTCAAGGGCAAAATTGCCAAGGTTGGTTTTAAGCTGGCAGAGCCCAGTGAACAAGTTCGCAGGACTCTACCAGCTTCGGGGACTAATGTCGGGGGGTTACCCCCGAGTAGGGTAAAGGCAAGTGCTAAAGGCAAGATCAGAAGGGATGTTTGGCTGAGTAGCCGGCTACCCGGTACTTGCTACCCGGTCGACTGCTATTCGGTCCTACACATAGATGGCCCGAAGAACGAATCAAGGAAGTTACGTTCCTCCGAGTAGAAGAATTGGCCCGAGTAGAAATGGCGGGATCCTACTCGGGCCAGAAGTCAAAGGAGCCGTTCTGACACAGGATCCCGCGTATCCCGGGTCCGTACTTTGGCACTGTTCATCTGTGGACGGCGTGCCTGACCGCGACAGTGTGTCAGCAGGGCGTCGCATGATAGGGGGGACCTACTCTGTGTTCGCAGCAGTGATAACAGATCGGTTACTTGGTTTTGCCCAACGACTTTCCGCACCGGACAAACTTAGAAGCCAAAGCTGTCAGCGGGAGCTTGGAAGGACGGTGTGCACACTATGTAAACATCTATTTGTACTCTTCCTAGTTGGCTGTATCTGGCTGGGCACCAGTATATAAGGTGCCCTGCCCCCTCCTGCGCGAGGGATGCTGGAATCGGTTCACATTCTTGACCTAGTTCTTGAGAGAGAGAAGAGCGGCTACTCGGCTGAAGGCCATATTTGTACTGTGGCTACTCGGTGAAGCAATAATACACAGAGAGAAAGGCAGGAGTACGGGTTTTACCT
The DNA here is from genome assembly GCA_028641055.1 of Alopecurus myosuroides. Taxonomy (NCBI): domain Eukaryota; kingdom Viridiplantae; phylum Streptophyta; class Magnoliopsida; order Poales; family Poaceae; genus Alopecurus; species Alopecurus myosuroides. Next base: position 228,110,097 of record CM054059.1, on the reverse strand, counting down.
CCTCACGAGGGCCCTGAACCTGGGTAGATCGTGTTGTTTGCAGTGTTTGATTCTTACCACACGCGGCTACTCGTCGCGTGATCCCTCCCCGAGCGCCTCCAACGTCCATCGTCCCCACAACTTTAGCCATCCTATGGCATCTGCCGTGACACCACCACGACAGTGACGCCCCGAGATCGGGCACTATGCAGATTTCGGCATTTCCACCCAAATACGCATAATAACCGATTCCAGGTTGCCACTTGTGATAACATTACAACTGTTCAGGAATAATCCACAACAACAACAGAAGAGATATATACAAGACGACTCAAACGAGTCAAGGATACAACTGATACAATACGAAGATCCAAATAACAGCGGAAGAAACAACAGAGTGTCCGACTACGGACAAGATACAAATTGGACTAGGAGTCCTGAAGATAACCGATGGCGTCCAAATCCCTGCCCAGGCCAAGCCGGAGGGATTCCCAAGCTAACGTCGTCAGACTTCAAACCTGTTGACTGCAGTGTGGAATATGCAGCCACGAAATGGATTCGTGGGTCAGTACTGTTAAGTACTGGCAAGTGGATACTCACAAGATACCAGCGTAACCCATCATCACAAGATACAAATACTTTGGGTAGAACGGAAGGGAGGGATTATTGCAAGAAAGCGGCAGCGGGCAGCACTAACTAACTACAGAGACGCGCTACAACTTCCGGCTATTAGAGAGGGATAAGAGAGCGCGACAAAACCAACTACAACTACTCACCAAACAATACCCATCCAGTGTTACCCCCTACTAAGGAAGCAACCCAAGGAAACTCACACTGTTGATTAAGGTGAAGTTCAGGTTATTGTGACGATATTCCTATTACTAGTCAAATTATTATTAATTAGGTGTAAGTTGTCTGAGTACTTGTTAGCCAGCACTTTCACCAAGTCGTCACATAACCGCGGACAACACGGCTTCTCGAGAAGATTTATCCCTGCAGGGGGTGCTCCAGTACCCGTACACACTCAAGCCACCAATTAAAACTCAGGTTGGCTCGACACGACCCAAACCGTCTCTACAACCCATCCTAGGAGCCACGGAGCTATAAGGTCCCAGCCACGCAGCCGAATACTCAGCGCAAGTGTGCAAAACTCCCGCAGGACGCAACACCCCGGCACTACAGGCCTCGCCCTATATGCATCATCATCATCATCATCATACTCATCATCAACCATGGGGGCGCCTCCCATTATGCAAAGGAGCAAATGGAACACCCGAACTAAGTGTGGCTCTTCGGACAAGCTGCAAATCAGGTCTAAGTCGAGGGGGGTCCCATACTACCTCCCGGATGCGGTGAGCACGCTCATCATGGATCAATGGACAAGACCCTTTTCCTAGTTTCGACACCAGCAGGCTCCAAAACCACGCCGGGCCTCCTGCCGGTGCCTTATCATCAAATTATTATTACCCCAGACATTAACATGTTGTTGATTAAATTGAAACCCAACTATCAAACTAAACAGGTGATACGACAAGGGACAACAAGACTTGAGCGCAAACAACACTAAGCACGCAACTACGACACGAGGGCCAACAAGGTAAACAAGCAACAGTTAATAGGAAGTGGAAAGTAGGCTATATCATGGCTGCAAGGTAAACATATGATAGGATCGGAACACAAGCATCGAAAATACTAGGCTAGCATAAAGACAACGGAAATAATCGGTAACAAGTGAGGAAAGGAAACACGGGTAGCAAGTGAGTATACTTGCCTGAGATCCAGCAAGTAGAGGTACATCCGAAGAACTTGTCGTTGCTCACATCATCTCAACGTCCTATCCGCGAAGAAGCAACGAACTAGAACAAATACCGGATGCAACAATTACTTCTACGGCAAAAGATCCAGCATGATCCTATTTTATATGCATGACATGGCAAGATGCAACACCAGATGCAAATTAGGCAATTTAATCGGAACCGGAGTCCGGACAAATAGAGATTGGTTCAAGTTATTTATCTAACCATCAAATTAAATGTTGTTTAGCATGGAGAACAATAAATAGGTGAGCTAGGCAAAATTAAATGGAATAGGGCGACAACTTAATTAAAAAAGGCCCCAACACATTCCATATGTTGATGTTAAGTGAACATGCATAACAAAAGCTAAAGTGCACATTACAAAATGCAGACAGGTGCATGGATGGCATGAACAGGTTAATTGCATTTTTTCTGATATGAAAACATATTTTACATGTGTCATTTGAATTAAATTTGAATTAGTTATGTATTTGACCAAAATTGAAAGAGTTGTTTGAATTTGAATTTTTGAAACAATTTGAAATGTTGAAAACAGTATACAAATGGTTTAGACATGTAGAGAATTTAATTTAGCAAGGAATACATATAAAGTTTGAATTATTTGGAGTTGTGGTTTGAAAGATATGCTCATTTGAATTTTTAGGGTTCATTTGCAAAAGCCAGGGACCTACTGGTGATGAAAACATAGAGATAAGGGTGGCCGTGCGAAACAGAGAAAACCCAGGGGGCTGGGTGCAAACCGCCAGATCCAGATCTGGATCTGGGGATTTCTCTCACCGGGGCTGAGCCAGCCCCTGCGACTGACGCGCGGGCCCTGGCCACGCAGGAGCTGGCGTCGCGCGGGTGGAGGGCTGCGTGGCACCCACGGCCCATGACGGGTGGGCCAGCACCCGCGGTTATTTGCGAAACAAAAATGCGCAGAGGGGGATTCGAACCCACGCCCTGGCGTGCGCGCACGGAGGACTCGAGCCACTGGGCTGCGAGCGCGGTTGGTGAAGAATAGGGAAGCTCGGCCCATAAGAGGAGTTGTTGCGCGGTTTCTGACGAAACTGAAGAAAAACGACACCTGCAGGTTTGCAAATCGACGGGAATAGATGGGGACAGTCCGGTGACTACCAGAAGCCGACGGCGCACGACGGCAGCGCGTCCAGAGCACGAGGGGTGATCGGAGAGGGGACGTAGAGTGCTCACCGGGGCTGGTGTCGACGCGGAAACGGAGGAGAAGGACGTCCCGCGCGGAGCGAACCTGACGGAGACACGGACTGGTCAGTAGCTCGCCGGAAGAAGAGCTCATCGGCGTCGACGTTGCGGCCCACCTCCGTCCGCGCCGTCTTCAGCAAAGGTGGAGGTGGAACCCTCCTGGTTCCATCCCCGCCGAGAGGAGCCCTCGAAGACGCCCACAGCTACCGCACTCTAATCTCGAACTACCGGCCATGGCTCGGTTCAGAAAAGGAAAACAGAAGGAGGGGGAAGAACAGAGGAGAAGCAGGAGGGTGGCGGCGGCTGCAGGGAGAGAGAGGGGGGAGAGCTAGGGTTTGGGAGGAGGAGAGGGGCTAGATATAGGGGAGAGGAGGAGCAGGTGGGGAGGGGACCATGGAGAAAGCGACAGCAGGGGGGCACGTCCTCCTCGTGCTTGTGTACGGACGAGGAAGAAAGGTGGGGTGGGCTGGGCTGCTTTGCTCGCTGGGGTGGTAGGTGGGCCAAACGGCCTGCCTCCCCCAGCAGCTCTCCTTTTATTTTTATTTCTGTTTTTGTTGTAGGAAAGAAAAGGATAGAGATAGAAATAGGTGTTAGGGTTTTATTTTTTATGAAATAATTTTGTTGGATTAAACAGCAATAAAGCCCAAGTGTACAAGTTTTTGTTTTTAAAAATTTCAAATTGTGATTTGACTTGGAATTTGAAACTCAAATTAGGGTTTTTAATAAAAGGTGATTTATTTAACCAAGCAAATATTAATTCCAATTCAATTTTTATTGAAAAACAATTGATGTGTTCTGTTAATGATTTGATGTGAAAACATTCGAACATGTTTGAATTTTTAAATTGTTTTGAGTTTTCTTTTAAGATTGGTTTGAAACAAATGTGCAATGCATATGATGCCTGATGCAATGCAAAAAAAAAGAAAAACAACCAAATCCTATTTGGGGGAAAATCCCCCGGGTGTTACAGACGACACCACTAACAAGGGATTGCGCCCTCGCAATCCACCCAAGGCAAGGGGAAGAGAGGTGTCAACTACGGAGTCTTCGTGCTGCGGTTGATTTCCCGGGTCAGTGGGCGGATCTCTTCTTCTCGACACCACTAACAAAAGTTTCTCGACACCACTAACAAGGGAATCTTGCTCGGGTTGATGACGATGTTCTTCCACCAGGAATCTTCCGATGATCGAACCTATTAGGTTAACGGCTCAGAAAACGTCCACCCACGTAGGATCCTAACACTTTTAAAGATGGCGAAGAAGAGGGACTCCAAAACAAATAAGATGAGATGAGAAATAGAATAGAGATAAGGAGAAAACAAGAATCCTATTGAGATGTTTCCAAAATAGTTTAGCAGAAATAGTTTTTGACACTCTAGAAACACGGCCATTAGCGAGGTTATCCTACAGGCTTTGCGGACCCGTTGCTTCGATAACCATTCGTATCGAAACAACATCGGGAATCGGAAAACATGCTCTGATACCATTTGTGACGCCCCGAGATCGGGCACTATGCAGATTTCGGCATTTCCACCCAAATCCGCATAATAACCGATTCCAAGTTGCCACTTGTGATAACATTACAACAGTTCACGAATAATCCACAACAACAACAGAAGAGATATATACAAGACGACTCAAACGAGTCAAGGATACAACTGATACAATACGAAGATCCAAATAACAGCGGAAGAAACAACAAAGTGTCCGACTACGGACAAGATACAAATTGGACTAAGAGTCCTGAAGATAACCGATGGCGTCCAAATCCCTGCCCAGGCCAAGCCGGAGGGATTCCCAAGCTAACGTCGTCAGACTTCAAACCTGTTGAATGCAATGTGGAATATGCAGCCACGAAATGGATTCGTGGGTCAGTACTGTTAAGTACTGGCAAGTGGATACTCACAAGATACCAGCGTAACCCATCATCACAAGATACAAATACTTTGGGTAGAACAGAAGGGAGGGATTATTGCAAGAAAGCGGCAGCGGGCAGCACTAACTAACTACAGAGACGCGCTGCAACTTCCGGCTATTAGAGAGGGATAAGAGAGCGCGACAAAACCAACTACAACTACTCACCAAACAATACCCATCCAGTGTTACCCCCTACTAAGGAAGCAACCCAAGGAAACTCACACTGTTGATTAAGGTGAAGTTCAGGTTATTGTGACGATATTCCTATTACTAGTCAAATTATTATTAATTAGGTGTAAGTTGTCTGAGTACTTGTTAGGCAGCACTTTCACCAAGTCGTCACATAACCGCGGACAACACGGCTTCTCGAGAAGATTTATCCCTGCAGGGGGTGCTCCAGTACCCGTACACACTCAAGCCACCAACTGAAACTCAGGTTGGCTCGACACGACCCAAACCGTCTCTACAACCCATCCTAGGAGCCACGGAGCTATAAGGTCTCAGCCACGCAGCCGAATACTCAGCGCAAGTGTGCAAAACTCCCGCAGGACGCAACACCCCGGCACTACAGGCCTCGCCCTATATGCATCATCATCATCATCATACTCATCATCAACCATGGGGGCGCCTCCCATTATGCAAAGGAGCAAATGGAACACCCGAACTAAGTGTGGCTCTTCGGACAAGCTGCAAATCAGGTCTAAGTCGAGGGGGGTCCCGTACTACCTCCCGGATGCGGTGAGGATGCTCATCATGGATCAATGGACAAGACCCTTTTCCTAGTTTCGACACCAGCAGGCTCCAAAACCACGCCGGGCCTCCTGCCGGTGCCTTATCATCAAATTATTATTATCCCAGACATTAACATGTTGTTGATTAAATTGAAACCCAACTATCAAACTAAACAGGTGATACGACAAGGGACAACAAGACTTGAGCGCAAACAACACTAAGCATGCAACTACGACACGAGGTCCAACAAGGTAAACAAGCAACAGTTAATAGGAAGTGGAAGGAAGGCTATATCATGGCTGCAAGGTAAACATATGATAGGATCGGAACACAAGCATCGAAAATACTAGGCTAGCATAAAGACAACGGAAAGAATCGGTAACAGGTGAGGAAAGGCAACACGGGTAGCAAGTGAGTATACTTGCCTGAGATCCAGCAAGTAGAGGTACATCCGAAGAACTTGTCGTTGCTCACATCATCTCAACGTCCTATCCGTGAAGAAGCAACGAACTAGAACAAATACCAGATGCAACAATTACTTCTACGGCAAAAGATCCAGCATGATCCTATTTTATATGCATGACATGGCAAGATGCAACACCAGATGCAAATTAGGCAATTTAATCGGAACCGGAGTCCGGAAAAATAGAGATTGGTTCAAGTTATTTATCTAACCATCAAATTAAATGTTGTTTAGCATGGAGAACAATAAATAGGTGAGCTAGGCAAAATTAAATGGAATAGGGCGACAACTTAATTAAAAAAAGGCCCCAACACATTCCATATGTTGATGTTAAGTGAACATGCATAACAAAAGCTAAAGTGCACATTACAAAATGCAGACAGGTGCATGGATGGCATGAACAGGTTAATTGCATTTTTTTCTGATATGAAAACATTTTTTACATGTGTCATTTGAATTAAATTTGAATTAGTTATGTATTTGACCAAAATTGAAAGAGTTGTTTGAATTTGAATTTTTGACACCATTTGAAATGTTCAAAACAGTATACAAATTGTTTAGACATGTAGAGAATTTAATTTAGCATGGAATACATATAAAGTTTGAATTATTTGGAGTTGTGGTTTGAAAGATATGCTCATTTGAATTTTTAGGGTTTATTTGCAAAAGCCAGGGACCTGCTGGTGATGAAAACATAGAGATAAGGGTGGTCGTGCGAAACAGAGAAAACCCAGGGGGCTGGGTGCAAACCGCCAAATCCAGATCTGGATCTGGGGATTTCTCTCACCGGGGCTGAGCCAGCCCCTGCGGCTGACGCGCGGGCCCTGGCCACGCAGGCGCTGGCGTGGCGCGGGTGGAGGGCTGCGTGGCACCCACGGCCCATGACGGGTGGGCCAGCACCCGCGGTTATTTGCGAAACAAAAATGCGCAGAGGGGGATTCGAACCCACGCCCTGGCGTGCGCGCACGGAGGACTCGAGCCACTGGGCTGCGAGCGCGGTTGGTGAAGAATAGGGAAGCTCGACCCATAAAAGGAGTTCCTGCGCGGTTTCTGACGAAACTGAAGAAAAACGACACCTGCAGGTTTGCAGATCGACGGGAACAGATGGGGACAGTCCGGTGACTACCAGAAGCCGACGGCGTACGACGGCAGCGCGTCCAGAGCACGAGGGGAGATCGGAGAGGGGACGTAGAGTGCTCACCGGGGCTGGTGTCGACGCGGAAACGGAGGAGAAGGACGGCCCGCGCGGAGCGAACCTGACAGAGACACAGACTGGTCAGTAGCTCGCCGGAAGAAGAGCTCGTCGGCGTCGTCATTGCGACCCACCTCCGTCCGCGCCGTCTTCAGCAAAGGTGGAGGTGGAACCCTCCTGGTTCCATCCCCGCCGAGAGGAGCCCTCAAAGACGCCCACAGCTACCGCACTCTAACCTCGAACTACCGGGCATGGCTCGGTTCAGAAAAGGAAAACAGAAGTAGGGGAAGAACAGAGGAGAAGCAGGAGGGTGGTGGTGGCTGCAGGGAGAGAGAGGGGGGAGAGCTAGGGTTTGGGAAGAGGAGAGGGGCTAGATATAGGGGAGAGGAGGAGCAGGTGGGGAGGGGACCATGGAGAAAGCGACAGCAGGGGGCACGTCCTCCTCGTGCTTGTGTACGGACGAGGAAGAAAGGTGGGGTGGGCTGGGCTGCTTTGCTCGCTGGGGTGGTAGGTGGGCCAAACGGCCTGCCTCCCCCAGCAGCTCTCCTTTTATTTTTATTTTTGTTTCTTTTTTTTTGTAGGAAAGAAAAGGATAGAGATAGAAATAGGTGTTAGGGTTTTATTTTTTATGAAATAATTTTGTTGGATTAAACAACAATAAAGCCCAAGTGTACAAGTTTTTGTTTTTGAAAATTTCAAATTGTGATTTGACTTGGAATTTGAAACTCAAATTAGGGTTTTAATAAAAGGTGATTTATTTAACCAAGCAATATTAATTCCAATTCAATTTTTATTGAAAAACAATTGATGTGTTCTGTTAATGATTTGATGTGAAAACATTCGAACATGTTTGAATTTTTAAATTGTTTTGAGTTTTCTTTTAAGATTGGTTTGAAACAAATGTGCAATGCATATGATGCCTGATGCAATGCAAAAAATAAAGAAAAACAACCAAATCCTATTTGGGGGAAAATCCCCCGGGTGTTACAATGCGGCCCTCCAGGCGCCGATCTTTCTTTCACAAATCCATGCACGGTCTGCTTGAACTCACTAAGTTCCGATGCAACCTTCGCCAAAAGATCTGCAGCCTGGTCCGTCTTTCTCTTACGGCTTCTGTAACAGTACAGGTCATTGTCCTGGGAAAACCCTACTTTCCACGGCATTCTGCCTTTGCCTCGTACATGTCCTCCGTGTTCAGGATTCCCGAGGGCACGAGTCAGTGCGTCTTTCTCTCTGTTGAACGTGCTCAAGCCCTGTTGAGCTTGGGTCATTGCGTCAATAAGGGCTTTTGTGGGAGCAAACGTTTTCTGCCTATGAACACACGCCCCTGTCTCCGGGTCTAGCGATCCCCCATGCCCGTACCACCACATTTTGGCTCTTTCGTCCCATCCCTCTGTACCTAGAGGGATTCCTCGCGCCATCAGGCCGTCCTCCATCTTCTGGCATTTAGGCGCCGAAAGGCGGTATCCTCCTGGCCCCATAACATGATGGTACTGTTTCTTATCTGCATTAGCCTTATTTTTTCGATATTTCCTTGAAATGCTCCGATTTCTTTTGCCTCACAAATTCTGGCCAATCAACTTTCAGTTTCTCATGTTGTCCAGTGAAAATCGGAGTCTTGCCCTTGTTGACATATTCACGGGTTAAATTTTTCTTGAAGTTCCGGAATGCTTCGGCCATCTTCTGAAGAGCGAACTCTTTGACTAGCCTCCTCCTCTCACGTCCACCCGGAACCTCGTTACCTAATTCATTGACTTTGTTGTATTCCGGAGGTAGAATGAAATGTACCATAAGCTTTCTCAACAGATTTGGTTCTCTTGTCGACAAAACTGAAACCAAGATGTGCTTTCTTTGGCTCCTTCCATTCCTGGACGGTGATCGGGACGTTGTCTCTAACAAGGACTCCGCATTGGTTGATAAACTTTGTGGTGTGCTGTAGGGGCTTGTCGGTTTCACCGACTGATTCGATGGTATATGTTTCTCCTTGTTTCATCGCCTTGGATTTGCCACGCTTTGTCATACTCGATCCGGCTGAGGGCTAAAATAAGAAAGAGAGTCGCGCGCGTTAATGCATATGTATTCACATTTCAGTAAGTTTGTACCACGAGAGGCTCAATGTATATATATGTACCTCGCCGGAGGTGGTTGGTCTTTGCAATTCGAGATCGTCGTTTGTCGACGGTTGATCATCTTGATCATCGACAATGCCGTTCCTTCACCTTCTTGATCATCAAGGTTCAGATAAAAATAGACTACATCCTCTTCTTGCTCATCTTCTGGGCCCGGCACATAAGGGATCTCGTTGTTTATGATGCCGTATATATAACCTTCAGCCTCCTGATCCGTAAACGGCAAGGCTCTATTGTCCGCCATATGTCACTCCTGCAGACATGCATGTAGTAAAAAATAATTAAGTATAGAGGAGACTTAGCAAATATTGACGTAGAAGGAGGGAAAACAGATTGCTAGGGTTTTTGGGTGGAAGAACGATGAGCACCGGAGGGGGAAAACCATACTTTAGAGGTGTGTCATTGATTAGTTGCTCAAATGACTTGGAGAACCCCATAGCTAGGTTACATTTGCTTTCCTTGGTCATTTTGGTATATTACACTTAATATTCTGAATTTATTGAATTAAAACTTATTTTTCATTATTTTAATGAATTTAATTCAAATTGTTTTGACTCTTTTTTTTACTTAGAAAAAATAGTGCTGAAAAAAACCTGCCAGTCCAGGAGCCCAGCCCAACTGCGCCAGCAGCCACCGCCCTGTCTCAAAAAAAAAACGCCAGCGTGACGTCAGCGTTCGTGGTCGCCGCGCGTTCGACCGGCGCCACGTTCGTGGTTCGAGGGTGGCCGGCGCGTTCGTGGTTCGAGGGCGGCGCGTCATCCCTTCCGTTCGAGTGCGGCGCGTTCGCGGTTCGTGTTCGAGGGCGGCGCGTTCGCCTCCGCGGGGAATCTACCGGAGACGGCGATGGGGCGGGGGGCGGAGCAGGGCGGAGGCGGTGGAGAGAAGGGCGCGGGCGATGGCGACGACGACGACGACGGTGCCGAAGACGAGCAGGGGGACGACGATTGCGGAATCGGCGACGCGCGCGGAGAAGACGAGATGCGTTTGGTCCTTAGAAGATTTTCGGGGCAGCGAGAATATATAGGGCCATCCTTTAGTCCCGGTTGGTGTCCCCAAGCGGGACTAAAAGGGTACCTTTAGTCCCGGTTGGTGTCACGAACCGCGACTAAAGGTTTTTTCGCGGCGTTTTCGTTCCCGTGCGGAAAGAGCCTTTAGTCGCGGTTCGTGACACGAACCGCGACTAAAGGTGCTTTTTCAAATACTTTTCTTTTTACAATCTTAAAAATACAAATAATATATTAGAAAATTCAGAAAAATAAAAAACATTTCTTTTTAAAATCTTAAAATACAAATAATATATAAGAAAATTCAGAAAAATAAACTACTTCATTTTAAAATCTTAAAATACAAATAATATATCAGAAAATTCAGAAAAATAAAACTAATTCATTTTCAAATCTTAAAAATACAAATAATATATCAAAAAACTCAGAAAAATAAAACTAATTCATTTTAAAATCTTAAAAACACAAATAATATATAAAAAAAATCAGAAAAAATAAAACTAATTCATTTTAAAATCTTAAAAATAGAAATAATATATCAAAAAATTCAGAAAAATAAAACTAATTCATTTTAAAATCTTAGAAATACAAATAATGTATCAAAAAAATTAGAATAATATAACTACTTCATTTTAAAATCTTAAAAATACAAATAATATATCAGAAAAGGCAGCACATAATGGCAAGAGTGGATCTAAACCTAAACGGAGAGCATAGATGATCTACATAATGGCAAGACTATAGATCTGATATCTGCTAGTCATACTCCTGCCTAGGCCTATAGTACTCCGACTCGTAGTCGTCGTAGTCGCCGCCGTCGTCGTCACTATCGTTGGACGGTGCTCTGCACTCCCTCGGAGGGTCACGACTCCAGGACTGGGCGTGAGGGTAGTGCAGTCGGGGGTAATCGCCAGCACTGATGTAGTTCATGACGCTCTGAAGAGTCCGTCTGCCGCCTCACCACAGCTGACGACCGGCCTCGTTGAAGGTCGAAGAAGGCGGGCCGTTCTCCTCGTACCTGGCGAGCGCACTCTCACGCCGATTAATGAAAAAGGCGTCCCAAATAGGGCGGTAGTCAGGATTCCAACTGGGATTCCTCCGCTGCTCCGGCGTGAGCTCGTGGTAGTCGTGAGACTTCAAGTTTTGGAACTTTTTGTCCCGTAGAATCCCCCTCAAAGCAATCGGAAGCAATTGCGTCATAATCACGTGGCAGTCGTGAGACTTCAGGTTTTGGAACTTTTTGTCCGCCATGTTTATTATTCCCTTTATATTCGACGAGAAGCCATACGGGACCTTCATACTGCTCAGGCATTCAAAAAAAAATGACCTTCTCTTCTTTGGTAAGAGCGTAGCTGGCACGACCTTGAAACCATTCCGGATGCCGGTCATCTGGGTCTTTCAAAAGTTGCTGGTCCTGCCGTCCTTCCTTTGTATCATTTGTCTTCCCATACACGCCCAAGAAGCTTAGCAGGTTCACGAAAATATTCTTCGTAACATGCATCACGTCGATTGCAGAGCGGACATCTAGGACTTTCCAATACTGTAGCTCCCAAAATATCGATTTCTTCTTCCACATTGGTGCGTGCCCATCAACTCCCAGCGGAACTGATTGTCCGCCAGGACCCTTTCCAAAGATGACTTTTAAATCCTTGACCATATCAAATATCTCAGCACCAGTACGTTCTGCAGGCTTCGGCCGGTGATCTGCCTTGCCGTTGAAATGCTTGCCTTTCTTTCTTACGTTATGATTTCGGGGAAGAAATCAACGATGACCCAGGTACACGTTCTTCCTACAATTATCCAAAAATACACTTTCAGTCTCATGTAAGCAGTGCGTGCATGCTTTGTATCCCTTATTTGTCTGTCCCGAAAGGTTATTGAGAGCAGGCCAATCGTTGATGGTTACAAAAAGCAACGCTCGTAGGTCAAATTCCTCTTGTTTGTGCTCATCCCACACAGGTACACCAGGTCTGCCCCACAACTGTAAAAGTTCATCAACTAATGGCCTTAGGTACACATCGATGTCGTTGCCGGGTTGCTTCGGACCTTGGATGAGCACTGGCATCACAATGAACTTCCGCTTCATGCACAACCAAGGAGGAAGGTTGTAGATGCATAGAGTCATGGGCCAGGTGCTATGGCTGGAGCTCTGCTCGCCAAAAGGATTCATGCCATCAGTACTTAGACCAAATCTTATGTTCCTTGCGTCAGCTGCAAAATCTTTGAACTCCCTGTCGATCTTTCTCCATTGCGTTCCATCGGCGGGGTGTCTCAACTCCCCGTCAGACTTACGGTCCTCTTTGTGCCATCGCAACATCTTGGCATGCTCTTTGTTCATGAAAAGACGTTTCAACCGTGGTATTATAGGAGCGTACCACATCACCCTGGCGGGAACCGTCTTCCTAGGTTTCTCGCCCTCAACATCGTCACCAGGGTCATCGCCTCTGATCTTATAATGCAATGCAGTGCATACAGGGCATTCATTCAAATTCTCGTATTCACCGCGGTAGAGAATGCAGTCGTTAATGTATGCATGTATCTTCGGAACCTCTAAACCTAGAGGGTAGACAACCTTCTTTGCTTCGTACGTACTGGCGGGCAACTCGTTATTCTTCGGAAACATATTCTTCAACATTTTCAGCAAATTTTCAAATGATGAGTCAGCTACACCTTCCCTTGCCTTCCATTTCAGCAAATCCAGTGTGCATCCCAGCTTTTTCAGACTATTGTCGCATCCTGGGTACAGGGACTTCGTGTGATCCTCTAACATGCAATCCAAATTCTCCCTCTCCTTGTCAGTTTCGTAGCGTCTCCGTGCATCAGCAATGGTCCGACCAAGATCATAAGCGGGCTCATCATGTGCCTCTTCTTCACCTTCAGCATCATCCTCCATGAAAGTATCACCGAAAGCCTCCTGATAGTTGACATCGATATCATCCTCTTCTTCATCTTCTTCCATTCTAACCCCTCTTTCCACTGGCGGAGCTTGCCAAGATATCCTGGGGGGGGGGGCAAATTGCAATAGATGGATTCCTGGGGGGGAGCAAAATACACAAAACTTGCTAACTTAACCTGTCCCCAAAAAAAAATTCTTCAGACTTTTGTTAATATTGGGGGGGGGGGGGGCGGTGGCCCCCTCTGAAGTACACTAAGCTCCGCCTCTGCCTCTTTCTCCATGCTTGTTCCAATAATTATAGCTTGGCATGAAACCGTGTCGAAGCAGGTCCATGTGAACGACTCTTGAGGAGGAGTAAGCCTTCTGATTCTTACATTCAGCACATGGACAGATAATAAAACCTCGGTGCTTGTTCGCATTTGCCACTACGAGGAAATCTTTCAAACCCGTAGTGAACTCGCCAGAGAGTCGGTTACCGTACATCCATTGCCGATTCATCTTCATTATTATTATATAAAGTATATAATTAACCATCATGCATTTGTTAAACTAACTAGCTAGAAATAATACAAATCATGAAAGGTTCAAGTTGCTAACCGCGATCGTGGAGGAAAAATAAATGAAAAAGCTCAAGTGTGGCTCGGACACTTCATATCATATGTGTTTCATGCTCTCGGGCATTTCATCGAACACCTTGTGTGCATAGGAGGAACCAAAAGCAAACCCACCACCCCTTGTGAATATTGTGAGTAGAAGTGACACAAAATGTGGCTAAGTGCAGCGAGCTCATTCCTATATAGGGATGGGCTTTAGTCCCTGTTGGCCTGGACAACCGCGACTAAAGGCCTTCGGGCCAGCCTAAGGACCTTTTAGTCCCGGTTGGCCAGGCCACCCGCGACAAAAGCCCCTCCCGTCCGCCAGCTGTGGACCGAGCGCGCTGGGCCCAGACAGTTGGTCGCGGGTCTCCTCCTGAACCGCGACTAAAGACCCCTATGGTCGCGGTTCGATTATTTTGGGGACTAATGGGGGCGTATGGAAGGCCTATTTTCTACCAGTGGTCATCCGTATATAGCCGCATCCGTGGCACGGTCCTTCTTCGAAGACATTGTTCGCCTCCACGGTGAAAGTAATGTATTGGCACCTAGAGGGGGGGTGAATAGGTTCTACGACCAATTTTAATTATTCTTCAAGATTAGACTTGACACAAAGGTAAATTCTCTAGATAATGCAACTAAGGTGAATTTAGCTATATGACAAGTACAACAATAAATGCAATACAAACACAAGTAAAGGATAAGGGAACGAGATAACCGATCGGAAGCACGCGGAGACACGATGTATTTCCGAGTTCCTCCTTGTTAAGGGAGGACGTCTCATTGGAGGGGTGTGAGCTCGCCACGAAGGCCTACTCAACGCCAGAAAGGCCTCACCGTATTCTCCAATGAACCCCCCCCCCCACACACACACACAAAGGCCTAGTCCACCTTCCACTATTGATCCCCTTTGAGGCGGGAATCGAGTCCTTTACAAACAAGTTTGGGGCACACACCCACAACCAAAATCGGGGCTCCCAACAATCACAAGAATCACCAATAGAGACAAGATGTCTAGGTTCTACACAAAAGAAAACCCTAGACTAGTTCCCCTCAACCAAATGAGGGGGGATATGAAATCTGGTTCGTGAAGACGTAGATCGGGGCCTTCTCCTTCAATCCTCCGAAGATCAATACTTTTGGGTGGAAGGATTGGGAGATCAATCAAGGTGGGTGAGCTCTAGCAATAGTGAGATCTATTTTGGACGAGCTAGCTGAAGGTAGGTGGAGGGGAGGGGTATTTATACCCCTCATAAATTTTAGAGCCGTTGGAGCCTTTTCTGCCAAACTCACACATGAGACTCCAGTGTAAAGTTAGGAGACTCCCGTGTGAGTTCTTCCCCACGGCTTCAGTTCGGAGACTCCGGACACATTCGAGTAAATCTCCGGTGTGGCTCCAGTGAGTGAGACCACACTATATAGCTCCTTTTTCTTCAGCGCAATCACCAGTCCGGAGACTCCGATGCGCGGAAACGGAGACTCCGGTGACAATTTCGCTTGAGCCTTCATTCCTTCGCGCAGAGTCTGTCTGTGGACTAGCGAGCATCACATATGAGAGCCAGTCTGGAGACTCTGGACTATCTCTAGTGACTGTCCGGTATGACTCTATGAGGTGACACCATACGCGCAACATTGCTTTCTTCACAGACAAGTCATAGACCGGAGACTCCGGTGTTCCTCCGGATTGTCCCCTGTGAAAGACTAGTGGGTGACACCATGTAACATCCCTGATTTTAGGAAAACTCAAAAATCACAAAAATTGGAAACTTTTGTTTTCATGTCAGCACAAGTGTCGAGACATCGTAGTAGTTTTCATAGACTGGGGTGCCATGAGACTACGGTAGAGACGTGGGGTAACGGGATAGCGTAGTAATACAGAACACGGGATTTTACCCAGGTTCGGTACGTCGCGACAGTACGGCGTACCTACTCCTGCACTTCTCACTATGTGGGACTAAAGCCCGTATAATAAGGTTACAATGTAAGGGAATAGATCCAGCTACTCGTCGAGGATGAACTTCCCGGCGAGTTGCGTAAGGCTTGAGCTTGAACCTAGAACCTTGGAACTAAAGGAACTTATCAAATCTATCTCCCGTCCGGCTTTATATAATAGCCGGATTAGGGCTTACAGAACCAGAAACCTAGAAGACTACGTTTAACTTGTAACTTGGAAAGTAAGGAATCCGTCTTCTCCTCCAAGCCAGATCACGCGGACCGTGATCCGGGTTCTTCTAGAATCCGGCTTCTGCGCGTCGGACTACTGGGCCGCCCAATGGACCTAAGCCCATTACCATGTAGGCCACCCTGGTAGTCCGGCTCTTTTGTCTACCATCTTCTATACCCCTATTCAGTATATATCCGACAGTAGCCCCCAGGAAGGATCAAAACTCTGAAACTCCACCTTTCGCCAAATACATTTTGTCCGGGAAAAACTTGATTCAGCAGTCTTGATTCTTTCTTCTTTCCTTTTGAAGGAGATGGTAACATAAAACTCGGAACTATGAAAATCCGGCTTTTCTTCTCGCGATCCTTCGCGGAAAAGGAACACGTGACATCAGCGCTTTAATCATGCTGATGCAAGCGCCGCTTGGTTTCACGCGGGAAACTCTGCAACGTATCTCTGACAGATTCTCACGAGAAACGAGGAGATAGCCATCATTCCTCTGTCGTTCCGTTTCCCGGATTTTCCGGCGAGCGACACGCGTCGAACATCCAACGGTCAAAAGAGCCGTTGGCGCGTATCTAGAGGTTTTCAGGCTATAAATAGTCGTCCTCGTCGTCACCGGAAATCTTTCCTCACTCCCTCACTGCCCACGCCATTGACGCAAACGCGAGCACGAGAGCTAGAACGAAACCTTGCCCCGACGAGCCCTTTGCACGCCGGAGCGCTCCCTCATCACCGAAAACGATGGCCTCTCCGTCGTCCTCACCGGCTCGCGCCTCCATCGACGAGCTTTTGGGCGACCTAGATCCACAGCTGGGGTCGCCCAAGCATGCCGGCGGCGGGCCGGAAAAAACCACGGCATCCGCGGCGGGCGGAGGAAATGCTTCCGCCGCCGCGGACGTAGCGGGCCCAAGCACCACGACAACCCCACCGTTCGCACCGGAAACGGCGGGGGCCAAGATTCACTCTCGTGGCACTGAGCGCTTCTCCGCCGGAACTGATGAAGAAGCAGAATTTGTCGGAATTTGGAATCAGAGTGATACTTCACTCGTCCTCCTTCGTCGGATGTCAAGGGATAGATTAATAGTTAAAGGCAAATGGCGGATCTCGAAGAATGAGCCAGAGCCCAAGCCAAAGGAAGGAGAACGCGTCCTCCTCACCTCTCATATCACGAGAGGTATGGGTTTTCCCCCTTCCGCCTTTTTCCTAGACGTCCTCAACTTTTATGGTGTTCAACCACATAATATCTCTCCAAATTCCATCCTCCAATTAGCTAGTTTCCAAGCTCTTTTCGAAGGGTATCTTGGAATAACTCCCAATTTAGACTTCTGGCATTATTGTTTCGAGGTAAAACACAACATCACAAACGGTGTTTCGCCCATCTGCGGTACCATATCTTTTATCCTCAGAAACTTTAGGGAAGAATGGTATCCAAAGATAAGAATGCCGAAACCTGACCAATCTTGGCTAGGTTCTTTCTTTTATCACCAAGACATTCCGTTCCCCAACAAGGAAACCGGACTTCCTCCCTTTGTTAATTCTGCTGCTATTCCTCATGAGAATTGGACACTTGCAATAACAGAGGATTTGCCTGAAAGCCTGATGAAAATAAAGCGTCGCATTGCCAAACTTTCTTCTTCTCAACCACCTTTGGTTTGGAAGGATATCTTGTTATGCTGGTTTGGACGTCGCGTACAACCTTTATCCCTTCATTCCCGACTTCTTTGTGAGTACACGGGACCGGAAGATAGCATGAGAGGCACCGATAGGTCCTTTAGCAAGAAGGATTTTATAGAACGCCTTCATCAGATAGTTGCCGCCGATAGCCAGATTGAAGAAAGTCTAGCCATATATCATGCGGAAAATCTGGTTCCTAAGGTACTTTTCTTCCCTTGTTTCTGATTTTCCTCAGATTATCTTCTCTCTTCATTTTTAACATACTGTTAATTCTTTCCTAGTTTGACGAACTTGGAGAAAATGATCTTGCTTCTGATGCTGAAATCAGCCAATTATATGCTAAGTTTTACAACAACCAAAAGCGCAAGAGGCAAACTACTATCAAAGAAGAATTTCCTTCTGCAGCTACTGGTAAAAGGGGGAAAACGAATATGCCAATGGGCGGAAATTTTCAATCACCCATCAGAAACGAATCCATTCCTGCTCCAGATGATATCCGGGTGAAAGAAGAACCTTTCGACGAACTCGGATATATTCGTCCGGAAGCTAAGAAGTTTTTTGCTCCTGCGCCTCTGGTTCGCCCTTGGCCACAAAATGGATTAGTTATCCGCAACAATATCGCATTCTCGCCCCGCCAGGTTATACACGATGGCCTTCACCACGTAGGAATTCTTTTCATGGAATATGCCAGAGAATTCAAGGAGACCTTAACTGATTTGCGAGAAATGAGCCAGGTAATACCTCTAGCCCCCAATCATTAAGTTGAAAATCTAAATTCTTCTTAATGATTCTTTGTATGCTTGTTCAAACTTAAGCATCTGGCTTTCATTTCCATGTTTCAGCATTCCGCAGATGCCATAAACGTGGAAGTTTTGAAAAAACTTAGCCTCAAAAGCAGAGAAGTAAAAACACTTCAATCTGTTATTGAGTCAAAAAGCAACGAACTGGCGTCGACTCAGAAGAAATTATCCAAAGCCACCGGTATTTTACTTCGTGTTTATTGATTTTTGCTGGAAAATCATTTCTAGATCTTGCCGTAATGTCGGATTATTTTGTCCCTACTTTTCAGCTGCTTTAACCAAAGCCAAGAAGCTCACAGCAAACGCTGCTTATTTTTCTCAACTTCGTGAAGAAAACTCCAATCTTCAAGGTGAACTTTTAAAAGTTCGAGAAGAACTGGAAGCCAGTAATCTAGCCCTTGGGATTGCGCAATCCAAGGCTTCTTTGCAGGCAGCAGAGGATAAATCTATTATCAATGACTTAGAAAGTATGCTATTTCCTCGTATGAAAGAAAGCGATGAAATTGACGCGGTTCTTGGCAAGTTGACTTCTTTTACCAATACTTTCATGTCATATTCTTGTATTTTCTAATCTTTGCCTTTGTCAAAAAAGCAGGAAATTTTCCAGGGATTTCTCGGACGGAAAAGATCCGGGCCTTTGGGAAGATATGGAATTCAATCAGAAATGCAGGAATACACTTAATTAGTAAATTCCTGCCCACAAGCAATATACAATTTTCATAAGTTTACCGACTTCCGGATGGCATCATGGAGGTAGCAAATTCGAAGGAATCTTTCCTTCGCTCTGCTGCACGGGGTGGTGCGCGAATGGCACTTGGCCTCATGCGCTTACACTATCCTGATGCAAAATCCTGGCGTGTAGCATCCGGTATTCCTCAAGAATGCTCAGAAGCACAAATAAATGCAATCTTTAAAGAAGTTGAAGGCCATGCCACGCAGATTGCCTCCATGGTAAATATCTCCATTACTTATCCAGAAGAAGAAGTGCCCGCAGCCCCCGAGAATGATGGCAGTGATGAAGACTCAGAAATTTAAGGGGGCGCACTTGACCTGGATGATGGATGCATATAGTAGCTTCTTTACAATGTAATTCATATTGTAATACTTCTATGTCATTTGTCGGAACAAGAACTCCGCCTTTTGCGATTTCAAACTTCTTGCAAAGTTTTTTCGGGTTTGGCTGTTCCTTTATCTTCTAAGTAATCTGGTATATATGCTTTAACTGGCCTTAGTGTTTGAAATGGCTCAAATAGCATTATGAATCATTATGCCGAGTAACTGGGGACGAACCAAGCAGTTTTGAAACTCGAAAACATGAATCATGCTAAAGGCATTTTTACTAACTAGTTCCAGTAACCCAGCATACGCACAATCAGATAAAACTTAGAGAAAACAAGGAACTGTTCTGAAACTTGGGCACGCAGGCACAATCCGAGTTTCCTTTAACCTTTAACAGGCCGAATCATTCAGCTTTTAAACACCGAGCACGCAGGCACAATTCGGGTCAACATTGAGTATTTTGTAAGATCATTGGGAAATAGATAAAACGGAAATATTTTGTACTTATAATGAATATGAATTCCGATAACTTTATTTCATGATCTCAAAGATGTTTACATAGAAATTGAACTAAGTGTAGAAGGGACGTAATTGCTGGATACTCCAAGGCCTATTTGTCTCTCCTAGTTCAGCATCTATTTTTCTCTTTCTTTTCGATTCGGCTTTTTGGGATCATCCTCCGTATCTCGAATGTCGACAAGATAATATGATCCATTCTTCATGGCTTTACTGATGACAAATGGTCCTTCCCATACTGGGGCCAATTTGTGCTTCCTTTGTTGCACCAGTCTCAGCACCAAGTCACCTTCTTTAAAAGAACGATGCCTGATTTTACGACTATGATAACGTCGTAAACCTTGCTGGTAGATGGCGGATCTTTGAAGCACAAGTTCTCGTTCCTCTTCTAGGAGATCGACAGCATCCTGTCGTGCTTCCTCGGCATCCGAGTCGTCAAAATTTTGCACTCTTGGGCTATCATGGATCATGTCCGTTGGAAGCATAGCTTCCGCACCATAAACTAGGAAAAACGGGGTTTGCTCAGTTGACCTATTTGGCGTCGTTCGAATACTCCATAACACGGAAGGTAGTTCTTCTACCCATGCTCCAGCTGCTCTATGAAGGGGAGTTTCGAGTCTTGGGCGTATTCCTTGCAGGATTGAGCTATTCATTCTTTCAACCTGTCCATTAGATTGCGGGTGTGCCACAGATGCAAGATCCAAGCGAATTCCCGTTTGTTGGCAGTATTTTGCCAACTCCCCAATGGAGAAATTTGTCCCGTTGTCAGTTATTATGCTGTGTGGGACGCCATACCTCATTACTAAATCGATAATGAAATTTCTGGCAGTTGCGCCGTCCAGCTTTTTGATGGGTTTAGCCTCCACCCATTTTGTGTACTTATCTACTGCTACGAGTAGATGTGTAAGTCCACCTCTTGCAGTTTTGAACGGTCCCATCATGTCTAGCCCCCAGACCGCAAACGGCCATGTGATAGGGATAGTTTTAAGTGCTTGGGCCGGCAAATTGGTCTGCTTGGCGTAATATTGGCATCCTTCGCATGTATTCACTATGCGTTCGGCGTCTGTCTTGGCTGTTAGCCAGAAAAACCCTGCACGGAATGCTTTTTTGACTATGCTTTTTGATTGAGCATGATGTCCGCAATCGCCGGCATGGATTTCTTGCAATATTTCTCTTCCTTCTTCTGGTGAAATACACCGCAGAAAAACTCCAGAAGTACTTCGTTTGTATAAGTGGTCGTTGATCACTACGTATCCTTTGCATCGACGCTGTATTTGCCTTTGCAGGACTTCGTCTGCTCCTTCCGGGTACTTCTGATTGACTAAGAAGTTTAGGTACGGGATTGTCCAATCCGGTTTAACGAACATGACTTCAATTGTTTCAGATGCTAAAGGGTAATCAACGTCTCCACCTTTTATGGATGGTTCATGCAAATGCTGGACGAATACCCCTGGTGGTAAAGTTTTTACTCTCTCTGATCCCATGCGGGCTAACGCATCCGCGTTCCAATTTTCCTCCCTTTTTATGTGAAGGACTTCGAACCCGAAGAAGCAGATGGCAAACTCATCCACCGTTCTCCGATATTCGGCCATTATGGGGCTTTTCGCGTCCCAGGTTTGGTTGAGCTGATGCTGTACCAAATCCGAGTCTCCATAGCACAAGATGCGTTTTACCCCTATTTCTTTTGCAATATGCAAGCCATGAAGCAAAGCTTCGTATTCTGCCACATTATTACTGGCGTTGAAGTGTATTTGCAATACGTACTCCATTGTGTCTCCCTTGGGAGATTTTAGAACTACGCCGGCTCCAGCTCCTTCCTTCATCTTAGATCCGTCAAAGTGCATGATCCAATACTCGGATTCTGGCATCGGTGTATTTTCCATTGCTTCTGTCCAGTCGGCGACGAAATCTGCCAAAACCTGGGATTTTATTGCCGTCCTTGGCTGATACTTAATGTCGAAAGCTGCCAGCTCGATGCCCCATTTAGCTACTCGGCCGGTTGCCTCCGCATTGTTTATAATATCTCCTAGTGGTGCTTTACATACCACTGTTATAGAATGTCCTTGGAAGTAATGGCGCAGCTTTCTGGATGCGAAAAATACGCCATATGCCAGTTTCTGATAGTGCGGGTATCTTTGTTTGGATTCGGAGAAAACTTCGCTTATGTAGTATACCGGATGTTGATCTGGTATGCTTTGCTCTTCTTTTGTCCGTTCCACAACGATTACCGCGCTAATAACCCGACTAGTAGCCGTAAGGTATAGTAACATGGGTTCTTCATCTTTGGGAGATGCCAAGATGGGAGCGTTCATCAAGGTTTCTTTTAACTGGGCTAACGCTGCATCAGCCTCTTCTGTCCATTCGAACTTGTCGGATTTCTTTAACAGTTTGTATAGTGGCAAGGCTTTATCCCCCAGCCGACTAATAAATCTGCTGACGGCTGCAGCGGAACCCGTCAATCTTTGGACATCTTTTACACATGTAGGCTTTGAGATATTCAAGATTGCCTTGATCTTTTCCGGGTTAACTTCTATTCCTCTGTGAGAAACGATGAAACCCAGAAGTTTTCCTGAGGGAACCCCGAATACGCACTTAGATGGATTCAACTTCATCTTGTAAGTGCGCAAGTTTTCGAAGGTTTCTCGCAAGTCCTCAAGGAGTGTATCTTTTTCCTTGGTTACGACAGCAATATCGTCCACGTAAACATGGACGTTTTTTCCAATCTGACTATGCAAACAACGTTGCATGCAACGCTGGTAGGTTGCACCTGCGTTCTTCAGGCCAAAAGGCATGGTTACGTAGTAATACGTCCCGTACGGGGTTATAAAAGAAGTCTTGATTTGATCTTCCTTTTTCATGCGTATTTGGTGGTACCCGGAGTATGCATCCAAAAAGCATAAAAGCTCAGAGCCTGCAGTGGCGTCTATTATTTGATCGATTCGCGGCAGCGCAAACCTATCTTTCGGACATAACTTGTTCAATCCTGTGTAATCTATACACATTCTGAGGGCAGTTGTGTCTTTCTTCGGTACTAGTACCGGATTTGCGGACCAGTCAGTATGGATTACCTCCTTGATGAAATCCGCTGCTAAAAGCCGGATAATTTCCTTGCCAATAGCCTTCCGTCTTCTTCCGTCAAATCGACGGAGACCTTGTTTGACGGGTTTTGATCCGGGAATAACCTTGAGTTGGTGCTCAGCAAGTTCCCTGGGTACGCCTGGCATGTCGGCTGGACACCAGGCAAAAATGTCCCAGTTCTCACGGAGGAACTTGATGAGCTCGCCTTCCTATTTGTCGGTCATCCCAGTCCCTACAACGACGAATTTTGTCGGATCTTTGGGATCTAGGATTACCTGTCTTGTATTCTCGGATGCCTTGAAGCTATCTGTTGGCTTCCGAGTTTCTTTTCCTGCCGGCATTTCTTTCGGCGATACCTCCTTGGCTAACTCTTTCAGTTCTTCCTGAGCTATAACTCTTTGAGCGCAAAGGGCGTTTTGCTTCTCCAACTCGTTTGCCAGCTTGAAATCACCGGCAATGGTGATTACTCCTCCTTTGGGTCCTGGCATCTTCAGCTTGTTGTAGATGTAGCAAGATCTTGCCATAAACTTGACGAAAGCCGGACGTCCGAGTATTGCGTGATACACGCTCTCGAACGGCACAACTTCGAAGGATACTTTTTCCTGCCGGAAGTGATCTTTATCTCCGAAGGTGACATCTAGGGAAATTTCTCCTAGGGATCGTGCTTGCCTGCCAGGAACAATGCCATGGAAGCGTATATTGCTGTAGTTGAGCTGGGACTCGGATATCTTCAAGTGCTTCAGTGTATCCAGGTACATTATATTGATGCTGGATCCTCCGTCCATCAGCACTCTTCTTAGCCTAGTGTTTTGAACAATAGGGCTTACAACAAGAGCTTGTGTGCCGGGTTCAGGGATATTTCCGGGATGATCTGACTGATCCCAGATTATCGGTGTGTTGGAGTACTTCAAGAATTTTGGGGTTGCAGGAACAACCGCGTTTATTTCTCGAAGTGTCCTTTTGGCCACCTTTGCTGACGGGGTTGCTAGGAAAGTTAGCATTGCTTCTCCGTCAACTCTCGGAAATTTAGGTTCGCCTTTTCGCTGTTGTTCCTGGATTTTGTCATCAGTGTCCGATTCACTGTCTTCTTTTTCAGCTTCTGGCTTTTGTTTGGCAGGTTTCCTCTTGGAACCCTTCCCTTTATTTCCGGATCCTGCATTGCCTTTCATATGCTTGTTTAGCCGGCATTGCGCATTTGTATGGGTAGGTTTGCCAAACTGAGAGTGGTGGACGCAGGGTTCCGACTTAATTCTCTCCCATTCTTCAGGAGTGTAATTGATGGGATCCGGACTGCGGCCTTTCCACGTGTTCCCTTTTTCTCCTCCAAAGGCTAAGTTAACCTCCTTGGGCTTTGTTGTTAACTCCGGAGTTCCTTTTTTATCAGAACGAGGTGTTTTCTTGGCCAGTATTAGTGACTCAATATTGCCTCCTCTTGCTCTAATATCATCTTCGGCTGCAGCATGCTCATTAGCGGTTGTAAGCATAGATCCGAGATCTTTGTGCTTTTTAGAACCAACCATGAACGGTACAAGTCCGGGTTTTAGGCCATTGACGAAAGCATGCATTGCTTGTACGTCAGTTACTCCAGAGCAACTATTCTTCATTGCAGTCCATCTGGAGATGAAATCCACGTATGGTTCGTCTTCAAATTGGGTGCAACGGTTCAGCTGGTTGATGCTATTTGGGCGTTTGTATGTTCCCCTAAAATGCTGGGTAAATACTCTCGCCATATCATCCCAACTGTCGACAGTTCTTGATGGTAAACCATTAATCCAATCTCTGGCTCCGTCTAGCAACATTAGGGGAAGAAACTTGACAGCTTCCAGGTCTGTCCCGTTGTTGATCTGGACGGCTGTGTAATAATCTGAAAGCCAGGTATCCGGGTTTGTACTGCCGGTATATTTTTGGTAGGTTGGACCAACTTTGGCGAAGCCAGAATGCAGGGTTATCCTTCGGATCCTGTCAGTAAAACACTTAGGACCAAAGTATAGATCATCCTTTTCTGCTCTATCAATATGTGCAGAATATCTCCCGGCTGAATGGACAGAAGGGGATCTGCTCCTTTCTTTTCCATTGTTACGCGGACGCGTTTTTCCGAGGTTATCTCTATCTCTTCCGTTGTCACGCCCTCTGGGATTAGGTGGAGTCCTGCTCCTGTACCTTTCCTTATCTTTGGGCGGTGTCCGAGATCTTTCACGCCTGTGAGGTGTATCGTATCTTCCAGCTTTTTCAGCTGGGTTTCTCGGAGGTGGCATTATTTTGTCGTCATTCCGGTGTTTGTCTTCCCGATCGTGTGGTTTATATCCATCTTTCGGGAGACGAGGTCCGGTTCTAGACGCTGCGTCCCGGTTGTCGGGGTTTTTCTTGTCTTTTCTCGGATCCTCTTTTTTATCCGAATCTCCGGGTTCTTCCGGTCCAGGTGCTCCAGCAGCGCAAGTAACAGTTTTGCAGAGGGCGGAATTATCATGCAGCCTCCCTGATCGCTCTTGTCCTCGCTGTTGCTGCTGTAATGCTTTTCCTAGGAAAGCTTACACCCCTTGGAGTTTTTCCCCGTTGGAGTACAGATCATTGTTCAAGATGGCGAACGCTGCTTCCGCGTTTTCAGTTGCGGTTTTGTATATTGGTTCTCCCTTGGCATCTTTGCCGTTTAACTGCTTTTGCCAAGATGGGTTATAGAACCTTTCTTTCGGCGGCAGTTCTTCCGGTTTTGCAATTCCGGGTAACCTCGTAGGTTTTAAGGCAGATCTATGCTTTCTCTCGTACTCCTCAATTTCTTCCTTCATAATTTTGATGTCATTATGGGTTTGTTGGAGATGTTGCCGAGATCTAAGCAGTTGTTGCTGTTGCCGTTGGAAAGCTTGTCTCCTGGCTTCCAGCATCTCAGGGGGTTCATTGGGTCCCACTGGAGTTTGTAATAGTTCTTGCTCTTCCAGTTCTGTCATTGGCGGAGCAGTGATTTCCTTAGATTTCTTTTCCGTAGGCTTTGTGCCACTAATATCTCCAACTTCCAGGTTTTCATCAGCGAGATCAGCTGACTTTTTCTTCCGGAGTTTGTACTGGAGTTTTTTAGAAGCACGGTGCTTTTTCTTGGAAGACGGAGGTTTTTTGACAGGTTCATCCTCTGTCATCTCCTTGACATTAGGAAATATCGGAGAAGTTTCTCCGTCTTCCCTCTCCTCTGCTGGCGGAGGGGTTTTAGGGCTTTCCTGGCTATCGGCACCCGTTGTATCAGCTGGTTTTGCCATTAGCACTTCATGGAATCCCTCTTGAAAGGACTTAACTTTTCTTACGAAGGCATCATCATCTTCGTCTTCGGATTCGAAGTTATCCGATCCGGTTTCCGACTCCAATCTCGCCTCAATGGCGGCAAGCACGGATTCTGTTTCCGAGTTCATCGTCTGGTTGACGGATGTCGGATCTTCCGTCTCTGTGACGGGTATTGGTTCTTCCGTCTCTGTGACGGGTGTATTGTTGTCTGCCTCTTGCACGGGATTTCCGTCATCCGTGTTTTCGGCGATCTCGGATTGCACCATGCCGATAAAGTGCGTATCACTGTTTTGTCGGCGATCTGAGCAAAATCCGGCATCATAGTCGTCTTCGACTGGGTATAGGGCGGGTGGGAGATAATTTCTTTCACCGCAAAACCCCATTGCTTCCGCGGTTAATCCGATAAAGATATTAGCAGATCCAATCGGTAAAACGCAGACACTTACCAGATGGTTTTGCGCCGGTATGTAGGATCCGTTGTCGAGGAAGCGCCCGACGTCGTCGTCGAATTCCAAGCTTCCGACAGTGATCGATCTTCCGATTCCGCCTAATATCCCAGATCGGAACTTCACGCCTGACGTCGTTTGCCCCACGGTGGGCGCCAACTGTCGAGACATCGTAGTAGTTTTCATAGACTGGGGTGCCATGAGACTACGGTAGAGACGTGGGGTAACGGGATAGCGTAGTAATACAGAACACGGGATTTTACCCAGGTTCGGTACGTCGCGACAGTACGGCGTACCTACTCCTGCACTTCTCACTATGTGGGACTAAAGCCCGTATAATAAGGTTACAATGTAAGGGAATAGATCCAGCTACTCGTCGAGGATGAACTTCCCGGCGAGTTGCGTAAGGCTTGAGCTTGAACCTAGAACCTTAGAACTAAAGGAACTTATCAAATCTATCTCCCGTCCGGCTTTATATAATAGCCGGATTAGGGCTTACAGAACCAGAAACCTAGAAGACTACGTTTAACTTGTAACTTGGAAAGTAAGGAATCCGTCTTCTCCTCCAAGCCAGATCACGCGGACCGTGATCCGGGTTCTTCTAGAATCCGGCTTCTGCGCGTCGGACTACTGGGGCGCCCAATGGACCTAAGCCCATTACCATGTAGGCCACCCTGGTAGTCCGGCTCTTTTGTCTACCATCTTCTATACCCCTATTCAGTATATATCCGACAACAAGTCACCAAAAACAAATAAAAGTCAAACACAAATGAAATATTAGGTCCTATGCCATGTTTATTGGAATTGCAAGTCCAGTTATGCCCTTGTTCCTTAAACCCTAAAACCTTATTCAAAAATAAGTTCCTTTATAAAAAGGGAATATGTTTTTATTAAGAAAACTTTACCTAAAATGTTTACAACTCCAATATTAATTTAAAGATATTTTATGGCAACAAAAATCAAAGATTCATAACCCTCAATAAAGTTCTAAGCCGCATAAACATTTGATAAGAACAAAATATTTAATAATAACTTTTAATTGTTATTCCAAGTTTTAAACACAAAGGTGTGAAAATAAAATGCATTGCTTTGAAAATAACATAAAAGAGGGCATTGAAAACAATATTATGACTTGAGGTTTTATTCTAAATTTTATTAAGCCACATTAATGATTATTAGTTTTCCATTTTAAAAATGGCATTTTTGCTATTAATAAATCCCTTATATTTTAAAAATATAAATATGAAAAATATAGGGGTAATGACCTTCAAAAATAATATTCCACTAATAGAATGTCACTAAAATTTTAATTGACTGAGTTTTACATTTTTATTTTTTTATTTTTTGGGAATAACATTAAGTCACTATTAAGGAATTATTCAAATTTCGAAATAAAAAATATAAATATGTGGAAAAGTTTAAAAAATTAGTACTGTTGGAAAGTATTTGAAATTTTAAGAATTTAGAATTTTATTTCATCTTATTTGGATATTTAAAACAAAGTTATTAAAGTTTTTATTTAACAGGAAAAAGAAAAGAAAAATAAAAAGAAAAGATGACGTCAGCTGACGTCACCCCCCCCTTCTTCCTCACAGAAGGAAAGCCACGACTGTTTTAACCGAATTTCAATCCCCGTGATTCCGTGCCTTTAAGGCCGCGATTCCCTCCCCTCTCGGCCCCTATAAAATGCCCACGACCTCCTTCGCGTTCTGCCTCTCCTCCTTCTCAATTTTGTGCCCCCACGTCGTCGTTATTCCTCACTGGAGAGCAGCCCTACCACCGCCGTCTTCCATTGATTCCGGCGAGGTGAGACACCCTCGGCACCCGAGACCACTACCCTTCGAATCCTTGTGCCCGTGCACACCTCTGCGACACTTCCCCGATCATTTTCCATGCAAAAATCATCGCCGCCGTGTACTTCCGAGGACGCCACAACCAGTGTCTTCTCCGGCCGCCCACCTTCGCCATTTCCGGAAGCAAGGGACAACGCCACTGTCACCAATCGGCTCACCGTGTCGTGCCGAGTCCCATCGTTGTCTCCATCGAGCCCGATGACCACCAGAACACCGCCGCCGTGAAAATCCCGAACGTCTGCGCCACCGCGACGCCATCTCCGGCGAGATTCCTCGGGTGAACTCCGTCTCCCTCTCTGTGACCTTTAGATCTAGGTGGACGACCTAGATTAGATCCCCACCGAAGTGGTGCGCCACCGTTGGATCTGGATCTAACGCCCCAGATCCAACCACTTATCCATGTCAGCGCCCAGTCAGCAGCAGCACCCAATCAGGATCTCCCACGCGGCCAGCCCTTTAATTCAAAATTTTCTCCCGCTGGAATGAAATGGCAGTTTTAGAGTTTAGCCCCTCCAACTTCAAATAATCAAAACTTTTCAACCACAAATCAAAGTTTAGCAAACTTGGACTTTTTAAAATCCCCTTACATGTAGAATCTTTTAGCACTGTTCAAATTTAAATTCGACAAACTTAAATTAGTTCAAATTTAAATATGCTTGTTTGATGAGTTTTGGAAAAATCGAATTCTACAAATCCAAAAATTGCAAATAAAATATATTTGGAAACCTTAAGATGTGTACTTTCATACACTATGTTCCAAAATAATGTTTAAGTTAAAATGGAATTTAGAATTAAGTTGTTTATTTCTGTATTCTGACATAGATTTAATTCTATAAATAATTAGAATATAGTTCCTTTTGCAAAATTAATACAATTGGTGGCCTTGAATCATTGCCCAACCATTTTGGACACCTTGGACCATGACCATGTGTTTTTTAACAAAAACCCAACATAGTGATTCATCCATCTTTACCATATCTTAGAATTTGTTTTCAACTGTTATTCTTTGATCTTATGGCTATTGGATCCAAGAACAGGTCCCTAGTATTTCTAAACCATATAAAGGACCAAGTAGTGAACCTCAAACACTGGTACCCTAGTCTTTCTATCTACTTCTCCACTCCCCCATTCTTGCTTCAAGAATTCACCAAGTCAGCAAAATGGAGATCAAAACTCAAGCACAAGAAGGCATTCCACTTTCAACTTGGTGACAAGAAGTAGAGCTACAAGAAAGATCAGTGAAGAAACTTAAGGGAAGACTTAGACTCCACAACAATTAAAGCAACTAAAGGAAGTACAAACTCATGAAGGAATCAAGAAGAAAACAAACCCCTCTCTTTCTATCTTTCTTCTTTCTACTTGATTTAGTGATATTTGTGCCCATCCCATACCCAAACCATTAGTGGAGTGAAATCCATCACGAATTTATGAAGACCAAGAGAAGAATAATCCGAGGAAGAAGAATACAATGGAACCATGAATTTGATCTTCAACAAGACATGCATGTGAAGACTTGGAGAAATCCACACACGTTAAAGAGTAACAAGTTGTTTTTGTCCAACCATTGACCCAAATGGAAAATCCCAAGACTTTAACTTGTTACATCCATTGTTATTAAGTTAGTTGAACCTAGACCTACCCTAACCCAAATGTAATGACTAACTTAGATCACTCAAATGTCTTGATGAAAAAAACTAAGTGTTACACACTGTTATGTGTTACTTTAGTTGAAATACTGAGATCACCTTTGGTGAACTCTTGCAACTTCTTAGATAAATATGTTTCCAATAAAGTTTGATCACTACAAACTCAACCTAGACATCGTTGGTGAACTCTTGGAACTTCTTAGATAAATATGTTTTAAATAAAGTTTGGTTACTACCAACTCAATCTAAACCATCCTTAGTGTACTATTAACCCCCTTAACAAGTATTGAAATCACTATAGAATGAATCTTCCAAACTCCAACCTAGACCTTGTCCTAGCCAACTAAGTTAAACTCCTTTGGCTATGTTGTTGCTTTGTATGTTCTTTTCACTTGTTTGTTGCTTGCTAGTATGCTTGTTTATTTTCTTATTGTGTTTTCAATGAATAGAATGTCAGAGAGCAACGATCTTTTGTGAAGAGAGTGTGAATTCTTCACCAACTTCAACAAGGAAAGTAACACACCATCAACTACCCATTATTTTCTATATGCATTAGTTGATTTTGAGTAGTATGCATGATAGGAAATATTAACATGTTATATTATTCTATGCTATATCCTAGTACTATGTAGCTATCCTTATACCTTGTTATTTTTATGCCTTGGTACTTGTTAGATGCTTAGCCATGCTACAAAATTTGTTTTACTAGATGTTGAGGAATTTTTTTTAATATAACTAATGAATGAACCACCTGGGTTGAAGTGGTAATATACATTTATGTTGAGTGTTTCCTCAGGTCCCTTGTCAAATGGTTATTCCACTTGAGGTTGTCACTTGTGGATGGCCACCCAGGAACAAACAGACTACTATGTCCCTCTAAATCTAGTAGCTTCCCGTGCAGCCTTTTGACAATATGGGCTCTGTCTTGATCAATTAAGTTGTGAGGGTTCAGCCTAGGCTTGACAAGTAGATGTGGCATAATTATAGGTGGAACCGGTCTTGTCAGTGGGTTGAATTTCTTCTTCTGAAAGATCTCGTCTCAATTATCTCTTTTATATGATGCACTCCGGGTGTATAGGATGTTTAGGCTAATTGAAGACAAAGGGTGAAAGTGCACAACCTCTGCAGAGTTAGAAACTAAGCTCTTAGCCGTGTCCCCGGTTATGGACAACTATGAGCAGCTGGACAAGGATTGACGGAAGAATCTCGTCACCAATTTCAATAAGTTAAATTTTGACCAAGTGAACAGTATTGTGGTGCTTGGACCTAAATCCAATGTTTCCACACCTTGGAAAAGAAAAGCTTGTTTTACAAAAGTGATAGGAGAAAACTGGCTTTATGCAAACTTAGCCAAAACTCCACTCAGACAAATAAGCATGTAGTATTAGTCTTGCCATTTATATCCACCATAGTATTACTTGCCAATACATTAAATTGTATTGACTCCCTTGTGGCTGCAAATTCCATATTGCAGATGTTTCTGAAGACGAGTGAGGATTTCGTTTAGGATCTCGAGACTATCACCAACATGTTTTGCATGTGGCACATGAAGAAGATGGGCTCAATGTTGTACTATGTTTTCCGATGTATTTCTTAGTTTTCTGCTAGTCTTCTAAGACTATGCAAGTTGTAATACTATTTTGTAAAGACTGGATCATGTGATGTAATAGAATTTCATGCATTTGCATGATATTTCATTTTGTACTGCGGTGCTAGCAATTGATATAGGGACTAGCACAATAACACAGGTATTCCATCTTTATTAAAAGTTGGGATGTTATAGAATGGTATAAGTGCATTGTCTTGCCTGTAGATTTCGAGACCCTAAGTTTGGAAAATACCCTAGGATTTAAAATTTACTATGTTCAAACTTTCCAGAAACAAAACAATCATCTTAATTCTTCTCATATCATCTCATCTATTACTCAGCTTCAAAATTTTCTAGATGACCTACCGCTTCAATTCCATGAAGGCATGATTTTTTATGACCGTACCATGAAGTGCAAGAAGTATTTTCACCACATGAAGACCTACACTCAAGATTACTGAAGAACCTAAAGAAAATCATAGACTTCACAACAATCAAGAACACCTCAACACAGTGAAAAAAGAACCTGGAGAAAAACTCAAGAAGATATAGATGATACTACCAATCTAGGTTACTTTGTTAGAACAACGTTAACGTATTAGTGTATTGATCATACCAATAAGTGTTGTACGACAATATTAGTGTTTTCTAGAAACCTTGTTGTTTGGTGTGATCAATGTGTTGCTATATGTTTGTTATGTGTTGTTTGCAAGATGAGTTTCCTTGATCTGTTGTGTTTTGGTAGGAAACTTCTTTGGATATCTTTCTAATTTCTACTCATATTTCCTAAAACCCAAAACAAATGTCTAGCCAGAATGCCAACAACCCTGAGAAGTCAATAGCAATGCAGATGCTACTAGAAGCTCAGACTCGACTGGTACAACTGATGACCCAGAATCAAGCCAAGAATCCCAATAAGGAGTTGGCACCAGGAATATAGCAAGTGTTAGATACCCAGTCTCAAATAGTGCATATGATGTCCCAAAGCATGGCCAATAGTGAAAACAATCAGCCTTTGATAGGTAGAGATAACCAGGACAAAGAAAAGGAAATATTTTCAACACTGAAAGCCTGCAAATCTTGTGGAGAGATAGGACACTATTCCAAAGATTGTCCTGATGAGTGGCCCCATGGTGATGCAAACAACTCAACTGAAGGATACTTCACTGGGGTTACTTGTTTTCTGTGTGAAGGAACAACACATGTTCCAACACAATGTCCACTTTAACCCATGGTACAACAAGTTAGAAAACAAGCCAAAGTAGGAATACTTAGTGCACTCCAAGAGAACTTAGGAAAACTAGAAGTGAAGGGAAAATGCAAGCTGGACACTATTCAGATAGATCATGTCAAGATGAATACTGGAGCCAAGACTACACCACATCCATATTCATCCAAACACTCCACCAAGAATTTCTATTCTTGTGAAGAAGATGGACATTTATCTAGGGATTGTCCCAACAAGAAACCCAGACCTTCAACCAACAGAGTTGAGTATACTGGACATCAGTATGAAGATATGATGGCCAATTTAACACCATCAAAGAAGAACAAACTTCAGAAGAACCCCAATCCTGTCTATAGAGCATCAGCCAAGTGATGTGCTTCATATGCAGGAACAAAGGGCACTATGCCAATAAATGCCCTAGAAAGAGGAAAGAAGAAACATGACCTTCTGCAGGAGTGGCATAACAAGGCATGAAGAAGTATCTGTCCAAGAAGGAGTCTTAGGCAAAATTTTATGTTAAAAATAAATTTTCCTTAGAAGTTTCTTCTAGTGTAATAAACTACAATTAATGTTTGAGAAATGTGTTCCCATTATAATGAGATGATGTTGTGAAATCCTCTCAACTTGGTCTTTTGAATGACCCAAAGAGTGACCCCATCAGTTTCAAAGGTAGTTCAGCAGATCTATGTTGGTCTATAACTCTACCATGAAGGAAATATCTACTCAAGGCAATCTCAAATCAATCTACACTCCAATCTAATGAAAATATACTAACCACAAAAGTTTCTTTTAAGGGTGATAAGCCACCAAGCTGTTCTCGAATGCAGTTACCCAATATTTCTTTCTAGCCTTCCCAAATCTCGGGACGATATTTCTTTTAAGAGTGGTAGTCTGTAACATCCCTGATTTTAAGAAAACTCAAAAATCACAAAAATTTGAAATTTTTGTTTTCATGTCAACACAAGTCACTAAAAATAAATAAAACTCAAACACAAATGAAATATTAGTTCCTATGCCAAGTTTATTGGAATGGGAAGTCCAGTTATGCCCTTGTTCCTTAAACCCTAAAACCTTATTCAAAAATAAGTTTTTTTATACAAAGGGAGTATCTTTTTATTAACAAACCTTTACCTAAAATGTTTACAACTCCAATATTAATTTAAAGATTTTCTGGAAAAAAAATCAAAGATTCATAACCCTTAATAAAGTTCTAAGCCCCACAAACATTTGATAAGCATAAAATATTTAATAATAACTTTTAATTGTTATTCCAAGTTTTAAACATAAAGGTGTCAAAATTAAATGCATTAGTTTTAAAATAACATAAACGAGGGCATTGAAAACAATATTATGACTTTAGTTTTTATTCTAAATTTTATTAAGCCACTTTAAAGATTATTAATTTTTCTATTTTAAAAATGGAATTAGTTGCTATTAATAAATCACTTATATCTTAAAAATATAAATATAAAAATAAGTGGTAACGACCTTCAAAAATAACATTCCATTAATAGAATGTGACTAAAATTTTAATTGACTAAGTTTTACATTTTTATTATTTTATAATTTGGGAATAACATTAAGTCACTATTAAGGCGTTATTCAAATTTCAAAATTCCAAAATATAAATATGTTGAAAAGTTTACAAAATTAGTACTGTTGGAAAGTATTTGAAATTTTAAGAATTTAGAATTATGTTTCATGTCGATATTTAAAATAGAAGTTATTAAAGTTTTTATTTAACAGGAAAAGAAAAATAAAAAAGAATAGAGGACGTCAACTGACGTCATCCCCCCTTCTTCCTCACAGAAGGAAAGCCACGACCGTTTTGACCGAATTGCAATCCCCGTGATTCCATGCCTTTATGGCCGCGATTCCTTCCCATCTCGGCCCCTATAAAATGCCCACGACCTCGTACGCATTTCCCCTCTCCTCCTTCTCAATTTCGTGCCCCCACGTCGTTGTTATTCCTCATCGGAGATCAGCACTTCCGCCTACGTCTTCCATTGATTCCGGCGAGGTCAGACACCCTCGGCACCCGAGACCACTACCCTTCGACTCCTTGAGCCCGTGCGCACCTCTGCGTCCCTTCCCCGATCATTTTCCCTGCATAAATCATCCTTGTTGTGTACTTCCGAGGATGCCGCAACCCGTGTCTTCTCCGGTCTCCCACCGCCACCGTTCCCAGAAGTAAGGGGCGCCGCCATCGTCACCAATCGTCTCACCGTGTCGTGCCGAGTTCCATCGTTGTCTCCATCGATCCCGAAGGACACCGGAACGCCGCCGCCGTGAAAATCCCAAACGTCTGCGCCACTGCGACGCCATCTCCGGCGAGATCCCTCCGGTGAGCTCCCTCTCCCTCTCCGTGACCGTTAGATCTAGGTGGACGGCCTAGATTAGATCCCCACTGAAGGGGTACGCCACCGTTGGATCTGGATCTAAGGCCCCAGATCCAACCACTTATCCATGTCAGCACCTAGTCAGCGTGCACGGTCAGCAGCCCAGTCAGCAGGAGCACCCAATCAGGATCTGCCACGTAGCCAGCCCTTTAATTCAAAATTCTCTCCCGCTGGAATGAATTGTCAGTTTTACAGTTTAGCCCCTACAACTTTAAATCATCATAACTTTTCAACCACAACTCACAATTAAGAAAACTTGGACTTTTTTATATCCCGTAGATTTGTAGAATCTTTTAGCACTTTTCAATATCCAATTAGACAAACATAAATGCGTTCAAATTTAAATACGCTTGTTTGATGAATTTTGGCAAAATTCAAATTCTACAAATCCAAAATTGCAAATAAAATATATTTGGAAACCTTAACATGTGTACTTTCATAGCCTTTGTTCCAAAATAATGTTTGAACAAGTTAAAATGGAATTTAGAATTAAGTTGTCTATTTGAGTATTTTTGACATAGATTTAATTCTATAAATAATTAGAATATAGTTCATTTTGCAAAATTGATCCTTTTTGTAGCCTTGAATCATTGCCCAACCATTTTGGACACCTTGGAGCATGACCATGTGTTTTTTACCAAAAACCCAACAGAGTGATTCATCCATCTTTACCATATCTTACAATTTGTTTTCAACTGTTATTCTTTGATGTTATGGCTATTGGATCCAAGAACAAGTCCCTAGTATTTGTAAACCATTAAAATGACAAAGTAGTGAACCTCAAACAGTAGTACCCTAGTCTTTCTATCTACTTCTCCACTCCCTCATTCTTGCTTCAAGAATTCACCAAGTCAGCAAAATGGAGATCAAAACTCAAGCACAAGAAGGCACTCCACTTTCAACTTGGTGACAACAAGTAGAGCTAAATTAAAGATCATTTAAGTAATTGAAGGGAAGACTTAGACTCCATAGCAATTAGAAGCAACTCAAGTAAGTACAAACTCTTGAAGGAATCAAGAAGAAAACAAACCCCTCTCTTTTTATCTTTCTTCTTTCTATTTGACTTAGTGATATTTGTGCCCGTCCCATCCCATACCCAAATCACTTACTGAAGTGAAAGCCATGAAGAATTTATCAAGACCAAGAGAAGAATACATCCAAGGAACAAGACTACAATGGAAGCATGAAGATGATCTTCAAGAAGACAAGCATGTGAAGACTTGGAGAAATCCACACAAGTTAAAGAGTAACAAGTTGTTTTTCTCCTACCATTGACCCAAATGGAAATCCTAAGACTTTAACCTATTACCTCCATTGTTATGAAGTCAGCTGAACCTAGACCTACCCTAACCCAAATGGAAAGACTAACTTAGATCACTCAAATGTTTTGATGAAAACAACTAAGTGTTACACACTGTTATGTGTTACTTTAGGTGAAATACTGAGATCACCTTGGTGAACTCTTAGAACCTCTTAGATAAATATGTTTCCAACAAAGTTTGATCACTACAAACTCAACCTAGACATCCTTAGTGAACTCTTGGAACTTCTTAGATAAATATGTTTTCAATAAAGTTTGGTTACTACCAACTCAATCTGAACCATCCTTAGTGTACTATTAACCTCCTTAACAAGTATTGAAATCACTATAGAATGAATCTTTCAAACTCCAACCTAGACCTTGTCCCAGTCAACTAAGTTAAACTCCTTTGGCTATTTTTTTGCTTTGTATGTTCTTTTCACTTGTTTGTTGCTTGCTAGTATGCTTGTTTATTTTCTTATTGTGTTTACAATGAAAAGATTGTACGGAGAGCAACGATCTTTTGTGAAGAGATTGTGAATTCTTTACCAACTTCAAAAAGGGAAGTAACAAACCAACAACTACCCATTATTTTCTATATGCATTAGTTTATTTTGAGTAGTATGCATGATAGGAAATTTTTACTAAGTTATATTATGCTATACTTCATCCTAGTAGTGTGTAGACATCCTTATACCTTGCTATTTTGATTCCTTGGTACCTATTAGATGCTTAGCCATGCTACAAAATTTGTTTTACTAGATGTTGAGGAAAAATTCTAAGTATAACTAATGAATGAACCGCCTGGGTGGAAGTGGTAAGATTGGTTTATGTTGAGTGTTTCCTCAGGGCCCTTGTCAAAGGGTTATTCCACTTGAGGTTGTCACTTGTGGATGGCCACCCAGGAACAAACAGATTACTATGTCCCTCTAAATCTAGTAGCTTTCCGTGCATCCTTTTGACAATATGGGCTCTGTCTTGATCAATTAAGTTGTGAGGGTTCATCCCATGCTTGACAAGCAGATGTAGCATAATTATAGGTGGAACAGTCTTCCCGGTGGGTTGAATTTCTTATTCTGAAAGATCTCATCTCAATTATCTCCGTTCCAAGATGCACTACGGGTGTATAGGATGTTTGGGCTAATTGAATACAAAGGGTGAAAGTGCACAACCTCTGCAGAGTTAGAAACTAAGATCTAAATCCCGAGTTATGGACAACTATGAGCAGCTGGACAAGGATTGACGGAAGAATCTCATGAACAATTTCAATAAGTAAATTTGTTTACCAAGTGAACAGTATTGTGGTGCTTGGACCTAAATCCAATGTTTCCACACCTTGGAAAAGAAAAGCTTGTTTTACAAAAGTGATAGGAGAAAACTGGCTTTATGCAAACTTAGCCAAAACTCCACTCAGCCAAATAAGCATATAGTATTAGTCTTGCCATTTATATCCGTCATAGTGTTACTTGCCAATACATTAAATTGTATTGACTCCCTTGTGGCTGCATATTCCATATTGCAGATGTTTCTGAAGATGAGTGAGGATTTCGTTTAGGATCTCGAGTCTATCGCCAACATGTTTTGCATGTGGCACATGAAGAAGATGGGCTGAATGTTGTACTATGTTTTCCGTTGTATTTCTTTGTTTTCTGCTAGTCTTCTAAGACTATGCAAGTCGTAATACTATTTTTTAAAGACTGGATCATGCAATGCAATAGAATTTGATGCACTTGCATGATATTTCATTTTGTATTGTGGTTTTAGCAATTGATCCAGGGACTAGCACAATAACACAAGTATTCCATCTTTATTAAAAGTTGGGATGTTACATACCACTCGCACCACCCCGCTGTATCCACGGACAAGTCCCAGATCGGAGACTCCGGTGTTTTCCGGTATGAGACCAGTGGGTGACACCAGAAACTCCAGCGCACAAATGCCCTCGAATAACTTCACACTGGAGATTCCGGTCTAAGAGACAAGAGACTCCGACCTGGAATAATTTCCGGCAGAAATGTTTCCTTGATCCTTGCCTCTTTTTGTAACTCACTACCACCACAGCAAATATGATATATAGTCCCTGAAATCATCAACACACTTAAGGATACACATGTTGTTAACAAACACCAAAACAAGATGATTTAAGCGTGTTTGCACTTTCACACGGGTTCCCTTCTTCGATCGTCAGTGATCGTGATCCGGTGTTCACCGGTCATGTATGGTGTGATCTCTTTCGGCTAGTGGGTGTGAAGCTCCGCATGAGAACTGCGTTCCATCTTCAAACGGAGGGCCAATCCGAGGTGGTTAACAAGGTGATTTCTATGTACTTGCACTGTGCTACAGGAGATCGTCCCCATGCTTGGGTGGATTGGATGGTATGGGTGGAGTACTGCTACAACACATCCTATCACTCTGCCCTGCGCACTACTCCATTTGAGGTCGTCTACGGGCGTCCCCCTCCGGCCATGCGGCCCTTCGAGCCCGGGACGGTTCGAACCGGGGCAGTCGGCGACCTGCTCTGCACGAGAGATGATATACTGTCCGAGGCGCTCCAGCGTCTTCTCCTAGACAAGCAACTATCCAATAAGTACTACGATTCTCATCACCGTGAGGCGGAGTTTGCGGTGGGCGACTGGGTGTGGCTGTGTATCCTTCACAGGACTACGCAGTGCCTGGATCCGCGCGCCAAGCTCAAGCTGGGCCCTCGCTACGCGGGTCCCTTTATCGTACTGGAGCGTGTCGACACGCTCGCATACCGTCTTTAGCCGCCGGTCGGCACTCGCGTCCATGATGTCTTCCATGTGGGCTTGCTAATGGCCTACCGTGGTGAGCCGCCAGGAGCACCACCGGCACTTCCTCCCGCCTCTGATGGACGCCTCCTTCCAGGCCCCGCCACAGTGTTGAAGGCGCAGCGACGTTGCGGCGTGTGGCACCTGCTGGTTCAGTGGGATGGCTTATCTCTGGAGGACGCTACCTGGGAGCACCTCGAGGAGTTCCGCCATCAGTTTCCAGAATTCCAGCTCGAGGACGAGTTGTTTGCGCAGGCGGGGATAGATGTTTTGACCAGGCTTCCTACAGTCGGAAGAGGCCCAGCAGTGAGTCGGTTTAGAGCTAGGAAAACGTATCTAGGGTTTTTGACTATCTGGAATATTATATAAGAACATGTAATCTCTACGTATTGGTCAGGAAATAAACATATTTGTTGCCGACTCCCTTAGGAGTCGGAGTTCCCAAACCATTGTAGCCTCCCTGCGCCACCGCCGCCTTCCCCTTCAGCCACGACGCCTAATCGCCGTTGTCCGTGCCAAGCACCACGCCACCCTCCCTTCCACCCTATAACCTGAGGCCGAGACCTGGTAGGACCCTAGTCCCTATAATAAATATTCTCAATTCACGTCCTCGTGAGCTAAAACAGGGGCACAAAACAGGTATAATTTTGAAGGTTTTAAAGGTAGCACATGAGAAATTTACTTTGGAGTGGGGGTTAAACACCACATGTAGATAGGTATGGTGGACACATTTCACAAACTTTGATTTGGTGGAGTTGGATGCATGAGTAGAGCTCATACTCAGTACAGGTGGAGGCTAGCAAAGACTGGGACGACAAATTAAGAGAAAAATGATGGCCATAATCATGCATAGCGACAAGAACATTATTAATCAAAGCATAAGTGGTACTACCTCCCTTCCGATAAATAAGGCGCACAAGCATTTCAAGATAAACTTTGACCAAAATATTTGAATAAAAATATCTTGACTATATAGTGCAACTTTGACATTGTTAGATTCGTAGTGAAAAACACTTTCTAATGATATTGATTTTATACCAACTACTATTGTATATATGGATCAATTCTTGGTCAAAGGAAAATCTCGAAAAGCGTCCACGCCTTATTCATTGCAATGGAGGTAGTATTACAAGTCAAAAAATAAATGATCATAGAGGCTAAAAATGACTGGTTTGTAGTCATAACATGGTGTCAGCATGCGCCAAGTCAACCAAATAAAGCATCCAAAGGAGCAT
Organism: Alopecurus myosuroides; assembly: GCA_028641055.1. Classification (NCBI taxonomy): domain Eukaryota; kingdom Viridiplantae; phylum Streptophyta; class Magnoliopsida; order Poales; family Poaceae; genus Alopecurus; species Alopecurus myosuroides. The sequence goes on along the minus strand of CM054059.1, from coordinate 228,069,131 downwards.
ACCACAATATTATGATTTGATGCAATAAAAAAGAACTCATGATTATTTCTGTGGCGCATTAAGCACTCCTAGATATTTGAGGCAAGCATGCTACATCAATATCTACTAATCATAGAATTAAAAAATTATCCAACATGACATGATAAAGTCTAGCCACGGTCTAAACAAGCTTATTTTTGCACTGTTATAAGCATGAAATATTTTATTTCTTTCCAACACCAATCATTTTATTTAAACAAAACTCTCCAAATGATATATCAATGAAACAAGAGAGTAACACTACTCTAATAAAACTAACAGCTCCGAATAACAGATGCATGAAAAACAGGAGCTAAAACAGAGGAGTTGTAGTAGCTAGAAGAAAATCTAAGAATAAAAGTATGATAAATAAAGAATACGAGTATTCATATGAAAAAGCGGAGCGTGTCTCTCTCCCACACAAGAATGATGGGTTCCTACTAAGTTTATTTGAGAAAGCAAAATAAAAGAAAACAAAACAAAAAACAAACAGACGCTCCAAGTAAAGTGCATATGATGTGACCGAATAAAAATATAGTTTCACTAGAAGTGACCTAATAAGTTGCTCATGAAGAAGGGGATGACTTGGGCATAACCAAGCTTAGACGCTTGAGTCTTCTTAGAATTTGATGGTATGAACCACGGGGGCATCCGCAAGCTTTGTATTTTTACTCTTCTTGATCACATTATATCACTCTCTTCTCTTGACACTTGAAAACTTCCTTCACACCAAACTCGAAGTAATTCTCATTAGAGAGTTAGTGCATAATCAAAAACTCACATGTTCTGCATGTACAAAAGAATTATTAATACTTTCTAAACATTAGCTACAGCCACTGATGTTTTATGGAGCAAAGAAATCCACTCAACATAGTAAAAGAGAGAATGCAAGTAAAAAGGAAGAATCTGTCAAAACCGTAAAGACGAATTTTTTCAAGGCACTCAAGTTGCTCAAATCGAAAAACTTAAATCTAGAAAAAGTTTCAGAAATAGCTGAGGATTAAGCACAAATATTTTCAGGCCATTTTGATCTTTCTGTGAATTTATACAATTTTAACAGTGGGCAGCAAAAATCTGTTCGGCAGGGTTAACCCTAAATACCCGAGCCTTTTCCACCAAAAACATCTGCAACCGCCATCATCATCAACCCTAGTTCGGGGGGGGGGGGGTTCTAGACCTCTCCTTGGCACCCTACCGGGAGGGGGAATCATCACCAGAGGGCTCTACACCACCATGCCCGCCTCCGGAATGATTCATCGGTAGTTCATCCTTGGACTACGGGTCCATATCAGTAGCTATATGGTTGTTCTCTCCTCTTTATACCTCATGTTTAGATCTTGTGACCTGCCCTACATGATCGATGTCATCTTATTGTAATGCTACATGTTGTGTTTGCTAGGATCCGATGAAAATTAAATGCTATGTCCAATGATTATCAATCTATCATTTGTTTTCATGTGTATGTTATTTATGATCTTGCATACTCTTCGTTGTTAGTAGACGCTCTGGCCAAGTAGATGCTAGTAACTATAAGATGGAGTATTTATGCTCGATGGTGGGTTTTCATGCCTCCCTTTCACTCGCGCTCGAGTGAGAAAAACATAAACGGGTGGGGGATGTGCTGTTGCCACTGGGGAGAAAACAATAATGCTTTGTCTAAGGATGATGTTATTGTTTACATTACACACTTTGCTTACTGCGATTATCTGTTTCTTGCAACTTAATACCCAAAGTTTGCTCGGATGACATTTTGAGGGTGGATTATGTCATAGATGCAGTTGGATAATGTTCTATGTATCTTGTTGTAATGCCCGCATGAATCACATTGTAATCATCATGTCATGATATGCACCACGGTGCAGTCTTTATATCTGTCAATTCCCCAGCTGTAATTTGTTTACCTAGCATGCTATCTATCTGTTTTGGGAGAGACACCTCTAGAGAACTGTGGACCCCAGTCCATTTTCCTCATACTGATAATACAACCACTACAATCTCTGTTTTCATACTATTGGTACTGTTTTCCTACTACCATCACTTTTATCTTTCATCTACTGCAAACAAATATTATTTTCTACATGGTAAGTTTAACCTCTTTGTTTTCAGCAAAACCGGTGAGATTGACAACCTCACTGCTTTGTTGGGGGCAAAGTGATTTGATTGTGTTGTGTCGGTTTCATGTTGCTTCTGAACCGGTAGTGCGCCCTGCTACATCAGTTGCATCAACCTTCGCAAGTGATTTCTTTCTCCTACTGGTCGATTCAACATTGGTTTCTTTCAGAGGGAAACTTGCTACTATGCTCTTCATACCTTCCTCTTGGGGTCTCCCAACTAACGTGTGTTACACGCGCATCAAGCTCTTTCCGGGCGCCGTTACCGGGAAAGAAAGAGGATTTGTGCAAGGGGAGCCTCTCACTTCCAATCTCTTTACTTTATTATTGTTTTGCTTAGTTTATTTTATTTTGTCTTGTTTGTTTCTCTTTATCGAAAACACAAAAAAATTAGTTCTTATTCTAGTTGTTAATTTTATCGTGTTTTTAATCTTCTTAAAATGATTACTCCTGAGAACACTAAGTTGTGTGACTTCACTAGCACAAATAACAATGATTTCATTAGCATACCTATTGCTCCACCTGTCCCTACTGCTGATTTTTATGAGATTAAGCCTGCACTATTAAATCTTGTTATGAGAGAGCAATTTTCTGGTGTTAGTACTGATAATGCTGATGCCCATCTTAATAATTTTGTTTAACTATGTGAGATGCAAAACTATAAAGATGCAGATGGAAATATTATTGAACTGAAATTGTTTTCTTTCTCTTTGAGAGGAAGAGCTAAAGAATGGTTGCTAACTTTACCTAGAAATAATATTGATTCTTCGATAAAATGTAAAGATGTTTTCATTGGAAAATAGTATCCTCTTGCTAAGATCATATTGTTTGACGATAATTTGGGCTAATAATATGAGACACACCTGAGTCGCGTTAAGAAGAATTTATCTGCATGCATGGTCTGAGTTTAATTAGCCCAATTGTTTAATTGTGGGGCTTAATTACTTAGCCCATTTGTTTAACAATTATTTAGCCTAGTCGTGCACGTTCCAAGTTTGCATGAACTAGCCAGGTTTGTCAAGGACACCTATTAAACTTGATGCCGTGATGAATCAGAGTATTTTTTTTTGACAACTCAAATCACTTCACTTATTCATATAGCTGGAGCTTCTCTACATGCACAAGCGCACGTAGATGACCAGAGATTACATCAAAATTCAAACTAGAAATTGAAGAAAGGGCTTCTTTGGCCATACAGTGAGCTAATTTATTTGCAGTACGGCTAACTGAAAGAAGCATGAATCCCTGAAAATTACCGACTAACATTCTCATATCACCAATAAAATGCACATTAGCTGTACGTTCACCCTCCTTTGACTCCCATAATCTCTGGATGTTGGAGCAATCCGTTTCCACCACCGGGTTGTGTACTCATCTATCCACGGCAACCTGCATCGCATCTCGACAAGCGATCAGTTCCATCGTCTCCGGGTCCGTGATGCCCTCATAACACCGACCCCTAGCAAACAAGAAATCACCATTGTTATCACGTGCTACCACTCCGATGCTCCCCCTCCTGTTGCACACATCAATAGCAGCATCCGAGTTTAGTTTTGTCCACCCCTCCTCCGACGGCTTCCACTTCACCTCTGCATGTACCACTCGGGACTCATTCGCCCTAGGTCTCTCTAGCGACCTAACAATGTCGTCAACAATCTACATGGATTTATGAGCTGAAACTTCTCCTCTCCATGGGTAAATTTGTTGCGCATGTGCCATATAGCCCACATAACAGTTATACCAATTTCAGCATCCTTCCGAGGCACCACCTCCGGGACCGACATGTCCTCCATCCACGTGATGGGATGTAACCTTGGCAGTTTAATGGAGAAAGAGCACTCCACCGCTCTCCAAAAGAATCTAGCATGATCACACACCAACAAGCTATGGTATAGATCTTCTTCTCCATGACCACACATCGGACAACTCGAATCTTTCCGAATCTGTCTCCTCTGTAACTCTGAGTAGCATGGTAACATATTTCATCGCACTCCACCACAAAACTCGTATCTTCGGTAGAATATTAAGCTTCCACAGAATTTTCCACTTGTGATCCGAGTTGGACGAGCTGGCGCCTACCTGCATCTCCACGAAACTAGCATGAGCCAACGCTTTTTATGCCGAACTGACCGAATACAGGCCCGATCGCTCCCATGCCCACACCCAAATATCATCATAGCTTCTATTCGTCCTAGGCATGCTTAGTATCGCTGCTGCGTCCGTAGGTAGAAAAACCTTCCGAACCAGCTCCTCCTTCCAATTACCGGTGTCTGGATCAATTAAATCCGCTACCAGTTGAACTGGGTCCTCCGATAGCCTTCCTGTATATTTCATCGTCACTGTGTCATAGATCCAATTATCGTGCCATATCTCGGTTGTCTTGCCGTCACCCACATGGCGGATAAGACCCCTCTTGAGCACTTCTCTCCCTTTCATCACCGCTCTCCGGATGGGTGATGCATTAGAAGGGCAACCTGCGGAGAGAACATCACAATCATGATAATACCTCCCTTTGAGTACTCTGGCGCATAAGCTATCCGGTTTAATCAACAGCCTCCACGCTTGTTTGGCCAGCATCGCATCATTAAAGGTCTCAAGGTCTCAGAACCCTAGTCCTCCATGATTCTTCGATATCGCCATTTTTTCCCAACTCTGCCAGTTCATGCCTTTCCGATCTAGAGATCCAGCCCACCAGTACTGTGACATCACTGCCGTTATCTTTTTACATAGACCTTTTGTGAGTTTACAACAACTCATAGTATAGGTTGGTAACGCTTGGACCACCGATTTCATAAGGACTCCCCTTGATTCAAACGACAATTTCTTCTCACACCACCCCTGCACTTTGGACCTAGCTCTCTCATAAATATGTATAAGCTGTCCTTCAGTCACTCTACCATTAGCAGTAGGTAAGCCTAAATACTTCTCTGATAGGGCCTCCCGGAAAATCTGAGTAGTATTCCTGACCCCCCTCCTCACCGAGGTTCCACAATTGGGGCTAAAGAAAATAGTGCTTTTTTTGCTTGTTCGCACACTGTCCAGAACCAATACTGCAATCATACAGAATATTATTCAGCCGTGCCGCACTCCTCGTGTCTTCTTTCATAAAGATCAAAAAATCATCTGCATATAATAAATGGGAGACCCATGGTGCTCGAGTGCTCACTCTGATACCCCTGTCGATCCAACCTCCGTCATAATTCTTTAACATAGAAGAGAACCCTTTTCCGCACAATAAGAAGAGATACGGGGATATAGGGTCTCCCTATATAATCCCCCTAGAGGGTAGAAAACTTGGAAGCAACTCTCCATTCACCTTGATTTGAAAACTAACCGTGGAAACACAACTCATAACAAGAGAAATCCATCCCTCCTCAAAACCAAGTTGTTGCATAATTCCTTGAAGATAAGCTTACTCCACGCGATCATACGCTTTCATCATATCTATTTTAACCGCGCACCAGCCTTGTTTACCTCTTTTCCTCCTCATTGAGTGGATGCACTCGTAAGCCGTAATCACATTATCCGTGATCAATCTGCCCGGGACAAAAGCACTCTGCTCTTCTGCAATTATCTCATCTAGCATCTCCCTCATCCTATTGGCAAGGATCTTCGACCAGATTTTATAGATAACATTACAAAGAGAGATAGGTCTATACTGTGTGATATTCTGAGGATTTTTTACCTTGGGTATAAGAACAACTACAGTTTTGTTGATCGCACTAGGCAGCAACCCTCCATTCAAAAAACCCAGAACTGCCGTGGTAACATCCTTTCCGATAATACTCCTGTGCCGCTGGTAAAACCCGGCGTTAAAACCATCCTCTCCCGGAGCCTTGGAAGGGCCCATCGAAAAGAGAGCCGATTGCACCTCCTCCTCCTTAAACTGCCGCATAAGCTGATCGTTCATCGCCGCCGTCACCTTACTCGGTACATGGTGGAGGACGGCGTGAACATCCATGAATTCCTGGGCTGTATATAAGTTGGAATAAAACCGTTGCACCTCGGCATGTACCTCCTCCTTGCTTGCGCATAAGGTACCATCCGCCGATTGCAAAACTGAGATTCGGTTTTGGCTTTTGCGCGCAGACGCACGTGCCTGAAAAAATTTAGTATTGCGATCTCCAGCCTTCAACCAATCAACTCGAGACCTCTGTCTCGCCATGATCTCCTCCTTGTTAAGAAGATCCGCTAGTTGTCTAGCTATCTCCCTCTCCCGTCTAGACGGGCCACGGAATAACGAGTTCGATTTCTCCCGCTCGTACTCCACACGTAACTTCTACAGCTCAGATTGCATGCGCATTAGGGCATCATTAATCCCCAATAAACCTTGAACACCCGATCCTTCTGTCCAGGCATCGATGCTGTCTGCTTGTGTGACTCCTCTTCATTCCATGCATCTTCGTACATGAATGGTTTGGTAGAATTTCCACCCGCCGCATCCTCTAGTCTTCTCACTTTTGCAACCAAAAAGCAGTGATCGGACCGTGGCGTTGGACTGTGCTTCACAAAACTCCCATTATACATCTCCATAAATCCCGGATCGGCTAGGAATCTGTCAAGTCTCACCTTGACATTCGAGTCACCATCCTGCATATTATCCCATGTATAGGGTATACCTTGGAATCCCAAATCGGCGAGTCCACAGAAGTCTACTGCCTCCCGAAAACCTTCCATTTGCCATTCATGACGATCATTCATACCAAAATACTCCGATCCGTTCAAGACTTCATTAAAATCGCCCCCACATAGCCAAGGCATATCACTCTGCGTTCGTAGCCATTTCAATAACGTCCAGCTTTCAGACCGAGCACTCCTCCTTGCCTTGCCATAAAAACCTGTGAACCGCCATTCCAAATTATCACACCCCACATTTTTTACCATAACGTCAATGTGCTGGTCCGAGAAAGTATTGAGTGTAACCTCCACCTGTCTCGACCAAAACAGGGCCAAGCCCCCACTCAATTCAACACTGTTAACAGTCAGGAACCCCTCAAATCCAAGCTTCGATTTTATAGCCCTCACTCTGTGCCCATGTATTTTAGTCTCACACAGAACACAATCGCGGGAGCTTCCAACCTGACTAGGTCGTGTAGTTCTTGAACTGTCGCAGGGTTCCCAAGCCCTCGACAGTTCCAACATATGCAACTCATTGCTCCGGGCAGGGCTGCGCTGCAGCCTCCGCCAAATCACCACCTGTATCTGTGGATTTTGGTATCTTGGAGCCCCTACTCCCATCGTTTGACCCCACTGACGCTGTCTCTTCATTCAGCCTTTTTTTGTTCAACGTCTCCTGGTCAAGTAACATCAGTACCTGCTTATCTCGTCCCTTCCTCATGTCTCCCCGATCGCCTCCATCGAGATCGACCCGCCGGTAGAAAGCATTGTCATTGCCCCTGTTAACATTATTCTTCCTCCCTCCAAAACCCCCACCCCGAGCCTTGAATTCATAGGTGGGTTCCTTGAATTTATGGGTTTGGAGGCTGCACGTCCGATCGTGCGCGTGAAAATCTGCTGCACATACCTATGGTTCAAGCCAGGCAATCATATCCGGAAGATTTTAAAGCGGTGACACGGGACAAAAAGCTACCAACCGCCTAGGGTTTTTTTTGCCTATATAAACAGGACGCTTACGCCGCCAAAGGGGAGACAGGCGGGGGAATCCAGAGCCACTCCTACATTGGTCCCCCTGTATTATCTACACCATCCATTTGGCCCATTTGTTGGAGATTCGTGCTACAGTTTTTTGCCAAACAACCCTCCCACCTCACAATGTAAATTTGCACAATGCACCTTATATTTTTATCTTTTATCAAGTACGTTTTCCGCTGTTATTCTTATGTCTTTATTTATTTTTCCCAATATTTTGTCCACAAATAATTCTAACAAGACTATAACTTCAAAACTTACACATAATATTCTTTCCAAGAATATTAAAATATATTACATATATTATTTAAATAATAATCAGCCGAAAGTCATATAACTTTCATATAAGATTTTTTACAGAAATATTCAACAAGTTTAAACATGTTGATTTTTTTTCATATTCAACAAGTTTGACTTCAATATTTTCACATAATTTTTTTTCCATGAATATTAAACTGTATAGCATATAATTTTAATCTCGGGAGAATAATCAATAAAAGTCATATAAGTTTCATACCGTTTTTTCATGTAAATTTTTTCACAGAAATATTACACAAATATTCATATAATTTTCATACTTTTTTCATGTAAGATTTTTCACAGGAATATTCAACAAAAATTCATATAAGTTTCAGAGATTTATATTATGTGAAAATATTGAACTCTTGAACAGAAAAATCATTCAAAAATTCGCACAAGTTTTATACACAAATTTACAGAAGTTCCATTTATTAGCAAGCTTAACCAGATTTTTACTGGATACACAATATTCTTATCACAAGATTCAGAGAAGATCCATACACCTTTTAGAATATTCATACCTTTTTTTGGTTTATCAAGTTCATGTATTAAGAACAAAAATTGCAGTTCGTGTATCTAATTAACAACTCGCTAATAGAATCAACTTTTACATGCCAGATTCATACAAGAATCAAATAGATTCATACAAGAATCAAACAATCCCAGAGATGAAGAGCACAATAGAAGATACAAACTATTTCTAGCCAGATCCATACTTCAAGTAAACCAGGAAAAAAACCATGCAGATTCTCAGTGTACACGATGCAGCACAGATCTAAAAAACAAACAATAAATTGAGAATGGCCACCGCCGGTTGGAGGAAGAGCCAAATGAGGCCACTACCATTGGAGGCCATGGCTCTGCGCCGGAGGCGCCGTCACCGTCAGAGGAGGGCCTGGATCTCCGCCTCTAGTTCGGAGGGCCGAGCTCGGCGTGGAGGAGCCGTCGGAGGAGGCCATGTAGGCCCGAGCTCGCCGTCAAGGAGCCGGAGGCCCGACCTCGCCGTGGTGTATGCGTCCTCCACGCGGCCTGGCCCTGCTCCGTGACAGAGGCGCCGTGGAGGAGGTGGTCCGTAGGACATCCGGTCGGTTGGAGGCGGGGCAACGACGCCAAGAGGAGGGGGCGGGAGAAGAGGGGCTCGGGAAGTCGGGATCTAGGCGTCGCTGCCATCGGAGGATACCCTGGTCTGGTCCTCGTCGCGCCGCCCGGAGCCGGCCTTCGTCGACCCTGGACGGGATGGAGCTCCGAGATCCGGGCGTGCGGTGGCGGAGCCCGTCGCCCAAGGCAACGGAGATATCCGGCCGGGCGCGTGGAGGGGGTGGGAGAGAGGGGCGCCGAGAGCGTGGACGGGGTGGGAGAGAGGCGGCGGCTGGGGAGGGGATTGGGATGGATCTCGGTACCGGATGGGCTAGGGTTTGTGCTTATATACTATAGTGGACCGCGGGTTCAATTCGACTGTTTCTGTGGGGGGCTTAATTGTTAAAACACCACAAACATTGACTGAGTGCACCTTTTCCAAATCCAACGGCTGTGATAGTAGGTGGGGACCAATGTACATGTGGGAAATCCGCTGTCGAGACAGACGTGGCCGGCGTATAAGCTTCAAGCAAGACGACCTAGAAGAAGTATACGAAACACTGGTAGAAAATCGGCCTACAGTCCCGGTTCGTCATGCCCATTAATCCCGGCCGGGCAACCGGGACTAAATAGGTGCGACTAAAGCCCCCCCCTTTAGTCGCGCCTCTTACAAACCGCGGCTAAAGGCCCAGCCACGTGGGCGGGTGGCGTGAGCCGGGGGGCGGAGGACCTTTAGCCGGCCGTCGTCGACCCTGGACAAGATGGAGCTCCGAGATCCGGGCGTGCGGTGGCGGAGCCCGTCGCCCAAGGCAACGGAGATATCCGGCCGGGCGCGTGGAGGGGGTGGGAGAGAGGGGCGCCGAGCGCGTGGACGGGGTGGGAGAGAGGCGGCGGCTGGGGAGGGGATTGGGATGGATCTCGGTACCGGATGGGCTAGGGTTTGTGCTTATATACTATAGAGGACCGCGGGTTCAATTCGATTGTTTCTGGGGGGGGCTTAATTGTTAAAACACCACAAACATTGACTGAGTGCACCTTTTCCAAATCCAACAGCTGTGATAGTAGGTGGGGACCAATGTACATGTGGGGAATCCGCGGTCGAGACAGACGTGGCCGGCGTATAAGCTTCAAGCCAGACGACCTAGAAGAAGTATATGAAACACTGGTAGAAAATCGGCCTACAGTCCCGGTTCGTCAGGCCCATTAATCCCGGCCGTTCAATTCGACTGTTTCTGGGGGGGGGGAGGGGCTTAATTGTTAAAACACCACAAACATTGACTGAGTGCACCTTTTCCAAATCCAACTGCTGTGATAGTAGGTGGGGACCAATGTACATGTGGGAAATCCGCAGTCGAGACAGACGTGGCCGGTGTATAAGCTTCAAGCCAGACGACCTAGAAGAAGTATATGAAACACTGGTAGAAAATCGGCCTACAGTCCCGTTTCGTGAGGCCCATTAATCCCGGCCGGGCAACCGGGACTAAATAGGCGCGACTAAAGGCCCCCCCCTTTAGTCGCGCCTCTTACGAACCGCGGCTAAAGCCCCGGCCACGTGGGCGGGTGGCGTGAGCCGGGGGGCGGAGGACCTTTAGTCCCGGTTGGCCACACGAACCGGGACTAAACTTTATTTCGTAATTTCTTTAATTCATTTGGGTTTCTAATTATTTTTTACACCAATTTTCTCTCCCTTTTTTTCACTCTTTTTTTTCAGAATTTGTATTATTTGCTTAGTGTCTAACTACAATTATCTCTAGTCAAATTACTTACTCGAGGTCAAACTTCCCGCTCGGTCACCCATCCTCCCACTACTCTAGCACTAGCACGCTTAACTTCCGAGTTCCATCCCGTCCCGCATCCAAGTGTTTCGCACGCATGTATGTGATAGTAATATCATATCAGTCTTATTAACATGTTGGTCGATGCCACATTTCATTATTGTTTGAATTTCAAATAAATCTTTTAATAAACAAAAGTAATGATGTAATTAATAATTTTGAATAAATAAATAAACATTAACTTTTTAATTTGTATTATTTCTAAAAATACTATTAATATATCAAAATATTCAGAAAAATAAAACTAATTCATTTTTAAATCTTAAAAATACAAATAAAATATCAAAAAATTAAGAAAAATAATACTAATTTATTTTAAAATCTTAAAAATACAAATAATATATCAAAATATTAAGAAAAATAATACTAATTCATTTTAAAATCTTAAAAATACAAATAATATATCAAAAAATTAAGAAAAATAATACTAATTCATTTTAAAATCTTAAAAATACAAATAATATATCAAAAAATTAAGAAAAATAATACTAATTCATTTTAAAATCTTAAAAAGACCAGTAGTCTCTTCTATTATTTTTAGAATGAGTTCAAAAATGTATTTTGAAGTAAATCCAACTGGATGAGTTTGGTATTGACTAGATATATGTTTTCCTCGCTTAGATTAATTTTTGGTGAACAGATATATAGAAACTGTAGTTTTTCTGTTTTGTTTTCTTGATGTGTTTTTGTTTGTTTTCTTGATGTGTTTTTGTTTGTATTCTTGATGTGTTTTTGTTTGTTTGTTTTGAAATGTGTGTTTGACATAATATAGAAATAGTATAGCTAGGAATTAATATAGAAATAATATCCATTACATAATAATATATCCATTACATACTAAGATATCCATTACATAATAATAATATCCATTACATAATAATAATATCCATTACATAATAATAATCTAACGCAAGATGCGGTACACAAACAACATCTACTCGAGCTCCATCGAGTAGATGCAGAACAACTTGTCGAAAACGTATGCATCTATGGCTGCATAGTTGACGTTGGTCCGGTCCAGTGGGGTCTTCTCCCAATACCTGTGATTCTTGGAGGGGAAACGAGACTTCATGGTTTCGTAGCCGTCGTGGATGAAGGCATTTACCATGGGAGCCATCCCAGTCTTGTGCCCGTACAAATCATCAAAATGGATAAGGTCCTGAAGATTAATGTAGTGATCTTCAGGTATCACAATACCCAAGCGCATCAACTTCTGACGGTCTTGAGTGATGTCAACGCTGCAGAAGTCATACCCCATGTTGACAAGAAAATCAACAAGTGCCGGAGAATGCTTTGAACTACTACAACAACAAAAAATTGATACCTGTTAGATATATTGCAACACATGTATTCTTCAGATGCAACAAACAAATGGAAAATGCAAGATTGTATGTGTGCGTTACCTTGACCATTGGAAGACCAAAACGGCCTCCTTGAACGCAATCTGGATGACGGCAACATCCCATTGATCCGCCGTATACTCTAGATCAAGCCCGAAGAACCGGTGTTCATCGGGTTCTTCATAACAGAGATCGGTCAAATGCTCAATTAAACCGGGGAGCCTCTCGCAATTATTGGTGTAGGCCACGTCGAGACTCTTGCCGCATGGTGTGGCCACACGGAATCTCTTCCAAACTTCACCCATGGTGCTTGGTGGAGGAAGATCGAAGAGAGGGAAGAGAAGAGAAGAGAGAAGAAGAAACAGAGACTCGGGTGCGCACTGTAGCAATGGCGCCCTTCTGCCTCTCTTCGCGAAATAAAACCGCCGCGCGCGAGGCGAGCGGTTTGCATCTTTAGTGCCGGGTGGCCAGGCCAACCAGGACTAAAGACTGGGAGGCCAGCAGACTGGACCATTAGTCCTGGTTGGCCAGGCCAACCGGAATTAATACCCTCCACGCGCCTCCACGCGCTTCCCAGCCCGCGACGCATGACCTTCTGTCTCGGGTCTCCTCCCGACCCGGGACTAAAAGCCCTTTAGTCACGAAATCACTTTGCGTCGAGCGCGCGAGCGCTCGCTCGGTGCTGGCTCGCTGCTGACGCGGTAAGAACAGCCGCGTGCGTTAGGGCCACCCATCTATTCCCTTTGACAAAAAAGTGGCGTTATCTCTCACGCCGCCGCCCCCTCATTCCCCACTCTCCATCTCCATTCCCCTATCTCGCTCCCTCTCTCCACCCCCGCTCTCCTCACGTGCCTCCCCGACCCTCCTTTCTCCGCCACCCGCGGGACCCTCTCCGCCGCCGCCGCCGGCCGGGAGGACCGCATCAGCCACCTACCGAAAGCGTTGCTCTCCAACATCATCTCCCGCCTCTCGGCCAAGGATGCCGCCCGCACCACCACGCTCTCCACGCGCTGGCGCCGCCTCTGGGCCTCCACGCCGCTCGTCCTCGACGACGCCGACCTCATCATCTTCCCCGGCAACGACAATTGCCTCCAACGTGGCGGTCCACCGAGAATCGACTGGGCCGCCGTCTTCACCGCCGTCGACCACATCATCACCTCACACCCGGGCCCCTTCCGCTGCGTCCACCTTACCGTCTGCTACATGGTTCCGCACCAGGACGCGCTCTCCCGCTGGCTCCGCCTCCTCGCCGCCAAGCGCGTGGAGGACTTCGTCTTCATCAGCAGGCCGTTCCCCATCCATGTGCACCTCCCCTATATCCAGATCCCTATAGGGTTGAAATGTTCTATTTTTTTGTAGATCTACTTTGTGGCTTGTATGGATGTAACTCTAGGGGTCCTTCTCTTCATATAGTTCCTGTTATTTATGAAGAAGAAATAATTTTAAGGTTTCTGCACCTCTATTTGTGTGCCATCCTCGATCTGGATATAGGGGGTTGAAATGTTCTATATTTTTTAGATCTACATTTTTGGCATGCGTGGATGTAATAGTACATGGTCATTTCTTCATATAGTTCGTGTTTCGTTGTAAGATTTTTTTTGTAAGTTTTTGTTTCCCCTGCAGTGTTTTGTCATCCTAGATCTGTATATTGGTAGAAATGTTATATCTCTTCATATAGATGTTTGTCCTTTTTTTAAGGAAAAGTACTATTAAAGTTTTGGGTTTTATAGCAGGACAAAACGGATGCTCCCTAGCAGCTGGCAATTATGTTCCGGGTGCTCACGAGGAGCCAATTTACTGGAAGTACTTAGTAGGTGGGTAGGACGAGCTAGTCGTCATATACAGTGCTTCCGAGTTTGTGGAGGTAGTCTATATGAATCTTGTGTCATAACGTTGCAAATAGTGGTTCCGAGTCACTTACATCACCTACATGTCTAGTCCAGCCAGATTGGACATGATAGTTACGAGAGCATGTCTATAACTCTCTGCCGCATGTCGGTCGCGTTCCAAGCAAGAACCTGCGTTACAGACCGATCACTTGCACCAGTATATGTAACCAGTGCCTAATTTGTGTCTCGATTGGCTATATGGCCAGGAAGTGTGTCCAATTTGTTTATATACGTTTACTTCTGAAAAGTGTAACATCAGGAATGTACAATAATTAAGAAACATAATGAGAACGAGAGTCGTGTGTTCGTGACAACAGGCCCACGCTCCTCTCCGAGTAGGGTTGGTCCGAGAACTCGGATGGCCCATACTCATAGACCGGAGACTACTGTGGAAGATCAGTATATTCTTTGTTTTGGGTTTTATAGCAGGATAAAGCGGATGAGATAACAAATATGAACATTTTTCAGTTTGTGTGTGACAAGTTACATGAAGAACTATCTGTTGGCAAAATATCACCTACTTGCTTGGTTCACATGATGGTATTAACAAATCCACTACTTTTTAAAAGCAATATTATCATTATGTTTTGTTGTCTTTCTTTTTTGTTGGGTGCATTTTTTCTAGTCATGTTACCAAACCTTTTCTTGAAAACTTGTATTTTTTATTTTTATCCCAAAAAATGTTGTCAATTTCGATGAATGGAAATTACCAAACTTTTCAAAACCTATATATAGTTTCCAAATATGTTACCAAGGGCGATGAATGGAAATTACCAACCCTTTTAAATCCTATATTTTTTATAGTCCCCCAAGAATATTATCAAGTGTGACGAATGGAAATCACGAACCATAAAACATGTTCATAATATCCCCAAGGGTGTTGAATCAAAATTACCAACCGTTTTATATCCTACATTTTTTTAGCCCCCAAGAATGTTATCGAGCGTAATGAATGGAAAAGCAACCTTAAAAAGCAGTCTTCATAATGTTACCAACGGGTGATGAATCAAAATTACCAACCCTTCTTCAAACTAGTTGAGAATGTTACCAAGGGGGCGATGAATGGAAATTACCAACATTATAGGAACTTATACATATTTTTTCCCAAGAATGTTATCAAGCGTGATGAATGGAAATTACCAACCCTTTGAAAACCTATATATATTTTCGTTCCAAAGAAAGTAATCAGGGGAGATGAATGGAAACTACCAACCCTTTGAAAACATATTTTATAACTTCCCCAAGAATGTTATCAAGGGATATAATGGAAATTACCAACCTTATTTAGAAACCACTATATATTTTTATTTCCCAAGAATTTCACAAGGGACAATGAATTAAAATTAACAACCTTTTTCAAAAACCAGTATATAGTCTATTCCCAAGGATGTTATCAAGGGCGATGAATGCAAATTACCAACCCTTTGAAAACATATATATAATTTTCCCAAGAATGTTATCAAGGGAGATGAATGGAAACTACCAACCTTTTTAAGAACCATTATAAATTTTTATTTCCAAAGAAAGTTATCAAGGGTCATGAATGCAAATTACCAACCTTTTTTTTAGAAACCAATGTTTAGTCTATTCCCAAGAATGTTATCAAGGGTGTTGAATGAAAATTACCAACCCTTCAAAAACTTATATATAATTTTTCCCATGAATGTTATCAATGGAGATGAATGGAAATTACCAACCTTTAAGAACCAATATGTATTAATATATCCAAAGAAAGTTATCAAGGGCAATGAATGGAAATTACCAACCCTTTTTTTTAGGAACCTATGTATAGTCTATTCCCAAGAATGTTATCAAGGGTGGTGAATGAAAATTACCAACCCTTTTAAAAACCTATATATAATTTCCAAAGAATGTTATCAACGGAGATGAATGGAAATTACCAACCCTTTGAAAACCTATATATATTTCTTTCCAAACAAAGTAATCAAGGGAGATGAATGGAAACTACCAACCCTTTGAAAACATATTTTTTATAACTCCTCCAAGAAGGTTATCAATGGAGATGAATGGAAATTACCAACCTTTTTTAGAAAGCAATATATATTTTTATTTCCCAAGAAATTCATAAGGGACAATGAATTAAAATTAACAACCTTTTTCAAAAACCAGTATATAGTCTATTCCCAAGGATGTTATCAAGGGCGATGAATGCAAATTACCAACCCTTTGAAAACATATATATAATTTTCCCAAGAATGTTATCAAGGGAGATGAATGGAAACTACCAACCTTTTTAAGAACCATTATAAATTTTTATTTCCAAAGAAAGTTATCAAGGGACATGAATGCAAATTACCAACCTTTTTTTTAGAAACCAATGTTTAGTCTATTCCCAAGAATGTTATAAAGGGTGTTGAATGAAAATTACGAACCCTTCAAAAACTTATATATAATTTTTCCCAGGAATGTTATCAATGGAGACGAATGAAAATTACCAACCTTTTAAGAACCAAGATATATTAATATATCCAAAGAAAGTTATCAAGGGCAATGAATGGAAATTACCAACCCTTTTTTTAGGAACCTATGTATAGTTTATTCCCAAGAATGTTATCAAGGGTGATGAATAAAAATTACCAACCCTTTAAAAACCTATATATAATTTCCCAAGAATGTTATCAACGGAGATGAATGGAAATTACCAACCCTTTAAAAATCTATATATATCTCTTTCCAAAAAAATTAATCAAGGGAGATGAGTGGAAACTACCAACCCTTTGAAAACATATTTTTATAACTCCCCCAAGAATGTTATCAATGGAGATGAATGGAAATTACCAACTTTTAAGAACCAATATATATTTGTATTTCCAAACAAAGTTATGAAGGGCAATGAATGGAAATTACCAACCTTTTTTTTTAGAAACCAATAGTCTATTCCCAAGAATGTTATCAAGGGTGATGAATTAAAATTACCAACCCTTTAAAAACCTATATATAATTTCCCAAGAATGTTATCAACGGAGATGAATGAAAATTACCAACCCTTTGAAAACCTATATATATTTCTTTCCAAACAAAGTAATCAAGGGAGATGAATGGAAACTACCAACCCTTTGAAAACATATTTATAACTTCCCCAATAATGTTGATCAAGGGAGATAATTGAAATTACCAACCTTTTTTAGAAACCAATATACATTTTTATTTCCCAAGAAATTCATAAGGGACAATGAATTAAAATTAACAACCTTTTTTAAAAACCAGTACGTAGTCTATTCCCAATAATGTTATCAAGGGAGATGAATGAAAATTACCAACCCTTCAAAAACTTATATATAATTTTTCCCAAGAATGTTATCAGTGGAGATGAATGGAAATTACCTACTTTTAAGAACCAATATATATTTTTATTTTCAAAGAAATTATCAAGGGAGATGAATGGAAATTACCAACCCTTTTTTTACAAACCAATGTATAGTCTATTCCCACGAATGTTATCAAGGGTTGTGAATGAAAATTACCAACCATCTAAAAACCTATATATAATTTCCGAAGAATGTTATCAACGGAGATGAATGGAAATTACCAACCCTTTGAAAACATATATATATTTCTTTCGAAAACAATGTAATCAATGGAGATGAATGGAAATTACCAACCTTTTGAAAACATATATTTTTATAACTTCCCCCAAGAATTTTATCAAGGGAGTTAATGGAAATTACCAACCTTTTTTACAAACCAATATATATTTTTATTTCCCAAGAAATTTATAAGGGGCAATGAATTAAAATTAACAACCTTTTTCAAAAACCAGTATATAGTCTATTCCCAAAATTGTTATCAAGGGATATGAATGAAAATTACCAACCTTTTTTACAAACCAGCATATAGTCTATTCCCAATAATTTTTAACAAGGGTGATGAATGAATATTACCAACTTTTTCAAAACCTTTATATAATTTTCCCAATAATGTTATCAAGGGAGATGAATGGAAATTACCACCCCTTTGAAAACCTATATATATTTCCTTCCAAAGATCGGCAGGCACTACACAATTCACCTGGCCAATCGGTCGGTCGGCACAATAAATTGTAACGACATTGAATGCACGACATCAATGAAATACCTCCGACTGCTGCATGTTGGCGCCTACTTGGGGAAAGAGGTCGCCCCGGGATGCCGTCTGGTTGCCGCTTGTGAACCCTGCCCAATGCAGCGCCGACGAGGACTCGAAGTTGGCCTCCTTGTTCAGGTCGATGCCGGTGGACTGAGCCGGGTCGTCGGGCGAGATGGAGAAGCGGGATTGCTGCGAGGCAAAGAGGTAGCGCCCGCGATGGCTCGGCTACCCCCACCAATAGTAAATAGCGGCTCCTCATCTCTCTCACCTCCCAACTCTCCGCGCCGCTCACCTCTCTCTCTCTCGCGAGCGTGCGCCGTCTCCCCAACACTCGCCACTCGCCGCCGCAAATGGCATCTACCGCGAGTTTCACCAGCAAACGGCTTCAACCTGCACTCGCTGTTGAAGGAAGAGGCGGAGGCATTGTTCCGTGCATGGTACCCGTCCCCCCTGGACGACAGCCACAGCTTTACCCTAGGCGTCAACGACGTGCTGGTCCTGACCCTCCTCGGGCGCGGGACACAGACCGAGGCGCTCACATGATGTAGCAATACTCGCGTGGGGGTCACCACCGAGCAGCTTCAACAGACGGAAGTGGACCCGACAAATGAGGACCACTACACCGCCGAGTTCCGCCGCATCCACGCCGAGAAGATGAACCAGTGGGATGGCCCGGGACCAGCGCCCTTGGCGAGGGAGTACAATGTCCATGGGCGCCACACATTATAGAGCGTGACGGGGCGCACGCTCCATGCTCTGATTGACCACATCGCCGCCGGTCGCGAGCACCTCGAAACCCCTTGAGTACTTAGCGTCGGCACCGCCACCGATGAACCAATGGGCGCTGAGGAGGACCTCGTCCGTGACGTTGTCTTCCTCGCGCTATTCCTGCTCCTGCTCGACGTCGACGTCGTCTCTCATGTCCCTTAGTTTGAGCCGAGAACGACGCAGAGGAGTCGCCTTGGCGCCCTCGTTATCAACGATGGTGCCGCCTCCTGCCCCGTCAGGTGCCGCCCACAAAGAAGGTGGAGGTGCACTACAAGAAATATGTTGATACGTGACCCTCAATTTTTGTCACTAGAAGGTCACGTAGGTTGATTCATGACCCCTTTTTGACCAAAAATGGAAAGTCACATACCGAGCGTCTTATTTGATCGTCAATGACTAATTGAATGGAATTGTCATAGACTCTATGACCCAATCAGAGGGGTCATAACCCTATGACCAACTAATTTGGTCATGTGATATCCTGCCATAGCCACGTCACATCCTACGTGGCCAATCCTACGTGGCAAAATTATGACCAACTTAGTAGGTCAAGAAAGAGATTTAGCCCAGTCCATGTTGCTCCTCCACATGGGCCAGCCCAACATTTTGGCCCATTGAAGTTTTATTTTGCCTGACAGATTTTTCAGCTAAATGGACCAAATTCAATATGTTATGGGCAATTTTTTTGTGGGCCCTGGCCTTTCCACGCTCTATTTTGTATTTTGTTCTTTTGGGCCATGGCTTCTGTGAATCCGAGCGTTTTTTTTTCAATGTTATTGAATACAGCCCAATACTAGTTGGGCTAGTTGGGTCGAGGCCTTATATTACAGCCCAATTATTTTAACCATCAGCATTTTACTGCTAAACAAATTGCATAATTATAAGACAACTTCAAATCCATGTAAACACATATGAACTCCAATAAATTTGAATTACAACATATTCCAAGAATGGAAATCAACACAAAACCAATATTCAACAACCAGCATTCACACATGACTAGTACATCTCACTACAAGCACGGTCTAAGTAAATTCATCAAAGTGGTACCAAAACTTCCCATCCAGCAACTAAAAGTGAGCAAAATGAACTTCAAATCACACCAAAATGAGGGTCATGCCATCGAAATGGACTATGTCAGCAGCCGGTGCCATTTTCTTGAACTTCTTTACCTGAAAATCACAGACAAGCAATGGGACATGGTTAGAAAGTTTGTATTAGCTTCTCAAACACAACTACGCACCTAAGATGTGGACGGAAAAAAGATAAAATTGCACTTGAGAAGAATACACAACATACACAGAGCGCACAAACACACAGCCGCACCTAACTGGTAATAACACGAATACCTTTCTGCATATAAGGAGCAGCCTGGTAGCATCCCATAGGAACTAAAAATTGATGCATGGTTTAAACCAGATAAAACAATGTACAATTCTAGTGTAGTATCTGTTGTACTCAGTTGGACAGAAAAACATGTTGGAAAACTAATCCTAATTTATATAGCCAAAGCCTAAACATTGCCTACCAAATAGCATGTTATCGGCTCGATGGCCATTGTACCACACAACTCATAGAAAAGGGTCAAACACCACAGCTCATTCCTCTCAGTTTTAATACAGAAAAACAGATATAACGCTGCTCCTTTTCGAGCATTTGCAAGAGAGAATATACCACGTTGGCGAGGGTCTGCAATAGCCGGCTGATCTTCTCCTTGATCTCATCTGGGCTCTCTAAAATCGTGGTGCTCACTTCTTGGGTGAAGTCCTTTGGCTTCAAAGCATGGGCATCCCTACATGAGAAAATCCAATCAGTATTGAAAATATAAATAGAGAGGAGAAAATAGAGAATCTCTTCTTATCAGATAAAACAATAATACATGTATATCTAGATAATAGGCATCTCATTTTAATTATACATGTACATCTATTTAATATAGATCAGATAACTTGTCCTTTCATGATAAGTTCACTACTTAGCCAATCAAACTATAAAGCATGAGCTTTAATTCAGATCTTCACAAGGACCTACCCAGGTTAACCACAAAACTAGATGTTAGTTCTACACCAGGTTCTTTTAAGGGCATCTTGGAGTTGCAAGAAACAACGATCATGGCCTGAAAATATAGCTAACGCCGGTCAATATTATTTAAGGTGTACACACAATTCAAGTCACCACGGAGCTGACTTGTAGATCCAGTCACACTAGTGATGATTTATGGATAAGTGGTTCACTAATAGTTTACCATTACTTTGCTTGCTAGAAAATACAAATACACTAGGGAGAAAACAGTCATACGCATACTACAAATCAGTGGTGCAGAGTAAGCATGCATGCTAAGAATCGTCACAGCCAACTAGCAAATCCTAATCATAAAACCACAAGGCTGACTCAAAAATGAGTAGACCATCAGCTCGATGGTCGGGCAGAAAATAGGCAAGGCATCACAGAGCTCGGCAGGGGTGACTTTCTTGATCAGCTTTGACTTGGTCTTCATTATGCTTGGCAGGGTCACGTACCTGGGCTGGTTAGTCTCAGATCGGTGCCGCGAAACAGAAAGTGTGGTATTTATAGGTCGGACGAGGTAGCATAAACTGGAGCAAAACCGTAGCTTATGAGAGCTAAGCCTAAGCATAGGAAATTGAAAACTGAACTTACAAAAAACAAAGACCATAGTAGATCAGCCAAAAGTTGCACCTGCATCAACCAGAAGAACTAAGCTAAGCTTGCATCATGGAAACAGCAATTCACATTCAGTTGGTAAAAGAAATAGACGCCTTGAAATGCACACAAGAGAGCTGTTAAAACATAGTAGGCTATGCATCAAAGAGAACAATAAAATAGTTTCACTACTTTGTTCTCATCTTCTCGAAGGAACCCGACGCGTTCACTGTCACGTTCATGTTCCTCCACTTGTCCTGCAGTTAGCAAATTCAGTTAACTAAACTGAAGTATGGTTTTTGGTTGAATGTAAATTGATTAATAAAAACATCCATATGTGCAGATTTCAGGCTCACAGTTCACAAACATTTCACTTTAGTTAACCAGAACTTAAGAAACTCTTCCATTTATCCAATCTTTTAATACCCGGAGGCAAAGTTGCAATTCAAGAAGAAATATAATACTTCTACGCCAGGAAGCTTATTAAATCAAATGTATCAGATCCATCAAAAGAGACTCCTAATACTCTTATCTTCCTGCCTGTTGTTGAAATTCGAAAATTATATGGTTTGGTCTGGCAAGTACTCCGTACTGGACAACAGGAAATGGATTTTCAGAGAAAAAACTAAGTTAAAGGTAGCTAAATCTGAGAAGGTACGCAAATTTTATCTAAGAACAAGCCCTGTCATGATTTTGAAGATCTCAAGGTTCTGTATTCCCATCTTAAGATTTATTTTCACTTCTAGGCAGCGACTCATCATAGAAGGAAGACAAGGAACGGATCTTAAAGAAGGGAAAATTCTTTTAGGTGATCTGTACCTGCAATCAAAGAGGAATAGATCGAACATGAGTGGGTATCTTCTTCTTCTCTCCCTCATTGCCTGCTCCTCCTCTAATCATTGCCTGCAAAATGAGTCCTATCCCAACGCCGTCGGTTCCTGCAGTACAGTCGATTCCAGGTGCAGTTTTAGAACAGAAGCAAGCCTAGAAGTGGTTCTCTATTTAGGTAACCACAGTCCACAGATAGAAGTGATCTCACGCTTAAGAGCTGATTCCGATTCACAAAAAATACAACAGGAAGCATGGCTACTAGTCTCGAAAGATTGGAGGACCAACCTGGCAAGAAAAGCAGAAGGGGCGCGTCCTCCACCACCGGTTCGCCTGACTCCATGGGGCAGAACCACCGAGGCGGCCCTCCGTCGATCCCATCCCTCACCTCCCCCTGGCGGCCGCGAAGTAGTCCTTCACGGTCGTGGCCCCGAACCCATCATCGTAGAGAGGCGTCAGTCGCCTGTCCTCCTCGTCGGCGACGCCCTTCGCCGCGTCCTCGTTCTGTATATGGATTGTACCTCTCAATTTTTAGGAGTGAAATCACCAAAACTTGAAGAAGGTTGCTGCAGGGCGCCCTCCTGGTCGCCGGTTCAGTCCTCTGTCGCCATCCCGTGATCCTGCAGAGAGAGATAGAGAGATACAGAGAGGGTTGTCAGATCAAAGAGAGGGGAGAGGAGAGCCCGCGGATTTCCCACCGCCAGTGCTATCTGCTTGATGTTCCCCGGCGAGAGATGGGAAAGAGGACAGGGAGAGAGAGTAGAGATCGGGGAGAGGGGGAGAAGAGGCCGGCCGTCGAGTCGCTGGGTTGGACGGAGGGGTGCAGCACCGGAGGGAGGTGGCGGTGTGTGGTTTCTAGGGAGGGATCCAAGGTGTAGAGATCGAGGGGGAGGTGAGGGATGGGATCGATGAAGGAGAGCTTGTTCTCAATCAGGATGAGTTGATTGGGAACAGGTGGCGGCGAAAGAAGAGAATTGGGGAGAGGCGGCGGCAGAAGAGCGAAACAGGGGGCTCCATGTTCCTTTTCCGGTCGCCCGTGGTTTCCTCCGACCCGCACTGCACCGCTGCGCCGCCGGTCGCTCATGGTCGCTCGAGGCCGTGGAGAGCACGTGACGAGGAGAGAAGAAGGGAGGGGCTCAGATCTATCGAACGAGACGATGGGGATGGGTTTCAGGAGAACGGGGGTGATGGAGGCGCGAGGGAGAAAACCTAGGGTTTCGACTAGATGGGGATCGGTTTCAGGAGGACGGGGGCGGGATAGGGCCGCGGCCTCGCGGGCTTTGTTCCCCAAAATTTTCCTCTTCGTATTCAGTTTCCCACCTCATCATTCTCTCGTTGCAACTGGGACCTGCTACTTGCTGGCCCCACTATATAGTCTCTAGGTAGCTAAATATAGCAGTAACACTAAATTTGTTTCAGTGATACTTTATCCGCTAACAAATAGCTTATTTTCTCTGTGTCAAATATAAAATCAACACCTATAACTAACAGTTTCAACTTAGAGTATTTTTTTAATTGTCACATGCTTTCTAATACTACTATAAATTAAAGGTAGTACCAATAAATATGCATAATTATGTTTTGTAAACAAAATGAAATTTTTATTTGGAGATATTTCTTAGTTGGGCTTAACCGTTTAAGATGGAATGTATTGTGCGCCTTTGAATCGCCATCAAATAGTAGACCGCGGTTTGTCCATCATAAATTTTATGGCCACTTTCAAAAATGAGCTATCATCATAAATGTTATAGCCACTTTCATCAACTAATTTGTTTAAATGTGCCCATATTCCACACAAACATACATATTGGAAGATCGAAGATTCATGGCTTTCGGGTGAAATGACAGATGTTTTGGCCACATCCATGGCATAGTTAGTTTAAATGTGACCATATTGCACACAAAGATGCATATTGGTACAACTAACAATGTTCACGAAGAAAGTTTTATTTTTCGTTGAATAAAAATACCATTTTCCACTTCCAGAGTGTCAAAACTGGCTTTTTTTGTGAAGCACATACACAAAATATGTTGCAAAAATGTACAAAGTAAAATTCTAAATATATTATGTCATATTTGATCTACACGTAACAAACTTACTACCTCTAAATAGCTCAAAATACACCTCCTTTGAAAAAGACAAATTTCAGCCGATTCAGCTGAAACCGGGCCAAATTTGAACTACAGGTGCCTCCTAGTTTGCTCATGATTTTTTGTAAAAATCATTTTTAGGTACCCAAGTACCTATTTCAACAGAGATACACCAAGAGTTCATCAATATTCAGCACCTAGGTACTAACGGTCATGCACCCCGTTTTGACCGTTTCCCGAAACCGGCTTAGAAAATTCCAGAAAATTCAAAAAAACTCGAAACGATGCAAGAACTTCGCGTGGTGTTGATATATATGTCCTAGTATCCACCAAAAATAATAAACTTGGAATACGACAATTTGGTGGAAAATGTGTTCAGATAAATGAGCTATCTCGTACGAAGAATCATGGCTTTCGGTCCAAATGACGGGTGTTATGGCCACATCCATGGGATAGTTTGTTTACATGTGCCCATATTCCGCACAAAGGTGCATATTGGAACAACTAACAATGTTCACGAAGAAAGTTTTATTTTTCGTTGAATAAAAATACCATTTTCCCTTTCCGGAGTGTCAAAACCGGGTTTTTTGTGAAGCACATACCCAAAATATGTTGCAAAAATGTACAAAGTAAAATTCTAAATATATTATGTCATGTTTTATCTACAAATAAAAAACTTAATACCTCTCAATAGCTCAAAATACAGCTCTTTTGAAAAAGACAAATTTCTGCCGATTCAGCTAAAACCGGGCCAAATTTGAACTACAGGTGCCTCGTAGTTTTCTCTTTATTTTTTGCAAAAATCATTTTTAGGTAGCCAAGTACCTATTTCAACATAGATACATCAATATTTCATCAAGATTCAACACCTAGGTACGAACGGTCATGTCCCCCATTTTGACCGTTTCCCGAAACCGGCTTTAAAAATTCCGGAAAATTCAAAAAAACTCGAAACGATGCAAGATATTCGCGTGGTGTTATTATATATGTCCTAGTATCCACCAAAAATAATAAACTTGGAATACGACAATTTGGTGGAAAATGTGTTCACATAAATGAGCTATCTCGTACGAAGATTCATGGCTTTCGGTCCAAATGATGGGTGTTATGGCCACATCCATGGGATAGTTTGTTTACATGTGCCCATATTCCACACAAAGGTGCATATTGGAACAACTAACAATGTTCACGAAGAAATTTTTATTTTTCGTTGAATAAAAATACCATTTTCCCTTTCCGGAGTGTCAAAACCGGGTTTTTTGTGAAGCACATACCCAAAATATGTTGCAAAAATGTACAAAGTAAAATTTAAATATATTATGTCATGTTTTATCTAAAAATAACAAACTTAATACCTCTCAATAGCTCAAAATACACCTCTTTTGAAAAAGACAAATTTCTGCCGATTCAGCTAAAACCGGGCCAAATTTGAACTACAGGTGCCTCGTAGTTTTCTCTTTATTTTTTGCAAAAATCATTTTTAGGTAGCCAAGTACCTATTTCAACATAGATACATCAAGATTTCATCAAGATTCAACACCTAGGTACGAACGGTCATGTCCCCCATTTTGACCGTTTCCCGAAACCGGCTTTAAGAATTCCAGAAAATTCAAAAAAACTCGAAACGATGCAAGATCTTCGCGTGGTGTTATTATATATGTCCTAGTATCCACCAGAAATAATAAACTTGGAATACGACAATTTGGTGGAAAATGTGTTCACGGAAATGAGCTATCTCGTACGAAGATTCATGGCTTTCGGTCGAAATGACGGATGTTTTGGCCACATCCATGGCATAGTTTGTTTAAATGTGACCATATTCCACACCGAGATGAATGTTGGTACAACTAACAATGTTCACGAAGAAAGTTTTATTTTTCGTTGAATAAAAATACCATTTTCCATTCCCGGAGTGTCAAAACTGGCCTTTTTTGTGAAGCACATACAAAAAAAATGTTGCAAAAATGTGCAAAGTAAAATTATAAATATATTATGTCATATTTTATGTATAAATAACAAACTTACTACCTCTCAATAGCTCAAAATACACCTCTTTCGAAAAAGACAAATTTCAGCCGATTCAGCTGAAACCGGTCCAAATTTGAACTACAGGTGCCTCGTAGTTTTCTCGTGATTTTTTGCAAAAATCATTTTTAAGTACCCAAGTACCTATTTCAACATAGATACATCATGATTTCATCAAGATTCAACACCTAGGGACGAACGGTCATGTCCCCCGTTTTGACCGTTTCCCGAAACCGGCTTTGAAAATTCCAGAAAATTCAAAAAAACTCGAAACGATGCAAGATCTTCGCGTGGTGTTGTTATATATGTCCTAGTATCCACCAAAAATAATAAACTTGGAATACGAAAATTTGGTGGAAAATATGTTCACATAAATGAGCTATCTCGTACGAAGATTCGTGGCTTTCGGGCGAAATGACGGATGTTTTGGCCACATCCATGACATAGTTTGTTTAAATGTGACCATATTCCACACAAATATGCATGTTGGTATAACTAACAATGTTCACGAAGAAAGTTTTATTTTTCGTTGAATAAAAATACCATTTTCCATCTCCGGAGTGTCAAAACCGGACATTTTTGTGAAGCACATACACAAAATATGTTGCAAAAATGTACAAATTAAAATTCTAAATATATTATGTCATGTTTTATCTACAAATAACAAACTTACTACCTCTCAATAGCTCAAAATACACCTCCTTTGAAAAAGACAAATTTCTGCCGATTCCGCTGAAACCGGGCCAAATTTGAACTACAGGTGCCTCGTAGTTTTCTCTTTATTTTTTGCAAACATCATTTTTAGGTAGCCAAGTACCTATTTCAACATAGATACATCAAGAGTTCATCAAGATTCAACCCCTAGGTACGAACGGTCACGTCCCCCATTTTAACCGTTTTTCGAAATCGACATAAAAGATTCAAAAGAAATTCAAAAATGGAAAAACTTCGCAATGTGTAATCATAAGTGACCTAGTAACCTTACAAAACAATAAACTTGTAATAATGTGTAAACCCTGCATTTTTTATCTTGTATTCGAATTTAAAACAATAATCAAAAATTTTAATTATGAATCTTCACAATCCTATATGAAACAATATATAAAACATAGGGGTATTTTATTTTATTTTAACTAAAAATGGTCCCTAATAGTCTAGAATAACAGAATACATATTTTTAAAAAATCGAAACTGGTTTGGTTGAAATTGAAGTTCAAAAGCAAAAGTTATGAAAGAAGACAAAAATGGAAAAAAGTGAAAAGAGAAAAAAAAAACTCTGCCAAAGTTGTCAGCCAAGCCTAGCAGCGAGGCCGACCTACCCCAACAGCGAGGCCCATCCCTCGTAGCAGCAGGTTGGCCCAGTCCAACTTTCCTTAGGACGGGCTACTGATAGAAAAGACGTAAATGTGTTATTGTTAACAAAGATGGTTGTGGGCTGATGGTTAGAGCATGCGTGGGGGAGCAGGAGGTCGTGGGTTCGAATCCTCTCAACGCCTTATTTCCTATTTCATTTTTCTTGTCTTAGTTCGGATGGAACTTAGCGATCAAATAAAGTTGCGATTCATATTTAACACGAAATAATTCTGGCCTTAGTGGTTACGTTGGTTGTAGAGTTCCTATGAGGTCGTGGGTTCGAATCCTCACCTCCCCTTATTTCCTTGTTCATTTTTTCTTGTCTTAGTTTGGATGACTCTTAGTGATCAAATACAGTTGCGATTCATAATTAACACGAAATAATTCCTGGCTTAGTGGTTAGGTTGGTTTTGGGGGTCCTAGGAGTCGCGGGTTCAAATCCTCAACTTCGCTTATTTTCTATTTTATTTTTCTCGTCTCAGTCCGGATGGCTCCTTAGTTCAAATAGTGTTGCGCTTCATATTTATCATGAAATAATTGTTGTCTTAGTGGTTACGTGGGTTGTAGAGCTCTTGGGAGGTGCGGGTTCAAGCCCTCATTTTGCCTATTTTCTTTGTTTTTCGTGGATGACAAAAATTGACACGTGGAAGTGACACATAGGCGAAAATTGACACGTGGACATGACACATAGGCAAAAATTGACATGTGGACATGATACATAGGCAAAAGTCACTGCCAACAAACGCATGACCAATTCAATTGGTCTTAGTTAAGCAAAAAAAGGGTCATACACCAGTTATCATGTGCTATGACCATCTTGTTAAAGAAAATCATGACTTTTTAGCCAACAAAGTCATGGGTTTAGTCCCTCCCAAACATGTCATGACCAACGGATTAAAAGTGGTCATGGATCTATGACCAGTTCATCCACGGTCATTAAAAAAGGGTCATGTATCAACATATTTCTTGTAGTGGTGAAGATGGAGGCGTCGTCTACACAGATGCAAGAGTTAATGAACGCACAACAGTGGAACGGCTCCGCCGACGACCATGAAGGCGACACTGCTACGTACCAGACGTCCATGAACGACGTTACGTCGTGCCTCTGCCGAAGGCGTGCGCGTGGATGCTCCAGGACGATATGGAGATCATTGGGGCGACCGCCGTCGACCTCGACGACGACGAAGACGACGGCGGCTTCATCACCAACGCCAAGGACGGCGTGGCGGGGCTGAGCAACCCATGCGGCAGCGACGACGGCAACACCTTCAAGGAGGACTATGACGTCATCCGGCATTATCGCTAGATTATTTTAATATTAGTTAAACTTTGTTCAAATTTTTTAAAATCCTAAGAATTTAACTGAAATTTGGTTGAAATTCAAGTTTGATTTTCCCCTTTTTTTAGTGGTCGGCGAGTGGGGAGGGGCGGCCCCTATTTGCGCTGTTTCGTCTAGAACACCCCTTAGCGCTTATTCCGGCACCAATCCGAACCGTCTATGGGGCACCGAGTGGAGATGCCCTAAGATAGCCACGCCCGATCGGTAATATCGTGGAAGACATTTATGTTAAAATATCCCTAATTTTTTTACACTAGTTGGAAGTGAGATTTTTACATCTCCCACCCCTTTTTATTTTACCCTAAAATATCACTAACCCAAAAAGGGAATTAATTTTTGTCCGGCTGATTTTTTCCCGGTAAAATTAAATATTTTCTTTGTTTTGCCGCAAAAAAAGGAAATAGATGTTGCTCCTTTTGTTATCCAAGTCGTGCGTAAGAGAAATGAAAAATAGTCGACGTCTAGGCGAAGTTTTTTACGCGAGCGGCTAAACCAAAACGGAAGCGTGCAGTTTGTTACGCGAGCGGCTAAACCAAAACGGAAGCTTACGCTGCTCAGCTGTTTTCCTTTTCAGAAAAAAAAACAACCTGGCGGAAACCGATCGATGGAATCGTTTCCATCGCGCGCGCGCAAGCTAGGCCAGCCCGTCAAAAAAGGGAATAGCGGGCCCGCAAACAACCGGATCGCGTGCGCAAGGTAGACCCACCCCATAATTCTTTCTTAAGCCGAAAAAATTAAAAGGAACGGGAGAACACTTATCTGGTTTAGAAAAAAGGGAATATGATTAAAAAAAATGTATCTTTTATTGCACGGTAATTTTTTCCACACTAAAGTACAATACTTTTGTTTTGGTGAAACTGGACGCTTGCGCGCAATAAAAGGAATAGACAAAATGTTTTTTCACGTTAACTCTTTTGGCGGATCTGTGCACACGCGCGCGGGGAAAAAATATTGTACACGTAGAAAGTTTCCGTGACGTACTAGCACCGGCCTGTCAAAAAAGGAATAGCGAGTCGGTTCTGTCCAAAAAGGGAATAGAGAACCCACCCCACAACTATCTATTTCGGTAAGCGAACCTGTCGGAAAACGATCGATCGGAACGTAACGATCGCGCGCGCGAGTTAGACTAGCCCCTTTAGTCACGGTGCGCGAAGTTTGGGGACTGATGGGGACGCATGGAACGTCTTTTTTCTACCGGCCAAAGCTGATCCAGATCCAATCTCGGAACAGCTTGAGATCGAATCTCAGGCACGCCTTGCTTTCCTCTCGCGCAAGTGTCCGGGAGGAAGGCTATCGGAGACGTGCGACCTACGGGCTATTGAGCTTGCTGTCAAGGACGACGAGACCATGACGGTCATCTTCCCTAATGGTGAGGAACTGGACTCATCCGTGTTCTTTGATTTGCATCTAGCATGACGTTGCTGTGTTGGCCATGGCGTGGCCGATGCTGGAGTCGTCGTCTCCGCCGGGGTGCGCAAGGTGCCCGTGCACAGCCCCTTGCTCGCCACAGATCGCTCACGTCTTAGGCCGCCGTTGTTGCCAAACGGCAGGCTGGCCAAGACGTGGTAACAACGGAGGCGCCGCTAACGGACATCTTGGGGCGCTCGCTGCTCGGACTGTGGTCATGCAGCAGGCGCATCGCGTGCACCATAGGAATTGCAGGCGCGGCAGCGCCGGCTCTATGTGCTCGCCGCCGTCTCCGTGACAAACGATGCCAAGGACGTCGGGGCGGCCGGCGGTCAGCCTGACGACAACTCTGCCACCGTGGCTATGTCATAGCGTCGCCCGGTGACAGCCCAGCGACATCTCCACCTCCGACGACTGCATTGTTGCGGTTGCCGGCGTGCAGCACATCAGCGCGCCGCCGTCATTGCCGTCCATGCACGGCGTTGTCGGGATGCCGGCGGGCAGTCTAGCGTCTTCTCCTTCATAATCACGGTATCGGGCTGCTAGCGCGCGGACGGTTTGAGACGACGGGCCGCCGCCACGTGGCCAGTCGTCATCAGCGCCACCAGGCCGATCGCGTCGGATCGTCTTTGTCTTTATGCCGACCGTCGCTGTGGCCGCGCCGCCGCTGCACTCCTTGTATTCATCAACGAGGCCATGACAAAGTCGGCAAGGCCGTCGGCGTGTCACGCTCACTACCCGAGGCGGCAGCCGTGGCTGCGCCGCTAGCTATCGGAGGTGACAACCACAGTCTCGGCCACCCGGTGTCATGCCTACTCCTGGCAGAGATACAGTCGGCGCTTGGGTGCACGTCCAGCCTGTTGGGACCAAAAAATCCTATACGTGTGTTTGTCTACGTGCCCCTGGAAAATACTTCTGGGAGCCAAACCCGCCGGGCGCTCTCGCCAAGTCCGCGGAGATGAGGCCAGCTCTTGCAGCGGCAGAGTATGAGGCCTCCCGTGGCTGTTCTCCGGCCGGGAAGCTCTCGGCCCGATCGGCCGCCCTCTGGCTGAGCAATGTTGTCGCCTTGTCGGCATCGGCCTGTGTCCTTCGACGACGTGAGAACATGCACCAGTAGTTGTGCCTACGCGCTGAGATCACATGCATGCATAAGCTAGCTGAACTTGGGCACAATCACGTGGATTGTCCCACGGGACATGGCTGATGCATGTTACTATACTATGCTCTTGCACATACATGCAGGTTTACTTATACGAGGTTGTGTCTTTCGGCCCTAGTCTATGTACTCCTACACGCGACCGGCAAGGCGGGCATGCCGGAGCAAAGGCCATGCTATCTACGGCACGTGTGCACGCTAGTACACAAACTTCGCCGTCGCCTACACACCATCACCACCTCCATGTATGGAGAATGCGAAACGAAGACTGAAGACGACGACCAAGCAGTATAATCGGAGGTGTCTCGCGGTCCTTCTGCGGGAGTAATTAACCGGGAGCTTTCCGAGCCCCCGGTAACCAGGAGACCACAATCGTCTAGTCACGTTGGCCGCACCAGCAGGCCAAGGAGCGCACATGTGGAATATTTGTGTATTAGTCATTACGATTAATGATACAATGTTTCTCTCTTTTATTTTTGTGTACTTTGTACACTGGCACGCCCGCATTTTTTACTTTCTTGTATTTCCCCCGGCGTACGAGAGATACACATCGCTCTTTTCTTATTAAGAGCGTTTTTCGTTTTGTATTTCTCGTGTCAAACACATATTTTTAAGAAGTAGCATTATGAATTTTAAGAAACTTAATAATGAGCATGTTGCTAAAGTTTGGGAAAGAATAAAATATTTCGTAAATTGTCCCACTCATGGACTGACTACTTGGATGATCATCCAAACTTTTATGCAGGTATGAATTTTTATTCAGGAAACCTTTTGGATTCAGCTGCTGGAGTAACATTTATGTCCATGACTTTGAGGGCAGCAACAAAGCTTCTTGATCATATGCTCGTAAATTATTCTGAATGGCACACTCAGAGAGCTACACCAGGTAAGAAGGTAAATTCTGTTGAAGAACCCTCTTTTTTAAGTGATAGGCTTGATGCTATTATGTCTATGCATGTGAATGAACATGCTCTTATTGATCCAAACTATGTTCCTTTAGCTTATTTGGTTGCTTAAGAAAAGCATAATTATGTGAACTTCATTAAAAATAATAATTTCAACAAAAATACTTATAGGAATAATTTTGGTAGCAATAGTTATACGCCATATCCTCCTAATAATAATAATGGTTATGTCAATTCTTATGGTAATTCCTACAACAACAATAAAAGTGTACTCTCTCATCTTGAAAACATGCTTAAGAATTTTATTATTACACAAACTGGTTTTAATAAATCGGGTGAGGAAAAGTTTTGCAAATTTGATTTTTTTTTATAATGGGTTTTATTACTTAAAATGTTTAAGTATTACACCCGGCTTCTGCATAACAAGAAGCACACAGCCTACACAAAAACAAAGGTAGTGAAAACGTAGCATTCTTTGCAGTAATTTTTGTCATGAGGACTGGATTCATTTGTTCTTCGAGTGTGTTTTCAGCTCACGGATTTGGAATTACTTGCAAATTAACTGGAGTGATAACACAGTCATGCATAATCTTTCCAATGCCAAAAAGGTTTTCAAAGGCCCTTGTTTCACTGAGATAGTGATTCTTGCCTGTTGGAACATCTGGAAACAAAGGAATGGAGTTATTTTCAAATCTGAAAGACATTACTTTAAGGGTTGGAAAGTTGGCTTCTTTTTAGACCTCCTTATGCTTAAACATAGGTTGAGTGCTTCTTTGGCTGCGGATTTATCATCATGGACTAAGACTCTTCCTTAGATAGTGATAGACTGTCTTAGTCTATCCTTCTGTGTACATTTGTAAATATTTGTAAACTCTTTTTGATGGCAATAAAGAGTTGTGGGGGACTCCCCTGCAGTAGAAAATGTTTCAAAAAAACATATCGATTACAATCAAAGATTAATCCAAATATTTTCTATGAAGCAGCTATCCGTAGATCAAGCGGCCACCCATGTG
The DNA here is from genome assembly GCA_028641055.1 of Alopecurus myosuroides. Taxonomy (NCBI): domain Eukaryota; kingdom Viridiplantae; phylum Streptophyta; class Magnoliopsida; order Poales; family Poaceae; genus Alopecurus; species Alopecurus myosuroides. The sequence continues at coordinate 228,035,280 of CM054059.1, read as the reverse complement.
GGATAAAAATATCCCTCGCCACTCTTTCCAGCCGTGCACATGCCTCCATAAAAAGGTCTCGAAACTACGCCCGTTGTAATGTGCACCACGAACGGATAATACATGTGCAACGGAATAGAACCTGCAAACGAGAGAAATTTTTATCATCGAAAATCTTATCATTCCTACACAGCCGGAGCGACCATATAACGGCAAGCGCTCCTACCCTGAGAATAGTTTTAAACCTTTTATCTATCCCATTCAACCAATTGCCAAAAATATTTGCAACTGATGTTGGCGGATATAGGTTCGAAGCAATTTGGATAGCTGACCATATAGAACGCGCATTTGCAAAATTGATGTTCTTACTTCTAAACTTTATAGCCTTGCTCTTGATGGTGATTTTCTGAAACTAAAGGTTATGCCTCATGATGTTAAAGAAATAAATTTTTTGAATGCCATTCAAATTCGAATTGATGACAATGTTAGGCTGTTAGCTGAATTGCATGCTAGATGGGAAAGAGAAGATGAAATAGCTAGAAAGAATACTATAGCTAATGTTTGCACCATTACCACCACTAGTAAAACTGAATATTCTCATGTTACTAAACCTTCTACTTTTAATGGTAAAGTAATTGGTGTTGTCAATACTCCCACTTCTGTTGTTAAAGCTTTAAAACTACCTGAAACTACTACAACTGTTCCTGATAAAAGTGCTGAATTTTTTTGAAATATGGAATGGTCCCATTACCTTTGATGATCTTAACTTTTTTTAATGCAACATATCTGAAGTGATTATGTTCCTACAAAATATTGCTAGTTTTCCTAATGCTAGTGCTATGAATATGGCTTTCACAAAACATATTACAAATGCTCTCATACAAATTAGAGAAGATGAATTAAGATGTGAAGCCTTTATCCCTAGGAAGTTAGATGATGGTTGTGAACCCATCATTAAAAAGAAGGTTATTGATTTTTATTGTAATGATCTATGTGATCTTGGTGTTAGTATCTATGTTATGCCTAAGAAATTTTATGATATGCTTGATTTGCCACCTTTAGAGCACTGTTATTTAGATATTCGTCTTATTGATAATGGTAGAAAGAAACCTTTGGGAGAGTTGATGATGTTCTTATTATGGTTAATAATAACCTTGTCCCTATTGATTTTTTTGTTATGAATATTGAATGCAATGCTTCTTGTCCAATTATTTTGGGAATACCTTTTCTTAGAACTGTTGGTGTTGTTATTGATATGCAAGAGGGGAATATTAAATATCAATTCCCACTCAAGAAACATATGGAACACTTTCCTAGGAAGATAAGGAAGTTCCCTTTTGATTCTGTTATTTGAACAAGTTACAATTTTTATGCTTCTTCACTTGAAAACACTTGATTCTAGTTTTCTGGGCCTAGCTAAAAGGCGTTAAAGAAAAGCACTTCTTGGAAGATAACCAATGGTTTTATTTTTTCTTTGTTTTTCTCTGTTTCTTTTGAGTAAAGGTTTTCTATACTTCTCTAGAAACTCTTTTGTATCTTTATTTTCATGTATTAGTTGTGCCAAGTAAAGTTTCTAGCGAAAGTTAGTGTTGGTTTTGGATTTCTGCACAGGAAACAGATATTCTGATGTCCACTGTAAAAAATCGCATACACGTAAAGATCAGAACGACCTGATTTTTTTTGCTAATTCCTAAACTTTTTCATTCTTTAGGTTTTTTGATTTGAGCAACATAAGTGCCCCAAAAAACAAATCGTCTTTACAGACTATTCTGGTTTTGACAGGTTCTGCCTTTTTTACTTGCATTCTCTCTTTTACCATGTCGAGTGGATTTCTTTGCTTCACGAAACAGAAGTGGTTGTAGCGAATGTTTAAAAGTACCAATAATTCTTGTGTCCTTGTAGAACATATGAATTTTTTATTGTGTGTCGTGGTGGTATCACGGCAGATGCCATAGGATGGCTAAAGGTTGGGGCCGATGGACGCTGGAGGTGATCGGGGAGGGATCACGCGGCGAGTAGCCGCGTGTAGGATGTATCAAACACCGCAAACAACAGGATCTTACCCAGGTTCAGGGCCCTCGTGTGGAGGTAACACCCCTACTCCTGCCTTTCTCTCTATATGTGTGTTCACCGAGTAGCCACAGTACAAATGAGTCCTTCAGCCGAGTAGCCACTCTAGCTCTCCAGTTCTCTCTACATGTGTCGAATGTCAAGTATCAAGGCGAAGTCAGCGAACCTCTCGCAGGAGGAGGCTGGGCACCTTATATACTGGTGCCCAGCCGAATAGAAAAGACTATAAGGTACGACTGATGGGACAGCCACACGGCAGAGCAGAGCACGCCTCCGGCTTCTCGCTGACGCGGGTGTGGGAAGTCGTCGCGCCGTTCGGCGATGGGACCTGTCCACCTTGTCAGATTGATAGGGTAGGCCCCTAGCCCTGTCCTGTCCCCTCTATCAGTGACAGGACTTGACAGGCGTCTACCGCACTGTAGCCACGCCGTAGCGCGGATAATCACGCGCTCCGTAAGTTGAACCGCACGCCGTACGGACGCAGGATACGCGGGATCCTTTGTCAAAACGGCTTCATTGACTTCTGGCCTGAGTAGGAAACCACTCCCTCTATTCGGACCAACTCCTCTACTTGGAGGAACATAACTTCCTTGATTTCTCCTCTTGGCCATTGGTGGGTACGGCCGGATAGCAGCCTACCGGGTAGCAAGTACCGGGTAGCCAGCTACTCAGTCAAACAACACCTTTGACCTCGCCTTTAGCACTTGCCTTACCCTTACTCGGGGGTAACCCCCCGACATTGTGCACTAACCCTCTAATGCGAATTACATTGATTGCGGTGTGAAGGAAGTTTTCAAGGGTCCAGAGAAGAGGGTGATATAATATGATCAAGAAGATTGCAAAGCCAGAGCTTGGGGATTCCCCCGTGGTTCATCCCAGCAAACTCTAAGGAGACTCAAGTGTCTAAGATTGGGGATTCTCAAGACATCCCCTTTTTCATCAACAATTTATCAGGTCACTTCTAGTGAAACTATATTTTTATTCAGCCATATCATATGAATTTTACTTGGAGCGTCTGTTTGTTTTTGTTTTATTTTCTTTTTTTTAGTTTCTGCAATAATATTGTTGGAACCCACCATTCTTTATGTGGGAGAGAGACACGCTCCTATTTTTCATATGAATACTCGTTATGCTCATATTCTTTGTTTTTCTTATAGCTGCTGCAAATCCGTTTAGCTCATGTTTTTCATGCATCTCTTATTCAGAGTTGTTAGTTCTAGTAGAGTTATGTTAGTACTCTCTTGTTTCATTGCCATATCTCTTGCAGATTTTTTGTTTAGTATAAAATGATTGGTGTCGAAAAGTAGTAGTACATTTTTCGTGCTTATAATGGTGCAAATAGAAGCTTGTGTAGACTGTGGCTAGAATTTTTCATGTCATACTAAATGTTATTTTAATAATATGCTTAGTAGTTGTTATTGTAGTATGACTTGTTTCAAATATCTGAGAATGCTTAATGTGCCATTGAAATAATAACGAGTTGTTTTTGTCATATTGAAGCATGAATTTGTGGTGTTCTCCTTCGAATCTTTTATTTGGTTCACTTGGCACATGCTTACACCATGTTTATGACTACAAATCAGTCACTTATAGCCTATATGATCATTTACTTTTTGACTTGTAGTACCCGTTATTCTTCGATTTATAATGTTTTTGTCGTTATGCATGATTATGGCCATTATTTCTCTCTTGATTTGTCGCTCCCAGTCTTTAGCTAGCCTCCACTTCTACTGAGTATGAGCTCTACCATACCTACCTACATGTGGTATTTAACCGCAACTCCAAGTAAATTTCTCATGTGCTACCTTTAAAACTTTCAAAATTATTCATGTTTTGAGCCCATGTTTTACCTCATGAGGACGTGAATAGAGAATATTTATCTCACTTGTTGATTGGACTTTACACATTTGTAATAGTTGCTTCATCCGCTTATCCAAATGATAGAAGAGCTGGCAGCGGGGTGCCTAGCCCCAGAATTGGTTACTTTAAAATTAACTTCACTATTTTTGCCCCTGATTTATCATCCCCAAAACAGGGATGACCTTCTGACCTGAGTTGCATCCTTCAATGGGAGCCTCTCTTGTGAAGTCTAGTTGGTTTGTGACGTACCGTATTTTCTATTTACCATTCGTTGACATAAGAATACACCTCTCTAAAAAAATGCTTTCAATACCTCTGTTTAATAAAATAAAAATCTCTACTACGTGAGTTAGTCCCTGCTTCCCTATGCGAAGGGCCTTTCTTTTACTTTTATGTTGAGTCTCCATCTTCTAACTTTATGCACAGTTGAGAGAGCGTAGTTACCATTCCGATTATAATGTGCATTTGTCCCAAAAACTATTATTACTTTATTCATGATGTGTTATTATTTGCTTTCAAATCATCTGTTCTAGTCATCCACTTCAACTTTCAAGGTGTCTTGGAATTTATGATTTTTCCAACTCTTAAGGACAAGTGAAATATCACTTTGCTATGTTTTCTCTATGTTCTAAACAAATGTATAACTTTCAAGTGCATTATTATTCATGATATTTTATTTGTGTTACTTTTCATGATGCAAGGTGATTGATAAGTTTCATTGTTATAATTATATCTATCATGCCTGTATTTAAAGTATTAAATGGCACTTCGTACGTTGGTAGGTCAAACGGATGATTCCGTCTCCGTCCTCTCACCCGTTTTGGTCGCTACCTCTATCGCGCGCTCAGGCTTTTGCCTACAGCCCAGGCGGCCCAATCCAGTCAATAGGATGCTTAATATGCCACACCCTGTCCGCGAGGAAACCCTGATCCACCACCGGCCGCCACCATAATCCTCACGTCCTCAACCCTCCACGAAGCCATCCTCACGTCCTCAACCCGGCCGATTCCCCTGCATGGAGGAAGAAGTCATGGCTGGGTGTTGACCATGCCACCGCCATCGACATCATGGACTGATAGCATGCGGCAACGCGAACCTCGAGCTAGGAGCTCGCCGTGTTTACCGCCCTGCATCTACGATGGCCATAAGAAAAGGGAGCTGAAGTGTAGAAATGCACGGATTTCCTTAATTAACAGTGTTTTTCCCATCCTGGTACAACGCAAACTTCAATGTCTTCCCGTTTAATATTCTCATCTCATGTTGATTTACATATCGTACTATTCTTGATCTGATGTATCTCTGCTACTAAATATGCTTTTTGTACGTGTGGGTATACTGATTAGACAAAGATGAATTTTCTGTAAAACGACAATAATGGCTCAAGTACTGTAGTTACAAGGGATCCTTAGCAATGAAGAGTTGAAGAGATTAGCACTTGGCACCATGGCTCCACTTTGCAGATTTCTGTCCCTTGTTGATTTTGCTTGTGTGTAACTAATTTTCTGGTTTCCCCTTAAGGATTTGTTCCATTGTTCATGAATCAGCCTCCAAAAAATGAAATCTGAAGAAAAATGAAGCTCTTTAAGCTTGCCATATTATGAACTTGTGGCTTTTTTTTCTCGAGGGTATGCATTTGCATAGAAAATTTGTATAGAGGAGGTGAAATTACAGCAGCAGATGGAGGAGTGAAATTACAGGCTAATATACCAGGTATGGTGTTTTAGGACACGAGAGGGAATTGATGTTAGCATTTTCATAATCTCGTTTGGTTACAGGAATTTTGATGGACTAAAATGAAGTTGGAACGGATAGACCGTGATCCAATGTGTCTACTGGTTAGGATCTTTCCATGTTTACTTTATTTACATATGTAATCGTAGCAAGCATGGATTCTTTTCATTACTCATTTGCTTTACCTAATCGTCTACTTATGTATTGTTTTGGGCAATCGTCACAGCCCACAGGTTATACCGGGGAATAGGTTAAGCCTCCACTGCCCAAGTGTGTTTTTTTTTGGAAAATAAGATTTAAGGAAAGTTAGTTTCGTTGTGAAATCTCAAAGCGACAACAATAAAGAATCAGGTGAAATCTGTTGAAGTCTTGCAGAAGAGTATGCTTTAACTGGTAGTATCTCCTTCTCTTAGTATGCCTTCATGATTTTGTATGTTTATGAAAAAATAACTTGGATTTGTTCTGGTAAGTAAGTATCATTGTGATATCATTGAGATAAATTATTTTCATCATTCATGAATTTTTCCATTGAGAGATATGCACGGTGAGGGATTGGTTGATTGAATATGTCGCCTACTTACCTGAAAAGCAACAACTCAATCATTTTGGTGGAACTATCTGTGTTATTTGGCAATGGTTCGTGTCGATAGAAGCTCTCTCAATTTGGTTAAAAAATGCATTGTTTTTAATAATGTCAAACAATACACATTACCAGAAAGAAAACTTTGGAACTTCCGGGGCTAATTGATTGTAGAGTTCCAATAAAAATCCTGACTCAATTATTCCCTTACGAATTTTATTTTAGCGAACTGGCTCTGTTTTTTATTCTTTGTTGCTCCACTTGCTCCTAACCTTGTCCATGAAGCTTTGCATTTCCGATCGCACTAAGAAGAAGATAATGATTCATCGTGTGTCCTTAATTCTGTATATGTTCCAACTTTTATAGGATGACATTAAGATCATATGCCTTTACTTTTTCATCATCTAGCTGTAGCATCATATGCAACCATGGGGTGTGCTCACAAGAGAGATCATGCAATTGCCATCCTTTCTACAAAATGAGAAGGTTACCCAGCATGTTATTTCTGGAATATTGAATGTAAGAACACCGAAGAGGGACATATGCATGTAGAATATTTCCTTATCGGCATAATGAAAGTTGAATTTTTTTTGTTATTTTTTTGTAATTTATCTTCTAAACTTTTTGTTTGTCCATATCGGAATTCTTATTCCTTCAAGCACATTTAAATTTCTCGCATTTACCTTTTTAATATTGCAATGATTTGTTCTATGTTAGAGGACCCAATAAAAAATTGTGCCTATATACACAACGTATGTGCATGATGCAATTTCATTTCTCCTTAATTATCATGTGTTAGTTTGTCTTCTGAAAGTTCCAAATTGTTGTTACCTAAATTTTGCATCCTTGAAATAGTTCTGCCCTCTTTATTTTGTCCCAATCTTTGCCATAATAGAACAATTAGAAATATAATTTTTTGTGTATTGTGTACTAAACTCAAGAAAAGTAGCCCAACATTTGGTGTGACATGGTTGTCCGGTTGATTGATGCGACTTATTCAAATACAATTGTTTGGCATGTATATATTAACACTTTTTTGTTATTCTGATATCTCGTTGCAAGACACATGTTTTAAGCTGGCGCAACATCTCTGTTACACTATGATTTGTTTTAATTGAACATCGATCTGAAGTAAAAGTGATTTTTTATAATGGTATGGGTATGAGACTTGATTTTATAAATTGTTGATATTTTTACCATGCAAGATTAAGTAACTATATAATAAAGATGAACTTTAAGAAGAGTTGGCATACTATAGTGAGTAGTGCATACTCCTCTTCTCACTAAATAGTTTGATGAGGAAATTCTCCTTTTACTGCGCCAAAGAACACAACCGAATTTTCATTTCTGCATGGCATCCCTTTGATATATATTAGCGTGATGCACTAATGTACAGGCTGATGCACTAATGTGGAAAGCAGAGAGCGTCAAAGAAGCCGAAAGAAGACAATAATTGCAAGAGAGACCGCATGAAATTGTTGTCCGTAATTTTATTTGATGCCCCGTAGCAACGCACGGGCATTCAACTAGTTTAAAGTACTATGATCTCAGCGTACATATGCTTTTACAATTTAGATGATCAAGTTAATGTTGGTAGCATGTCACCTCAGAAATTATTTGTTTTTATCGTTTACCTACACGAGGACGGATAGGAACTAACCTTGCGGACGTTGAGACGTCATAAATGTATTCATAATTTCTGATATAACATCCCTGATTTTTGGAAAATGCAAAAATCACAAAAAATTGAATTTTTTTTGTTTTCTATTAAAGCAAGGCACCAAAACCAAATAAAACTCAAAACCCAAAGGTCATATTAATTGTTTTACAATGATTAATCCAATTTTGCCTCTGATTTCAAAGCCCTAAGAATTGTTTTCACCATCTTTAATAATTTAATTAAATTTGAAAATAGTTTTGTGACCACATTAATGTCTTATCAAACCCTAATAGTATAACATAGTTTCAGTATACACATGTTTTCCAAAGGGTTGTTTTCAACTTCTACCTAATGAAAACATTGGAAACAAAAATCAACTATATCACTTTTCAACTAATGATCCAGTACCAAAATGGTTTTCACAATTTTTCAAATAATTAAGTATCAAACTATTCACTTTAATTGTTTTCTATTTTAAAAATGGTATGAGTTGCTACTAGGGCTACCCCTATTTTTAAATGTAAAATTATGGAAAGTAAGTTGTATTAACTTCCACAAATAAGTTTACAACATGTAGTATGTCACTGAAGTTTAATTTGACAAACATTTATATTCTATAATTTTCTAAATTAGAAATCACATAAAGTAGTAATAATAGGTTAAATTATGTTATTCTTCATATTAGTATGATGACTTGAATAAATGCTTTAGTATTGTTTTCCATATCATATCTACTGTTATCCTAGCATATTATACATGCTTGAATGCTTGAGTGAGCTCTAGATCAATCTTTCATGCTATGCTAGTTTTAGATGATTTTCTGCCATAACTTGTTATTTGCATGCTTAATTTTTGAGGCATTGATTAGATTGTTATTTTGATACTACTAGCATTTCTAGGTGTTGTTTTATCTGTTATTTGGATGCTATCTTACAGATCCATCATGTTAGAATAAATCATGTTTGAGGATCTATTATTGTTATGCATGTATGCTTGTCTAAATAGCCCTTTTTCATGTCTAGTTTTAATAGTTGTCTTGCTCCATGATTATTTTCATGCATTGAGTGATGCCATGATATTATTGGTATGGATTTGTCTATGTTATTGGGTGGTTTAGCTCCTGGTTATATTATTTCTCTATCTTTAGAAAAGCATGTGTTACTATGGGCTTGTAGTATTGCTTGATAATATTTTACTATGCATGTGTATGTGTTCCTAGGTTGTTTTCTTGTTATTTTGCTCATCCTCGTGAATGACTAGAGAGTTATTTGACCTTATTTGAGCATGATATGAGAGTGGCACACCCACTGAACTCATGAAATGTTGGTTGAGGATCCATAGCATCAACTCTAGTGTTATTCATGTGTGTTTTCTGTGCATGTTTTGCTCGTTGGTGTGCACCCTAGTAATATTATTTGTGAGTGTACTTGTTTGATGAAATGCTTGCTGTATGTTTTAGTTTTTTTCAAGTGCTTTCCTTTTTTGGTTCTGATTGGGTGTTTTCCTTTTTGAGTTTACGACGTTAGATAACGAAGACGACATTATTTCCCGGAGAAGTTTTTATTGCAACTCTTGTTTATTTCAAGAGAAAGACCATAACCAGTGCTAAGGCAAGCCACTCTAAATGCTTGCTATTGTTTTACTTATCATTATCTATCATGGATGTTTTACTTCTGAAGTTTTACAAAAGTTTGATTCAAAAACTATTCTTTTAGTGGACTATACCACTATCTATTTTGATGTATCTAATATGCTATATCCACTATATAATCTTGGTGTTACCAAGCCCTTCAGATATTTTAATATTACCACTTCATTCACTTAAGTCCCCTAGTGGACATTTTTAACTTGATGTTTTTGGAAAGCAAAATCTTGGAAAAACCCCGAGGAAATGTGGGACCTTGTCCGAGGGAGGTTTGTGAAGAAGGAAATGTTTTCCACTTGTTTTCCAAAAATGACACATAACCTAGTCTTCGCCGGACAACCAGGCCATGCTGTCACATTACCTCAATATGGTAACGGGGTCTAGCTAATTTCTTGTCGGTGTTAGTCTGTGCCTACCTCAAAGTGCTATAGGGGTTAGAGTCCCCCAAACCGAATTGTCGCCAGGAGGGAGAAATGGGACATTCATAGTGTGGGATTAAGTTCAGTACCGGTTGCAGCAATTGGGTCTCCTTCCATGGAGGTGTGTTGTCAAGGGAAACCGGATCGATACGGCTTACTCACTCGGTGTCGGGCAGAACAAACCCAGTTGAAGAGGTAGTCATTTACTAGCGCTGACATAGTGGATGGTTAGGACCAGTTATCCGATGTTTGCATACTTTCTCGGACAGTCCGTGGTTGTTCACGGCGGATGTACTGGATCTTGTTGATTGTGTACACCTCTATAGAGTAAAACTATTCAGAATAGCCGCGTCCTCGGATATGGACAGTTGAATGGCCATGTAGCTAGCATTGTGTCAATGTTTTCGAAAAGCTGGAAAAGTGTTCTGGAATTTGTACCTGGGAGGTACGGGGCAAGGGAAAGACTGTACCTTTGAGGTACTGGAAAAATGATGTTTTTGAAGTTGTGATCTTCCAAGTAGTTTTGCAAAGATAAATGTTTTCTTTAGTGAGAATGCTTTATCAAAACCTTGTGGACATGCTATATCTACAAGAGAAATGAAATATCTTTTAAAGTATCTTCTTCAACAATGAAAAATAAAACTTGTGCAACTATGATGGGTCTTAAATACATCATGGCTAGTTGAACCCTAATTAAAGCCTTCCAACCACCTTTATTTATGCATACTTGCATGTTTAGCTTTCATTTGGGGTGTCTTGGGAGTACATTCCAATGTACTCACAATGGTTTCGTCCCTGGCTATTGTCTTAGCCAGACTTTGAGCAGAAACCCGGAGAACCTGAAGAAGATGGTGTCGATGACGGCTATGCGAACTAGGAACGTCTCCGAGATAGTAGCCTGTAGGTAGTCAAGGCATTACTTGGGTTTACCACGAGTGTGTTTTGTAGACTTCCCCTGTTTTTAGTGTGTGTTCCTGCCCTGCGTGGCATATGTTTTTCGACTCAGTCATGTGACCAGTTGTGTAAGCCGTGTATTCGTGTAGTGGATGTTGTAATATGCAATGCCAACTCGAGTATGTTGTTCACGAATAACTGATCATGGGATCGTGAATGTATGCATACTAGAAGTCTTGGACTGCTAGTCTGGGGTCCCCACATTAGACCATGAGATCATGTCAATCAGTGATACCGGAAGAGTGCTTTGATGTCGTCAAACGTCACACCGTAACATGGTGACTATAAAGGTGCCGTTAGGTATTCGTAAAGTATTAGTTAAGGCTCATGGATCAAGGGTGGGATTTGTCCATCCAAATGACGGAGAGATATACTCTGGGCCCTCTCGGTGATATCACATCGACACCGCTTGCAAGCACGTGACTAGGTCACAAGGATGTCATATCACAGAATGAGTAAAGAGTAGATAACGAGATTGAACAGGCTATGGTTGATACCAATGATCCGATCTCGGACAAGTAAAATATCACGAGACAAAGGGAATTAATCACGATGTTAATGGTTCACACGATCACGAGATTCATCGTTGAATATATAGGAGTCATCACGGATCTCCAGATCCCGATGTTGATTATTGATCGGAGAGGAGTCTCGATCATGTCTATGTTATTCGCGAACCGTAGGGTGACACACTTAAGGTTCGATGACGCATTTGAGAGGATACAGAATATCGAAGAATGTTTTGGGCAACACAGAAATTGTTTCGGGGAAAGTTGAAATAGTTCAAGGGGTTTTTCATCGAATGGTTGTTAATAGAATTATCAAATGATTCGAGGTGCTATATGAAAAAGTTTGTTAATAGAATTAACAAATGCTGAAATAAAGAATTAAAATGTTCTATTTATTTATTAAAGAAAAACCTTTGGATTTTCTAAGTGGAGTTTTAAGGGAGCATGAGTGGGTGTGAGTGGAGCTTCCACTCACACGAAGAGGGAAGAGGTGGGGGAACCCCATGGCTGTCCACACCACCCCTTTGGGCTGCCTCCCCTTCCCCAATAAAAGGAGGGTGAGAGCTCTCCCTCCTCCACACACTTGACCACCTCCCTTTCTCTCCACCCGCTGCTCCATTTCCATGGTCTCCGGCTTGGCGAACCCCTGACCGTGGGATTCTTCACCACCACCACCACGCCGTCGTGCTACTGGAGTTCCGAGGGATCCTCTACTTCCGCTGCCCCGCTGGATCGAGGGAACGGAGGTCGTCATCAACCTTACATTCGACCGATCACGCAGGCACCACCAGATTGCGGTGCACATCTTCTCGGTCCCGGGATTGGTGTGATTACGGCTACGCTAACAACGAGATTTGATCTTGTATCCAAAACACACAAGTTTAGAGGCAAACAATAGCAAAAGTGTTCGGAAAAGGAGATACGTTTTGGACGTATCACCCTGTTAAATCTCATAGTGAACATCTTTTCATATATTGCATTGGCATGCCTTCATTATTTGTCAATTGCCCAGCTGTAGTTTGTTTACCCAACATGCTAGAAATATTTATGGAGAGACACCACTAGTGAACTGTGGACCCCGGTCCATTTTCCCCGTATTGCTAAACCACCTACTGCAATCATACTGCTCTCTACTATTTCCTGCAATCATCATTGTTTTCTTCACCATACGTTTAATCCTGTTGTTTTCAGCAAGACCGGAGAGATTGACAATCTCTCTGTTTCGTTGGGTCAAAGTAGTTGGTTTGTTTGTGTGCAGGTTCCACGTTAGTTGCGCCGCGGACAACCTTCTGAAGAACCTCCATATCCTCCTGGATTGGCTAACCTTAGTTAATTTGAAGGGAAAGCTTGCCCCTGTTCTAGATCAAACTTTGCGCTTTGAGTAACCTAACGAACAACATGCCCCCAAGGCATCAAGATTTCTGACGTCATTGTCGGGGATACTGGAATCTCCAGATATGGGAGTCTCACACTGCCAAGCACTTTATTTTGTTTTTTATGTTGCTTGTTTTATTTTTGTGTTACTTTGTTTGCTCTAAAACCCCAAAACAGGAAAAAAAAAGTTAGATTCCGTCATTTTTTTTTTTTCATATTTTATCACCATGTCTGGTTTGACTTATTATGTTTCATCTCCTGAGGTTGAAGTTCGTCCCTATAAGAAACAAGGGGGAGAAAGTTTAAAATATGCGTGGTATAGAATGAACAATGCTCATCATAAGTGTGCTAAAAACATTCCACTACAATCCTTCTAAGGAACTTTTATGTTGGCATTACCAATTGGTATATATATGTCTTGGACACTTTAAGGGGAGGAAATTTCCTTGGTACCCCTACTTAAGAATTTAGTTACATAATTGAAAGCCTAGTTGGGACACCACCTGTTAGTAATATTAAACTGAATTTCTCTTGAGGATATTATGAAAAAACTAGAATCTATAGTGAAAAGCATCCTAAGTAAGGATAAAATTGATGAGATAGAAAAACTCCATGACAATACGAGTAAATTTGGTGAATCTTTGGGAAAAGTTAATGAAAAGATTATGACTATCCATGATGATCACAATTCTAGGATTTTAGAATTAGAAGGAGTTATTGATTCTTTAAGTTCTACTTTGTCTCACTTAAAACTGAAAATAAAGAGTATCATTTAGACAAGGGAAAGAAATTCATATATGTTCGCAAAGTGCCTAAATAGAAAACAACAATTGAAACTGAGACAGATTTTGGTGGGCTAGTAAGTAAATCATTAAACGGTTTGTCTAAATTTTATTCTCAAGGATTCCCTAAAATCAACATTGCTCCTGGAACAAGTTATATGTTTGATCAAAATATTGAGGATGTTAATGTTTCTGGTCTTGATAATACTTGATTCCCTACTTGTGCCTAGCTACAAGGCGTTAAAGGAGAAGCGCTTGTGGGAGGCAAGCCGTCGTTTTTTATTTTCTGTTATTTTTTGTTTTGTTGAGTCAAGATGATTGTTTCTTGTGTAACAACATATTTCAATATTTTTTGTTTTGTTGAGTCAAGTCGATAAAGGAGAAGCGCTTATGGGAGGTACTTTTATTGGGATTCCTGCGCAAGAACATATTTCTGGTATTCACTACAAAAATCCACATGCTTATGAGAAAGTGATTTTGATCTGAAATTTTTTGTGCGTATTCCTGATATATGTAGCTATCTTTTTTTAGACTAAACTATTTCGATCTGAGCAATTTAAGTGCCCCAAAAAAATCATCTTTACAGACTGTTCTAGTTTTGACAGATTTTTTCTTTATTTTGCATTCTCTCTTCTACGAATTTTTAGTGGATTCTTGTAGGGTGAAAGAGCTTCACTTAATGCTAGTAACAGTAGCTAATCTTTGAAAGTAATTTCTTATGAATTTTCTGCCCAAAAGGAACCAAGTTAGATTTTTTTGGATGCACTAACCCCGCTAATGAGAAAAACATTGAAGTTTTGATGTGAATGAAGTTTTCAAGTGTTAAACAAGAAGGATGATAATGATAGATCAGGAAGGGTGAAAATATTAAGCTTGGGGAAGCTCCTCTATATATCCCTAATATATTCAAGAAGACTCAAACGTCTAAGCTTCGGGATGCCCAAGGCGTCCCCTTCTTCATCGGCAAATTATCAGGTCATCTCTAGTGAGACTATATTTTATTCGGTCACATCTTGTGCACTTTTCTTGGAGCGTCAGCGTGTTTTTGTTTTCAATTTGTTTATGTTTTGTTTGCTGTTATATACTAGTTGGATCCTATCATTCTTGTTTGGGAGAGAGACATGCTCCTCTTTTTCATTAGAATACTCCTATGATTCGCTTATATTTATTGAGTATTCCTGTTTGCTACTGCTACAACTTTTAGCTATACATTTTCATATATCTCTTGTCAGAGCTATTAGTTTCTTTTGAAGAAAGTACTCTCTTGCTTCACTTATATTTGTTTGGAGAGTTGATAAATAAGTTGACTGGTGTTTGGTTGGAGCAGAAAATGTTGCATGTGTTATGGTATAATAAAATGGTTACATAAATCTTGTAGATCATTGTCTTGAGTAATTTGATGATCTCAAATGTTTTGAGTTACCAAGTAAGTAATGTTTAAACTTATGTATCATGTAAGTAATGTTTTATTAGTGAAGAACTACCATAAAGCTTGTTGATATTTGGTTTGCATCACTCGTAGTTCCGAAGTCAAGATAATTTCTAGTAAAAGGTTTTGGTTAACAAGGAAAACAATCTGGAGTCTTGTAATTCTTAAACCATGTTTTTTTGTATAAGATCTTGCAGCATCGGTTGATATTTGTGTTTCCTTGAATAACCTTGATAGTCTAAACTATGTACTAAGTGGGAATGCTGCTTGTGCATTCAAAACCCTTAACACAAATCCATGCCATCTGTGTCCACCATAACTACATATTATGTGGTATTTTTCCACCACTCCAAGTAAACTTTTCATGTGCTACCTTTAAAATATTCAAAAATCGTATACTCTCTTCATTGTGTCACTATTTACCATCTCATGAGGCCGCGGGTAGACGTTCTTTATTTCGCTTGTCGATTAGACTTTACACAACTAGACTTGTGGCATATACGACCTCTTATCCAATTTGCTATAAGATCTGGCAACGGTGTGTCCAGCCCCAAATTTGGTTACTACAAAATTATCTTCATTCTTTTTTACCTGGATTTATCAGTTAAGTAGAGTTCATAAGTGTGTAAACAAAAGAGAAGATGGATGATCTACTAACCACAGTAGAAATAACGTCCTTCATGGGAGCCGCTCTTGTAAAGTCTTGTTAACTAGTGACTTGATGTATTGTATACTTCCTGATTCGTTGACTATTAACATACACACCTACCCCCAAAAAAAGACACTCCTCCATGGTATGTGATTGTTGGTAGGAACCTAAGGATTCGGTTAGCCATGGTTTGTGATAACAAAGGTTGGGAGGAGTGTCAAATATTTTGTGCTCTCTCTATATGTTTTTGTAACAGCCCTAGGCTGCTACAGAAAGCTACTGCATAATTTGGGTAAAATTTTCACTTTTTCATTTGCTCATGCATCAATACATTCATATTAAATTGATAAAAAGAAATCAAGCAAGTTGCAAAGCCTTAAGAGAAAACAATTCCACTCACAAACAAAAACCATTTCTTGACCTTCCATACTTATCAAGGAAGTTCCAAGAATTAAATTGATAGTTTGGCAGCTATAATAAAATGACAATTGTTTTAGAAAAAGAGAGGCATGCAATCTAGCTTCATTCAAATAGTTTTTAGATTGTTTTGAAACCAAAGCTCATTACTGAATTGCTAAGGTTAAGGTAAAACAAACTAAAGAGGTGACAACACCCTCATAAAAATATTCAACACATTGTTCCAAGTCCATCCTTGCAATATTCTTCTAAACTGAAAATTGCTCAAAGGCTAAACAAAACTATTTTGTGAGTTTAAAAATTGTTGAGGAAGTTCCAAGATTGACTTTTGGAAGTTGTGAAAACTTCGGAAAAATTTCAAAAGTAAATAAAAGGAAAAGGCATTCAAATTTCTCACTCCATCTTGAACTCAAATATTTTCACAACTTAGAAAGCTCACAACATAAGTGGTGGGGTATGTTAACTTGTTATTACAAGGCCCCAATAATATTTTTACAACCCTTGGTTGGAGAAAACAAATGCCTTATCAATTGGAAAAAAATACCAAAATTGTCAGAAACAGAAAACTCAAACAAGTTACTTCTGTAAACTTTCACCACTTGATCTAAAAACTTAACCAAGACTTTCTTATGTTAAATAAGGTTCACACAAGTGAGGGCATCAAAAATTGAATTCATTAAGGCCCTGAAAACAACAATTTTCTTTAAAGTAATAAACAAAAAGTAAAACAAGTTTGTTCTACAAACTTTAACTAACTAATTTGAATATTGTACAATAGGCTCTTTATGACAAATAAGGACTATTTGAAAGATACCATGGATTTTGGAAGTGGTTAACCATTTTTAATAAATCAGTTTCTTTTCTGGCAGATTTGAAATTAAATCAAGTCTGTTCTACAAACTTTCTCAAAATGATCTAAAATCCCTACCAGTGCATACTTATGGTAAATAATAAAGTTCCACCAAATATCATGAGGTTTTGAATTTATTAAATGCCTTAACTAAATGTTTTTAATAAATGGCAGAAAGGAAACTAAAACAAATTTGTTCTGAAAAGTTGCTCCAAATGATCTCAAAATTCTACCACGGCTGCTTTGTGTTAAATAAGAATTTACTGCAAATTTTTAGAAAGTTTTGAATTGTTTAAGTGCCTCAATTAATTTCTACAAGGTCACAGTTTTAGTAGAACAGAATATTTGGAAACTAAGCTAGGGGGTTTTCTGAAAATTGTTGTGTCCTTCTTCAACCTGTAGCACAAGTACAGCCATGGAGGGGCTCCTCCACTCGATCCCTGCCCCTCCACGCGTCGCCCATCGTTGTCCAATTGCAGAGGATAAAACCACCCCGACGCCCTCTCTCCTCTGCCCTTATCTCTCACCCGAAACCCTAACCCTAGCCGCCACCATGGCCGAAATCCTAACATGGGGCCGCCGCATGGAGCCGCCGCTACAGGCCGCCTCGGGCAAATCCGAGCCCGCCAATGGCTCCGCCGTGGTCTCCTCCGCCTTCATACCTAGGCGATTGGAGCGAGACGCCTAGGAATGCAGCCGCCGTCCTCTTCTTTTCCGCGGCCGGCCGCCGCTGCCGTCTCCGTCCATCTACGGCCACACCGAAGGCACCAACGAGTCGAGGGTGAGCTCCTCTCTCGATTCCCGTCGTTTCCTCATTGGTTTGAGCGACATAGTCGCATCCTGCTGCTCGGTTTTGGTCGACGCCGGCACTGGCTGTGCGTGGTTCTTTAGTTACGTTCAGGCCTGGATGGATCGTGTGTTGTGGGTTCAGTTAACGGGCGAAACACAATTTAAACATGCAGATCTATTCGTAGATAAAAAAAATTTGAATGGCCTAGTGGATACGGCCTCTGTATCCCGCCCTGGAGACCTGGGTTCGAATCCAACCGGTGCAATGCCTAGAACCTTTTTTTTGTGATTTATTTTCCGGTGCCAGGCCCACATGTCAACGGCCCTGGAGCCTAGGTGGCATCTACCGCACCTCGTCAGCGCCTCCGTGGCCCTGGGCCTACGCGTCAGTGCACCTGATAGCCCACAGCCCGGTGCAAAAACAGTTCAGACGTTTTTTCTGAATTTTTTTTTTCTGAAAACAGAAAAGCAGATTCAACTCATTTAATATAAAATCCATAGAATATTCATACATGCTCCAAATGTGGTGATTCAAATTTCTACAGACTCACAGTGAGTAACACTTTCTGTATATGTAAAAGTCGCAACATGTTTCTGTAATAAATTTTGCACTAAATAATTAAATACAGAAATGGCTATTAAAATCCGAAACTTTGGAAATTCATAACTTGAGTTTTGTGAATCCGAATTGAGAAAACTTGAGCTCTAAAATTTTGTCTTAACAAAATATACACAATGGTATTTTATTTGGGCATAATTAGATAAAATTTGACCAAGAAAATATCTATTTTCTGTTCTGGTCAGAAAAGAAAATGTCATAACTAATCCAATAATTGTCCAAAAATTATGTTTAATACCTCAAAATGTTCAGTCAAACATTGTCCACATGTTTTCGAGTATTTTACATGCTTTTGGAACTGAAAGTACCTCTGTTTAAATTGTTACCCAAAAATGGCAGAAATGAAAGCAATAAGAATTAATTAATAATTATTGTTTTCCTTATCCCAATTTTTTTGGAAAGTATACCAGAATGTTATTCACACCTAATACTAATAGAGAACATCATTTTCATGCATGTTGACAAATTATTTAGGTACTGGTCTTGTAGTAAAAATTGTTGGATTTTTCCATGGGCTACATATATGGGCTCACATGTCTAGCCCACTAAGCCCACTAAAATCCTGAAATTGTCATGGCCCATTCATGAATAATAAGTGGAGTGAGTGGGACAAAATTTTAGTCCCACATTGCTAGTTTGGAGAGAGTGGAACCACCTTATAAGGTGAGCCATTCTAGCTCATGTATGAGTAGGCAAGGCAAGAGGAGAGGTGTGCCACACGCGCGCTCCTCCTCCGCCGCCCGCCTCGCCACGCCTCGCCTCGCCTCGCCTCGTCACGACGCGCCGCGCCGCGACGCGGGAATGAGCCAAGCCGAGAGCGTTTATTTTGTCGATTGGGAAAACTTAATGAGTCATTAATTTGGTAATTAACGAACGCGTCAGCCCGCATATAAATACGCGCATACGGTAAACCCTAGCGGCCACTTCGTCATATGGTTTCGCACCACCGTTCCAAAACACTGCGCCGCCAATCAAGTCTTCTCCATCCCTCCTTCCGGCGTGCACCGCGAGAAGGGACAGCAGGCCTCCGGAACCCCGCCTCTTGTGATCCTGTACGGGAGAGGGGCGATCAGGTTTTTGGGGAGCGCACTCGCGCGACTGCTGACGGCGACTACTTCCCCAACGACGACTTCTTCCCCGACCTCGGCAACCTCTTCATCAACGACATGGCCGACACCGGGGACAACCACAACGGCGGTGCCTCTACCGCTCCATCGTACGTAACTCTATTCC
Source organism: Alopecurus myosuroides (assembly GCA_028641055.1). NCBI lineage: Eukaryota > Viridiplantae > Streptophyta > Magnoliopsida > Poales > Poaceae > Alopecurus > Alopecurus myosuroides. The sequence continues at coordinate 228,015,731 of CM054059.1, read as the reverse complement.
ATCTGTATGAGATATTCATGCAATTCCTATGTCTAGTTCTAGCTATAGATTGGATCAGTCTGTCTACTGTACTAGATCTAGATATTTGCATGATTACTGTATTTGCTACTGTCGCAATTTATCTGCTGCTATTTCGAATTAAATCATGTGCTAAATTGCTAATATATTCAACAATCCAAAAACCTGATTATAGGCAATTTCTTGCACCTGCGCCGTCTGTCATTGCGGCGACAAGGCCAATCCCTTTCAAGGGTGTGGACTTTAAGAGGTGGCGCACGAGAGCAGTGCTATGGTTTCAAACCTTGCGCTGCTATGCGGCCACCAAGGGCAAGCCTGAGAGCGATCTCAATCCAGCACAGCTGGAGGCCTTTGAGGATATGGACACTATGTTTAAAAGTGCCCTCCTCGGTATTATCGATGATTCTATCGTGGATCCGTATATGCCGTTTGATAACGGCAATGATATGTGGGCTGCACTCGAGGCCAAATTTGGGGCCTCGGATGCTGGCAGCGAGCTGTATGTCATGGAGCAATTCTATGACTACAGGATGAATGATGAGCGCTCTGTTGTTCAACAGGCTCATGAGATACCGTCACTCACTAACGAACTTGAGCACTTTAAGTGTATGTTACCGGACAAGTTTGTGGCCGGAGGCATTATTGCCAAGCTTCCATCTTCATGGAGCACCTTTGCTACTTCTCTAAAACACAAGAGACAGGAGTTTTCCGTTATGGACCTCATCGGATATCTTGATGTGGAAGAGAAGGCGAGAGCAAAGGATACACGTGCTCGGGTTGCTGAGGTAGGTTCTTCTGCTCATGTGGTACAGAAGAAACATTACCCGCCCAACAAGCCTAAATATAACAAGAAGAAATCCGAGAGTAAAGGCAAGCCCGATGGCAAGTTTAAGCCGTCGCACTCTACCAACTTCAAGAAGAGAAAGGGGTCATGTCACGTTTGCGGTGAACTGACCCATTGGGCTCCTAAGTGCCCTAAGCGTTATGAGCTGCAGCAGCAGGAGAACAGCGGCAAGACCGCTAATGTTGTCATGGCTGACACTAAGATGAAGGACTCTGGGTACGGTATAGTTCCCACTATTCTTTCAGTTTGTCATTCACCTGAATGGTTAATTGACACAGGTGCCAATGTACATGTTTGTGCTGATGCTTCTATGTTCTCTTCTTATCAGGTCACAGGGACTTCCCCCGTGCTGATGGGGAACGGGTCACATGCTACTGTTCGTGGTGTTGGTACGGTCGATCTGAAGTTTACTTCGGGGAAGATCGTGCGACTGAAGAACGTTCATCATGTGCCCTCCATCAATAAAAATCTCGTCTGCGGCTCACGTTTATGTCGAGATGGTTTTAAGTTGGTTTTCGAGTCTAATAAAGTTGTAATTTCCAAGTATGGACAATTTATTGGTAAAGGCTATGAGTGCGGAGGCTTGTTCCGCTTATCCTTGTCAGATATTTGCAACCAAGTTATTAATAATGTTTGCCACGATAATGATTGTGATGTTTGGCATTCGCGACTTTGTCATATTAATTTTGGTTGCATGACGCGGTTAGCAAATATGAGTTTAATTCCGAAATTCAGTACTATTAAAGGTTCCAAATGTCAAGTGTGTGTTCAAGCTAAACAACCTCGCAAGTCTCACAAGACCGCGGAGGCGAGAGACTTGGCACCACTAGAACTTATACATTCTGATCTTTCTGAGATGAATGGCGTATTGACAAAAGGTGGAAAGAAATATTTCATGACACTTATTGATGAATCCACTAGATATTGTTATGTGTATCTTCTGAAATCTAAAGATGAAGCTTTAACTTATTTCAAGAACTATAAGGCCGAAGCAGAGAACCAACTTGATCGTAAAATTAAACGGCTTAGGTCTGATCGTGGTGGAGAGTATTTTTCCAACGAGTTTAATTCTTTTTGTGCTGAACACGGTATTATTCATGAGAGGACGCCTCCCTACTCACCTCAGTCAAATGGGGTGTCTGAAAGAAAGAACCGAACGTTGTCTGATTTGGTTAACGCCATGTTAGACACTTCGGGTCTCTCCAAGGCATGGTGGGGGGAGGCGCTAATGACCGCATGTCATGTCCTAAACCGAGTTCCCACAAAGAATAAAACAATTACTCCATTTGAGGAATGGGAAAGGAAAAGGTTAAAACTCTCCTACCTACGTACTTGGGGTTGTTTGGCGGAAGTCAATATACCAATTCCCAAGAAGCGCAAGCTTGGACCTAAAACCGTAGATTGTGTTCTTCTGGGCTATGCTTTTAATAGCATTGGTTATAGATTCTTGGTAGTAAAATCTGAGGTATCCGACATGCATGTTGGTACGATTATGGAGTCGAATGATGCGACTTTCTTTGAGAACATATTTCCTATGAAGGATATGTCTAGCTCATCAAATCAGGAGAACCTGTTTCATCTAGTCAGGAATTAGCTGAGATTCCTGAATCCACCATTCCGATAGAACACGTTGAGAATCCCGAGGAGGATGACAATGAAGTTCCTGTAAGGAGCAAGAGACAGAGGACTGCAAAGTCCTTTGGTAACGATTTCATTGTGTACCTCGTGGATGACACACCCAGGACTATTTCAGAAGCTTATGCATCTCTTGATGCTGACTACTGGAAGGAGGCTGTCCGTTGCGAGATGGATTCCATCTTGGCTAACGGAACCTGGGAAATCACTGATCGTCCTTATGGGTGTAAACCTGTAGGATGTAAGTGGGTGTTCAAGAAAAAGCTTAGGACTGATGGTACAATTGAAAAGTACAAGGCAAGGCTTGTGGCCAAGGGTTATACCTAGAAAGAAGGTGTAGACTTCTTTGATACTTACTCACCTGTGGCTAGACTGACCACTATTCGTGTGCTACTATCACTGGCTGCCTCGCACGGTCTTCTCGTTCATCAAATGGACGTTAAGACGGCTTTCCTTAATGGAGAGTTGGACGAGGAAATTTACATGGAGCAGGCAGATGGTTTTGTAGTACCTGGTCAGGAAGGCAAGGTGTGTAAGTTATTGAAGTCATTATACGGCCTCAAGCAAGCACCTAAGCAATGGCACGAGAAGTTTGAAAGGACTTTGACTGCTGAAGGCTTTGTTGTAAACGAAGCCGATAAGTGTGTGTACTATCGCCATGGTGGGGGCGAGGGAGTTATTCTATGTCTGTATGTCGATGACATATTGATCTTTGGGACCAATCTTGATTTAATCAAGGAAGTTAAGGATTTCTTATCTCGCTGCTTTGAGATGAAGGATCTAGGAGTAGCTGATGTTATCTTGAACATCAAGCTATTGAGAGATGATAATGGTGGGATCACACTGCTTCAATCTCACTATGTGGAAAAGGTCTTGAGTCGCTTCGGGTATAGTGACTGCAAGCCTTCTTCAACTCCATATGATGCTAGTTTGTTGCTTCGAAAGAATCAACGGATTACTAGAGATCAACTGAGATATTCTCAGATTATAGGCTCGCTTATGTATTTAGCGAGTGCCACGAGGCCTGACATCTCTTTTGCTGTGAGAAAATTGAGTCGGTTTGTTTCCAATCCGGGAGATGATCATTGGCGTGCGCTTGAGAGAGTTATGCGCTATTTAAAAGGCACTGCGAGCTATGGAATTCACTATACCGGAAACCCGAGGGTTCTAGAAGGATATAGTGATTCTAATTGGATATCTGATGCTGATGAGCTTAAGGCCACTAGTGGTTATGTTTTTACACTTGGTGGTGGCGCTGTTTCCTGGAAGTCTTGCAAGCATACCATCTTAACGAGGTCAACTATGGAAGCAGAACTCGCAGCATTAGACACAGCCACTGTTGAGGCAGAGTGGCTTCGTGAGCTCTTGATGGACTTGCCTATGGTTGAAAAACCAATACCCGCAATCCTAATGAACTGTGATAATCAAACTGTGATCGTCAAAGTGAACAGTTCTAAGGATAATGCAAAGTCATCAAGACATGTGAAGAGGAGATTAAAATCTGTCAGGAAATTGAAGAACTCCGGAGTTATTACGTTGGATTATATCCAAACGTCTATGAACTTGGCAGATCCCTTCACAAAGGGTTTATCACGAAATGTGATAGATAATGCATCGAGGGAGATGGGTTTGAGACCCACGTTATGAGTTGTCCACAGTGATAACCCACTCTATGTGATCGGAGATCCCGTGAATTAGAAGTGGGAGACAAGCTGTAGGTCGGCTGAGAGGAGAGTATCCTTATATTTTATTCCACTCCATAAAAGATGCAATACTCTCCTGATCTGTACGGTAGGTTGATATTTGTCTTAATGTGTTCTAAGTGGCTTATTTATATAAGCAGAGATGTGTGTTGGGAATATGCCCTAGAGGCAATCATGTATGATGTAATTCCCACTGTATTCATAAAGTTATTAAGTTGTCCTTGTTTTGAACATATGATATATGTCATTGAATATGTGATTCGATTGTGGAACTATATATTCATGTTGTTCATACTAGATTGTCCTTAGTCATTTAGGTTGTGCTGGACACACACCCTAGACTAATGTGAGTGTTGGCTGATGACACGGTTCCACTTGTCATGGGCATGGTGATGCCATTCCAACGTTCACGGATTTGGCTAAAGAGTTTAGCAAGTCGGACTGACCCACATTGAGATGCAACGATCAAGTCGTCATTTGCATGTCTCAATCAATGTAATCCTTAGACCTGAGATTGTCGCACAATCCGAGTTGTGGATCACCGACTTAGATTCTGTCAAACGTTGTTCTGTGACAAGGCAACTATAAAGGCAGAGTTCGGGTCGAATGAGAAGCAAGCTGCGTGATGTGGATAATCAAGATGGGATTTTGCCCCTCCGAATGGAGAGATATTCTCTGGGCCCTCTCGAGTGATATGATTCAGTAAGCATGGCCATGCGCAACTCAGTTAAGTGTTAACTGTGTCTGTTGGCTAAGAGTTAGTCAGGTGAATCACATATCACGGATCGAGAAGAGAGTTGAGCTATTTAAGGGATGACGATAAATCGCCTATAGCTCGACAAGGTATATCGTGAGGCAAAAGGGACTAAGATGAATATCGCATTGAAAGGTATGTCGTCATGACTCAATGGTACTTGGGAGTCGGCACGTTCTGCTAGGAGCCGCTACCGATTGATCGATTGGGAGTTGGACTCCAATCGTGTCCAAGTCGCCATGAGCCTGCAGGGTCGCACACTTAAGAGCGGGAGCAAGTATTGGTTGGGTTGGACCCGAACCGGAAATGGACTGAGTTAGTGAGTCAGACTCACAGAGGGAATGGGCCACAAGTGTTGTGAAGCCCATTACCACACGCTATATTAAGAGGGGCGCAGGTTGCCCAACGGGTACGTTAGTCCACTCTCCCATGCGTTGGGAACCCTAGCCCCACTCAGTCCAGCCGCCGCACCGGACCTAGCAGTCCGCCGTCGGAGCTCCTCCTCGTACGTGTGGATACCGGCAGAGGTGCTGTACGTTCAGCACTTCGACGTTCGAGGGATTGGATCGGCCGGACCGGATCGTGGGACTGCACTGCCCCGACCCGACGCGCTACATCGATAATCCGCACCTGCGCGTCTAGTGGTAATACTCGTGGCCTTCTACCTCGGCTAGATCTTGGTAGTATCGCGTAGGAAAAAGTTTTCGTTTATCTCTACGCGTGCCAACAATGTGTCCTACAGAACATCTCCTGAGGAACTCACCTATATGAGTCTGACTGTTAAACGTCGCAGTCTATGAGAATCGGGTGCTCTCTAATAAACTCATGAAAGGCCTTCGGAGTATGACGCATACGCTCCAAACCGCGGGGAAGCCTTGCGGCAGCCTAGTATCGGTTCAGACGTTGTGTGAAACTGGTATCATAGCAAACTTGTAGTTCAAGGCGTAGTCCACTATTCAAGTTGTGAACTAGTGAAGCATGATGTTCTAAGTGGAATTTCAACTTAACAGTCTCCACTAACACCGGTATATAAACAATGTTTTGGAACAGAGTTTATGAAATGTGCTAATGACACTTTGTGGGGGATTGTTGGATTTTTCCATGGGCTACATATATGGGCTCACATGTCTAGCCCACTAAGCCCACTAAAATCCTGAAATTGTCAGGGCCCATTCATGAATAATAAGTGGACTGAGTGGGACTAAAGTTTAGTCCCACATTGCTAGTTTGGAGAGAGTGGAACCACCTTATAAGGTGAGCCATTCTAGCTCATGTATGAGTAGGCAAGGCAAGAGGAGAGGTGTGCCACACGCGCGCTCCTCCTCCGCCGCCCGCCTCGCCACGCCTCGCCTCGCCTCGACACGTCACGACGCGCCGCGCCGCGGGTTGCGGGAATGAGCCGAGCCGAGAGCGTTTATTTTGTCTATTGGGAAAACTTAATGAGTCATTAATTTGGTAATTAACGGACGCGTTAATTCCAAAACCGTTTCCGTTTCCTTTCTGGATCGTGGAGCCGAACCGACTCAGACGTGGAGTTACGCCCACGTCTCTCCCAGCCCGCATATAAATACGCGCATACGGTAAACCCTAGCGGCCACTTCGTCATATGGTTTCGCACCACCGTTCCAAAACACTGCGCCGCCAATCAAGTCTTCTCCATCCCTCCTTCCGACGTGCACCGTGAGAAGGGACAGCAGGCCTCCGGAACCCCGCCTCTTGTGATCCTGTACGGGAGAGGGGCGATCAGGTTTTTGGGGAGCGCACTCGCGCGACTGCTGACGGCGACTACTTCCCCAACGACGACTTCTTCCCCGACCTCGGCAACCTCTTCATCAACGACATGGCCGACACCGGGGACAACCACAACGGCGGTGCCTCTACCGCTCTATCGTACGTAACTCTATTCCATCTGTATGAGATATTCATGCAATTCCTATGTCTAGTTCTAGCTATAGATTGGATCAGTCTGTCTACTGTACTAGATCTAGATATTTGCATGATTACTGTATTTGCTACTGTCGCAATTTATCTGCTGCTATTTCGAATTAAATCATGTGCTAAATTGCTAATATATTCAACAAAAATTAGTATGCCACTAAGCTAAATATGAGTGTTTCCAAATAATGCATAATTATTTGGGAGCAAACATTTAACATGAAGATCATGTCCATGATCTCTTACTTGCATTAAAATGTCATGTCATCATGAGTGTGCATTGCACCTGTTGTAATTGTTCTTTATTTTGTTTCCTTTCCGAGGTTGTTTGTGCTTCGGTATATCGAGGAGTTGAAGTGCAACCAAACTTTTTCGACGATTCCTACTTCTGTCATTTCAACAAGGCAAGCGTAAATCCACTTCTCTGAGCATCACTATTGACCTATGTTTTCCCTCAAGTATTTTCTCCACCATAATATTGCATTCGATTCAAATGTTTTGGCTATACTCTCCTAGTAGTTGCATTTTGTTCCGGACACCAATACCTGTTTCCCTTCCTATTATCCATAGCTTGTGTGTGGCCCGAGATACTGCTATATGCTATTTAATTGCTTAGCCATGTTTAGTTGAGTACTTTGGGTCCGATGAATGGATCGTGGTTGGAAGATATTATATCATGTTCGGATGTGTTGGAGACCGGTTGTCTTCAATTAAAATGCTAACTGGCGTGGATGAGTTGCCATCGGTGAATGATGGTGTTTTGCCCCACTCACGCCCCTAGGAGCGAGTTCTTTACCTCTTGAACCAAGACTGAGCGTGCTTCCATCGGTGGGACATATGGACTCCCTATCGACCGACTAACTTGTGAGGGTGTAGCCCGGGGTCCTTTAGTTTGAAGCTTTCCATTTGCGTGTGCGTGAAGATGATGGACGAGCTGTGAACAAGGACGGTGGTGTTTAGGAGGTGGCCGCGGTCCAGGGTGTCGGAGGCACTGAACCTGGACTTCAGCTTCACCAATGACCCCGGGATAGATTCATGCAAGCCAAAGGTTGTAACCGCGCCCACTCTGCCATCCTCCCAGGACGAGGACTTATGATCAGGCAAGGAGCCGGACAGTACTGGTGGTTAAAATAGTACACCCCTGCAGGGTAAATCTTTTCGAAAAGCCGTGTCCACGGTTATGGACGCTTGGGAATGGACGATAAGATCATAGAGAACCTGAACAATAAAACTTGAGTAGACAGGTGTAATGCTGGATTGGTGGATACAATGATCAGAAGCTGAAGAGAGTTACAATTTCTATCTCATTTCAAAACCTTCTTATAGACGTTGCCAAGTTGGTCTTTTAAAAGAAAACTAGCTTTCCGCAAAACAGCTACCATAAAGCCTTGCTAAAGCCTCATTAGAGCTAGTAGCTCACCTTGCGAGTACCTCCTGTACTCACCGTTGCTTTGTTGAATTTTTATTATATTCCAGCAGAGGACTTCCCGGAAGTCAAAGGTGGTTTCTTCGTGGACGTCGACGAGTAGTATGGGTTTTCCAGGTGGCAGCCTGGGGTGGTTAGGAGCAAGCTGGCGCTGACTTGTTTATCTGTAGGCCTCTTAGGCCATATTTTGGTTCTTGTTGTTTAGAACAACTATACCTGCTTCCGCTTGTTGTATTGTTGGGTCAGTGACTTCTGATTGTATTCTGCTATATTTTCTCTGTTAAGAGTTGAAATATATATGCTTTTGTGTCGTAGAGACTGTGATGTGCCAGTTTGTTCCGAGTCTTGATCTCTTTATTATGCAACTTGGTTGGTCCCGACGTTATGTCATGACTGAGGGGTTGTGGGCCGATGATCCATGACCGAGCCGCGCCTGTTGATGTGATTCAACCTGGGGGATGGTAACCCTGATAACCTTCAGTCGGGTATCCTAACCGGTGACATCCAGCATTTTGCATAGTTTTGAGGTCGGGGCGTTACAGTTTTTCAAAACTTAAAATCTCTAGCACATGATTTAATCCTTGCTTCCCTCTGCGAAGGGCCTTTATTTTACTTTATTGTTTAGTCAGTTTTCCTACTTCTTTCTTTCCCCACAGGAAAACACTAGTGTCAATTTTAGTACATCAATTTTTATATAATGATGTGAATGACTTATTGCATTATTTTTCCTTGACAATATCCATCAGATATACATGTTAAAAAACTGAAGCGTTCTGAAACTAAATCTTCCTATGTGTTGGTCAAACACTTTTATTTAGAATATATTGCTTTGTGAGCTAACTTTTATGCAAATTATTATAGCCTTTTTGTCTCCAAAGTATTATTCATGAAAGTTTGCACTTGTATGAGTTTGTTTACTCTTTATTTACTTGTTAGCAAACTATAGAACATTGACTTGGATCACTTGATTAATTTCATGTGGTTTGCATTACTATTTGATCAAGATTGTGTTAGTGTCATGTTTCCAAAAAAAATATGTTCTTTTATCGTCTACCTATTCGAGGACAAGCAGGACCTAAGCTTGGGGATGCTTGATACGTCTCAAACGTATCTATAATTTTTGATGATGCATGCTGTTATTATATAAACTGCCACATGTTTTGTTTACTCTTAATAGCACTTTTATGCATTTTATGGGACTAACCTATTAACAAGATGCCACAAGCCATTTCATGTTTTCTGCTCTTTTCTCTTTCAGAAAAGCTAGTCACAAAACATCCTCGAAATTGGACGAAAATTGCCGTACGCACATAATACACCAGAAGACTCCAGAAGCCCGAACGGGAGGAGAAGAAGACCCAAGAGGCGGCCACACCACACCAGGGCGTGGCCCACCCCTGGACGGCACCCTCCTGTGGTGTGGGCCCCTCGGGTGGCTGCCGACGCCGCCCTTCCTATATCCCGAAAAAGCTAAAAACCCAATTGATATTCCATGAAACATCCAGATGCCGGTGTTGTCGTCAACCCTAGTTTGGGAGGGTTCTGAAGCTCTTCCCGGCACCCCACCGGAGAGGGTAATCATCACCAGAAGGCTCTACGCCGCCATGCCTGCCGCCGGAGTGATGCGTGAGTAGTTCATTCTTGGAATACCGGTATAGCAGTAGCTAGATGGTAGTCTCACCACTTTTTGCCATCATTTTTCGATCTTGTGAGCTTCCCTATATGATCATTATCATCGTTATGTATGCTACATGTTGTGTTTGCTGGGATCCGATGAATATTGATACTATGAGAAAGTTGTTTACTTATCCATATGTCTATGTTTTTATATCTTGCATGATATCCGTTCCTAGTAGATTCTTTGACTAAGTAGATGCTTGTGACTCCAATATTGAGTACTTATGCTCGCTAGTGGGTTCATGCCTCCAGAAATCAACTTTCGAGTGACTGAAACATGCACGGTTGTGGATGTGTTGTTGCCACTAGCGATAAAATAATGATGCTTAGTCTACATGTCTTTTGCATTGTTTACATTACACACAGTACTTCATGCAATAATATGTTGTTTGCAACTTAATACTGGAAGTGATGCGGATGCTGACCCGAAGGCGGATTATTTAGGCATAGATGCACTGGATACCAAGTCTATGTACTTTGTCATAATGCCTTGTTAAATATCGTAGTGAACATCTTGTCATATATTGCATTGTCATGACTTCATTATTTTTCAATTTCCCAGCTATAAGTTTTCCACCCAACATGCTAGAAATATTCATGGAGAGACACCACAAGAGAACTGTGAACCCCGGTCCATTTTCCTCATCCTGACAAACCACCTACTTCAATCATATTCTTATCTACTGTTTCTTGCAATCATCACTGTTTTCTGCACCATACGTTTAATCCCTTTGTTTTTAGCAAGACCAGATAGGTTGACAACATCTATGGTTTGATGAGGGAAAATTAGTGTGTTTGTTTTGTGTGCATGTTCCACGTGAGTTGTGTCGTTGACAACATTCTGAAGAACCTTCGTGTCCTCTTGGATTCGATAACCTTGGTTAATTTCAAGGGAAATCTTGCCGCTGTTCTACATCAAACTCTGCGCTTGGAGTAACCTAACGAACAACACGCCCCCAAGTCATCATGGGGCACCACACATAGGTGCACCATCCTCCCTGCATTTTCTCGGAATCAATTTAAAAGGAAAAGAAAAGAAAACGAAAAAGTGGAGGTGGACTTGGAATCCAGGAAGTCCAATCGAAGTTCCACAAGAAAGTCGGGTGCGGCCACCCTTGTAGAACGTTCCCTCCCTTGTGGATTCAGGGGAGTACTCCTTTTTCCTGTGTCAAAACACGGACACCGGGAGAGACTGGCGCCACTCCCCGATATGTTTGGCACATGGGAGCGGGGAGACCCTGCCTCTGAATGTACGCTTGGTGAAGAGGTGGTGCACGACACAAAGCAAACAAACACGATTTTACCCACATTCAGAACATGGCGTTATGGATCCCTACGTCTTGCATGTATGATTTGGAATTATAGTGGATGAGAGGATTGCAATGGTGGACACGACGGATAGCAACGGGAGAAGGGTGCGTCTAGGGCTCTAGCAACTGCTCTCCTCTCCTACTCCTACTCTCCCTCTCTACTTTATTTATTTTCTCTAGGTGACCGTAGGCCTCCTTTCATCTTCTGGGGCCTAGACATGTGTTTGTGGCACGGTCCACAATTGGCAGCCGCCGCGCCACATGTCGTGTGTGTTCACGAAGATCGAGGGAACCTTAGAGGTTACTCATTGCACTTATTTCTTTAACTTCACGATACCAACAATACTACGAGGTGAGACAATGTGAACTGATCTAATAAAACTATTTGATCATAACACATTAAACTCGTACCATTCTCTTATCTCATCCATATCCGCGATGTCCTTATGATAAATCACACTGTTTTTGAAAAAAATGATTAGTTTACATCCATGATACCGGGAGGGCCCAGAGCAATGTATCTCTTTGTTGCCTATAGGAGTTATATAATAGTCTTGAACGGTCTCGGTTCCTTTACACGCTCTAGGCTATAACCAAATGTCAACGTTATGATCCCCTGTTACGGCGGACGGTCGAAGACATCCAAAATATAACTTTTGATTGTGTGGTCACTAGATATTCTCGTAATATAGGAATTACAGTCAATGACAACTTTCATATGCAATTTGCTAAATAAATTACAATTGTTTAGTCTCTTTTAGTAAGATCATATATTTGGGTCGGTTCAGTACTATTGTTACTCTAATAATAAACTCTTATGTTTTCCTAGACTTTAACTAAATCCATGATCAGAAAAATGTGATGCTCTCACAAACCATAAGCTAATCTTAGAGACAATATTTGGAACTCGTGTTTGTTTATGTCTTCACAACCGCACAAAGATTTTATTTTGAAAACTCACTTTTCAAGTTCTATAGCGGTTATAACATGATGACATAAACTTAATTCTGAACTTGAAGATAAAATAATAACTAAATATTATTGTCTCTAGGGCATATATCCAACAAGGAGCTTCGTGGCCCCATATTCTAGGTATCACTCGGAGTATGTCACAACCCAAACTAGATACCACCATAATGCTTGGTGATTTATGACGCCGACAATATTCAACATCCATTCCATGCAAGGAAGAGACACGCGTACGGATAGTATCAAAGCAGCGCGTGATATTGATGATCACATTTCTACAACCGCCAGGAAGCGAGATTGATATTACCCACAATAGTGCATTGCAATAATTATAACACTAGCATAAAAGGTAGATTACATCGCACATTAGGTCTTGTGAAGCAGTTCATCCACCGTTTGTGCAAGCCTGGGCTCATCACGGATACTTTCAATCCATCTCATATTTATGTGCACCATCTTTAGATTTCCATTTAGTGTGTTCCAAAGATTCGGCTCCGTGTAGTTATTGAAGAACTTGGAGATATCTTTTTCCATATAATTGGAGGTGAACTGACACAAAAAAGAGATGTTGCACATTAGAACTGGTCTAATGCATACATTAGCTCACAAATTGGATAATCTTAAATTCAGAAATGGCCAAATCAGCGGATATGAAGTTCACGTGAATGTACCAGTGGAACAATGTTGTTAACTATACTCCATAATAGGTCGCTCTGAGGAACTACCTTCAAGACACGATCCCAGTTTTTCTGCAATTATAAGGGATGATACAAATATATTGATTCAGGCATGATGTTTTGAAACATCTGATGGTCTACTAAACATTGACATGAAAAACTTCAAAATCTCGAGGAATTATGAGATATAGGAAAGACTTAATAATAGTTGCAAAAATAGGGATTTTGTAATCAAGATCATATTGTACGCAAAATTTTGTTATAAGCAAACCCCAAAAGAAAAATTGAAAATGTAATTCAGCTCCTTAGTAAAAAGGTATTTCTTGCGGTGCACCTCAAGTGGTACTGATTTTTAATTTCCATAAGTGATACACAACATAGTATGAATGGTAATATGTGACTTATCTTGCATATTTAGTAGAATAATGGCCTTTGTCTATCATGTGCATCAATATAATAAATTGTGGTAATTTATAGCTGCCATAACATCTGGTTATTCTTACACACACCACTTGTGTATCATGTAAATATATCAATACGATTGTACCTATGAAAGTATGGTGTTTATGGATATGCGAGTTAAAACACATGAACTTAATCTATAATTTTGTAGGCGTAACTTGATTAGTGAGAGTTGAGATCCAAAATTGTATATTCATTACGTTACACTACAATTATTCTTCATTCAACAATGTCTCACATGTAAACTCCTCCGAACTATAAATTGGTAAACTGGTTTCTGTAAATGAGATAAGTTAGTACAATTCCACTTGAGGTGGGAACTTATTGGAGAACACTAGAATACCTTGGGTGAATATTTCATTCTGAAAATAATTCCTACAAGAATCAGATTTTCCTATCATGGCTACAATGCTCAACTTTGTAAGTACTACGATGCCCATCCGGCCATCCCCATTAGAAGATAACGTACCTTCAACCATGTCCATACAGTTTCACGTGCATTTATATTAATACAATTAAGAACAACAAGTGCATCTTCATTAGGTACCTGAAATAAGGAGAGATGGGTGACTCCTAAATGCACCTTAAATTGCATGCTTATTTTGAACTTGTCATGCAGTCAAAAGAGAAGGAAACATATTTACATGATACCTCATTGGTTAAAATTAAATTCAATGACTCAAGAACAATACTCTTATCCGGACAACAAGACAATACACCTACAAACAAACAAAAAACGGTTTCAGAACAACAACAAAAAAATAAGAATATGTTTTGTTAATTAAAAAATGTCAGACAGACACAGACCCAGGACACGTAGCTTTTCCTCCATATCAATTGAGTCCTTGTAGAATTGTCGAAGAGCATCATAACCAGATCTATTTGTGCTATTTGTTGTTTGCAACACAGAGAGGTATGCGGCCTGTAGTAGATTGCATGTTACAAAAGAGAAGAAACAAGCATATGTGTACCACGTAAAGTAAGGGAAAAGTATATACCGTTCTAGTATGCGTAGAAAGGACTGAAGTGTTTTGATCATGTATTAAGACATCAAAGCGCCTAATACCTTCATTAATAGTCTTATCATGCCCAAGTTTGACAAGAGAAACCAAGAGCATTTCTCTAAGAATATCATCTTGGTCGTCCTCACCATGGTTAGAGTCCCAGCCTAACTTTCTGGAACAACAGACCATACGAAGGAGGTTCAGGAAAAAATATAGTAAACTTTTCTGAAAGCATAAATTATTGAGAGTATATTTGTAACAAAATAATGTATATTTTAAGTAATTATGTGACACTGAACATAAAGGGTTAAATCGGGAAATTGCATACGCAGCACGTGACAGAAGAACTTTGACGAGAAGTTTTTTTATGTCACCAGCCAACTTAGGCGTCGCATCAGTCGAAATTTTGGAAACAATTGAAGTTATCTGTAGAGTCAAAGCAACATAGACATTTATATTAATGTTAAACTAAAAAATTGAATATAATGGAACTATTTTTGGACAACCAAGGTGTACATACATCAATCACATGCGTAAGAACATTGTAATCAACTTCTTCACGAAAAGCATACAATATATATAGCAGTGACGTAAGTGTGTCTTTGCGGGCCATGGAGAGCACACGTGAGTTCTCCACAATGCCTACAAACCCAATGTTATAGTACATTTATAGAAAAATTGAACAAAGATCTTCATAGTGAAAAGTTTGATGCTTACCAATCTTTTCTATAGAAGAAAACATGTTGGCCTCTATTGCAGTTTGAAGTTCAGCTGCAATTTCTGTATCATACTTCACACGGTAAAATCCCGTTTCATTTATATTCAACTTAATCAGAAAATTCCTATCCTTCTCTCGTATACCACATAAATCCAATTTATCATACTTTTGTTTCAAAAGAAACCTCTTTGTTGATGACTGACAGCCTAAAGTTATTGGCACATCCCACATGCCATAATGAAAGGATCCATCTAACAAAAACTGGGTCTGCAACAAAAATAAATAATGTATATCAACAAAGGAAAAAGGGAATTATCAACAAAGCATGCATGCACTCTGTGGTCAGAATTTGGATGAATGCACAAAGCAATACATATGAAGGATTAAAACTTACTTGTTCAAGCTGGATGTCTTTCCCTTCACGTTTTACATTAATTACTGGATATCCTGGTTTCTTTGTCCACGCACTCATGAAATCCTTAAATGGTTCTCCAGTTTCAACTTCAAGGACATCCCATAGGTCCTCCGTATTAGCATTTGAGTAGGCATATTTTTTTATATATGAAGATAATGCTTTCTGAGAGAGTTCCCATTTTCAGTACAAAATATGCACCAAGTGATTTGAGAGAGAGAGTATAATATAATATGTATATTCTATTCAGTATACTAGACATATTAGTATATTATACCTCTTAATTTTTTATATACCTATTTAATTATTCTAACATATCTCAATACAAGTTTTTTCAAAAAAATATCACCGTCGTATTCAGCTTTTTCAATATGCATTTTTTTTACGTACACAAAAATAGTATATGTGCAAATAATATAATACATGCATATTGAAATGGAAATTTCCATATAACTCACTTTGAGGTATCTAATATTCTGCAATGAAGTATATTCAAAAGGATAAAGAGGTATATTCACTTCATCTATGTGGTTTATTGAACGTTGGGAGTACGTACACCCAGATGTACATAACCATTTTCCTATACATATATAAATAATTATTGGCCTTACTTAAGTCTCGTGAAAGAGATACTTTAGGTATTCTACTATATGCCCACGCATAATATGAATTGGCATACCAAGATCTCTATTGCATAAAATTGTCATGTTCTACATCAAATAAGTTCATTGAAAAAATTGAGCACCTTTACCCTGTTAGACTAATAAAGTATTAGTGGGATTATATATTCCACTATAGGAATAAAATAAAAATGGCATTAGAACGCCAAGTCCAAAAGAAAGAATGTAATTGGTTAAGTGTTGATCTATACACTTAGAAGCAACAATAGAAGTATAATATATCAACAACGACAGCATAAATTTGAACCTGTAAATGCTCGGCCCCAACGTAACTCTGTAGCATGCTAAGAATAGAAGCGCCTTTATTATATATGATGTCATCATAAATCCCCTTGATTTCATCTGTATGGTGTATTTCAACCTAAGCATAGAAAAGAGCAAACATAAAAACGTTAGAAAATTATACCTCATTATTCTACGGATATTCATGTCTAAGATAATACATGAAACTAAATGTATTTAACTATAATGTTCCATAACTTTCTAAAAGATACACGTATAAAAGAAAAGGCACAAAACTAAAAGCCAAACTTTCAGTTCTAGAAATTACATGCTGAGCTAACATCCTACACTTCATATTTCAAACGTCCGTTGAAGTCCTAGTTCAATACAACTATCTAATAAGATATTTTGTGAGCATGCACGCACACTGTCTAGAAGTATTAAAATTATATTCCAAAGCCCGTCAAAACGAACCCCTAGGTTAAAAAGGATCGAAGTGAGGAAAGAAATTGGGAGCCCAAATATCTACTCATGTATGTTAAGTTCATGGCAATCAGATACTCACACAAGGTAGAATGAGGCCCATCATGTCTAGAGCGGCCCATCACTAGGACTAGATGCACGAGGGAGACCATGACGCCTCATCAATTTGGGGTACAAGACAAGTATTGATTACTTGCAATGGAATTCCCGAGATATCACATAGATCAGAAGTGATGGCACTTTGGGTACCATTAGGGTACCCTCTATTTTCCCTAGTTCAAAAAAATGAACTAATTTTTTGATGACATCATCATCTTAAAAAACTTAGTTCATTTAGTTGAACTAGAGAGGGTAGAGGGTACCCTAATGGTGACCCACTGCCATCATTAGATCAGATCTAGATGTATCTTCTCATATGTAATCGACTCAGCTCAACTATAATCCCCAACCATGTAAAAGGTGAGGAAGAAGTCTACCGAGCCATAACAATTCACATTCATCCACATAGCCTCATGGCACTACTGCTACCCTACCGTAGTTGAGACTTTGTATCAAGATAGAGAA
The DNA here is from genome assembly GCA_028641055.1 of Alopecurus myosuroides. Classification (NCBI taxonomy): domain Eukaryota; kingdom Viridiplantae; phylum Streptophyta; class Magnoliopsida; order Poales; family Poaceae; genus Alopecurus; species Alopecurus myosuroides. Next base: position 227,998,238 of record CM054059.1, on the reverse strand, counting down.
TTGGGCATAACAAATAGATCTACCCATTAATAAGTGCTTTCCCGGAAGATTTCTTTCCAAGGCATTACAAATATGTGTCTTCGTGCTACCACCAGGATCAACTAGGTCCATGACCCCTTATTCTATACTATCGGTAAAATCCATAGAATTAAGTTGCTGTCAACCGCGGGGAATGATACACATAGATATATCTAAATAGTTTATAGGTTTCTTCAAGACCAACAATTGCAGCCTTCTCGACGCCCCTCGTTAGGTTTTTCTTTGGATCCTTAAACTACGTAGCCAACAATGGTGGTGAGTTCTTCTTAAATCACTCACATTAGGCTAGGTTGGAGTACCGATAGTTTACTCCTCTGCCCTCGACCATTGTTCGACCGGTCGTTGAAGTCCTAGGCCTTCAATCCAAATCTATGGCTACAAAGATCTCCTAGGTAAAGGGTGTCTTCAAAGACTACATGAACTGGTTGTGGTCGTGTCTCTGGCATGCCACACAAAAATCATGTTTCCAAGGAGTGGCCCTTATTTCTTGAGTCAGTGCAAAGCTTATGATTAGCATATGGTTTACCGAGGAGTGTTGCGCATGCAAAGCTGCAGTTTTTAGCAAGAGTTTTTGGCAACCTAGCCGGTTGTTTGGCTGTAAACTTTGGAACTGTGTGAAACATCCTTATAGAGTCATGAAAATTTGTAATGTTACAGATTTATGTGTAATAAATAACATATGCATCACTAGAATTCAAATCAAACTGCACATCCGTAATATTGTGATCACATATCCATCCCGAATATATATTTGCCAAAAATACATTTCCACTACATTATACTAGCTAGCTGAAATAGTTCTAACGTTGTCTAGCATTCAACAGTACGTTGGCAGTGTCGGTCACGTGGCACATGCATGGTTCAAATATATCCATTAGAAATACATTTTCATGTTCTATGTGTATTATCTAACCTAGAAAATACTACTACATGTCTACATGTACAATACTTATTGACCTAACTGTCTTTTCATGATTATCACCGGTTAACTTATTGCACATTTGTCTTCTTGCCAGACATGTATAATTGCACACATTATCACCCGTCACTCCATAGTTTTGCAGGCATAATTGTGCACTAGCTTACTAGTCGGGCTTTCGACAGTTAATTCCGACATCCACCAGCGTACTCGCTGCCGGGTCAAGGTTTCCCATCTTCATAGTTGTGGAAGAAGAGAAGGAGGACGGGGCGTCCATGCGCGGCTCTGCAGTAACCGCCCGCGCCATCACGGACCACACGACGGATTGCAAATTGGACCTCCTATTGGTAGCAATCAAAGGGGGACAAGAACGGTCGGCAGGAACTGTCAGGGAGGAGTTCCAGTAGGGGACGACCTCCTTTCGGCATCAACGGTTGAGATGAGCTCTAGTGGGCAGCCTTGTTGACCGGCTAAAAACAAGGTCATGCGGAGGCGCCTCAGGAGATAGGTAGGGCAGTGGAGGAGAAATCTGATGGTGGAGGAGAGAGGTTAGGTGGTGGAGGGGAGATCCGGCGATGTCAGTGAACCAGAACTAGATGGGAGGTGAGGGAGGAGCATCTCCTCTGTCCCGTGTGGTTAGGCATCGACCTCATTTTTGTTTTTGTTTTATTTTTGGATGGGAGACAGACCTGTTCTCAGAAGCTACGGGCAACGACTTGGGGTGGCAATTTGAAGGTAATTTCGTTGAAACAAAGGGCCAAGGTCTTGTACTCCTTCGGTTTGAAGGATCCAACGCTCGAGGAGAACTTCCACATGGTGCTTTTTCAAATGTGTGGGAGGAGAATCTGTGTAGGGAAAAGCCCAACGTGAAGCCAAACCTTTTTGTTTCGATTTGGCTACTTATTTCAGTCCAAAGCCGATAGATCCCCAAAACAGTGAGGCCCTCAGGTATGTAAGAAAGCCGAAGGAGGCTCATGATTTCATGGTGTATTCCATAACTCGTCCCGGCAGGGTGAAGACAGGGGGGAGCAAGGGCAAGCCCCCCCCCCCCCCCCCCCCCCGACGATCAGCGCCCTATACATATGTACGAATTTTTACAACATCTAATGACGTAATTAGTTGTAAAGCCCAAGTCTGGTTTGCACATAATTATTCGTCCAAGCCTAAGAAAACAACGCATTGAGCTATCATGGATGGTTAAACATGAAAATTCTCATTGGTGTTTCCGTGCGTAGTTGGCTCCATGGAACATCCTCTAAGCGCCGCTACTACTTGATCTATTTACTCTACGTGAACTATGTCACTGTTGACATGAGATGAACGGGCTTACGGACGACGCCATATCCCCGTTCAAGCCAGCATCTACGGACGCGGTGTTGCTCCATCAAACCCATGGAGAACCTCCATAAAATATGATTGCAGGTATACATGTACTGGTAGTTGCATCTTCTTGTGGATTAGAACCCATTAGTATCATCTGTACTTTGCATATAAGACAATGGTTTAGTTATTTTTACCGCTTGATGAGACATTATTTGCTAATTGGGTGTGTTTCTCCGATTTATTATGCATCCCTATTATCACAAGGAGGAATACGAACACATCATGTTGAGAAGGACCGGTAGGCGGGGGGCATCTGCCTAACATCGCTTGATGAAATAAATTTTCATCAAAAATTATTTGCAACAAGAAAGAATACCTATTCCCAGGTTGCCTACTATCTGACGACCTTGTTTAAGACAAGAGCAATAAAGTTGGGGCATTCGCATACTCTCGTCCTTCTGAATAGACCCATGCGTCTCCAGGCGAGCGACCTGGGGACACACTTGCATGCCACATCTGCGCAACCCTCGGACGCCCTCAGCATTATCGTTGCCAAAAGACACTTTATGGTGGCAGAAACCCCTTCCGTCGGAGGTGGTTTTCTTGTGGTGGACATAGAGGATGCTGGCTTTTAGGCTGCGGATTTCCATGGCCGACGTGTGGGATTAACTACCATGTTGCGGTGTCTTCCGTGCGAAATGGCGGCACCAGCTTGCTGCTGGGGAGGACGCTAGGGTGGTGCAGGTGCTTGTGGCATGGGAAAGGAGTGAGCAACGGATCTGGCTGCCCATGTGTGGCGGGCATGCGTTGTCCGCTTGGTGCTAATTGGGTTTCTTGTATGACCTAGGAGGTGGGTACCTCTTAAGAAGTGGACAAATGTCATGTCCATTTGAGAGCTGTCCATAGCCTCTGAAAACAGTGATGGCTACATTGTTCATCGCTACAAAAAACTTACTACGGTAGAGTATATGCATCCTTTCAGAAGGCCACAAACAAGATATTTTATATCACTTCTATTGTAGTAAACGTGAAGGTCTTTGGTTTATTAATCTAACACTAGATCTTGTAACACAAATAAGGTTTGATCCACGCGCATATGCAAGAAGTTATCTACGTGTGATCAAACGATGAGAAGAGGGTGTGTAGCTACCACCATTAATAGACAAAGAAAATTGATATATACATTATCACCGTCAACCATTTTACCATAGATTCTATAATGCACGCCATTTGAAATGCATAATAACTCAACAAAGTTATCATGCCATCACACTGTAGCAAGTAATACAGTTACCTCGATAGGATGAGATCCAGATATTGAGTCCAATCTAAGAGTAGAAATTGTGTTCTCAAGAAACTCCATCCTAATATTCCACTGAGGGAAAATAGAATCTACCGCTTGATAGCTCATCTATACAAAATGAGTTCATTTAGCAAAGATAAGTATCTTGGTATTTAATTATTAAAATTATGAACCATCATATTACCCATGTAGCAAATCCCTCACTAAGCCATAAGTGATCCCACCACTCCATAGTTACAAGATTACCACACCATTGATGAGCCAATTCATGTGCCACAGTAACTGCAATCTGATCAAAGTATAAACAAGGATGGCATTCATCATCACAAACAAAATTTATAAGCATAATACATAATACTAATTTGTTAAGTTGACATAATTCTTCCATATATAAGTGAAATATGACAATGCAACATATTTTTTAAGTCAAAAAGTAGTAAATGATGATAATAAATATAGGGAAATAACTTGAGTCAAGGTATATACTTCCTTCTGTTTGGTGGATGCTGAAGAAGACTCGTTAACAAGCAAATCTAGAACTTGGATTGTTACCAATCCATAGTTCTCCATGGCCATATAATAGGATTCCGGGATACCAACCATATCCAACTTAGGGAGTGCATAAGGAGTGCCAAAGTAACTAGAACATTGAAAAAAAAATCTGGTTAGTGATTGTATCAAGTAACATCCATAGCTTGAGAGACTTCATTACAATCACTTTTTCATTAAAGGCATGTGTAGGAAAGTAGGTTATGATCTTACCCATTATAGAAATTCAGGAACTTCACTCCAACATCCAATGCAAACTTCCCTTGTTCACTCTTACCAACTTCAGTGTACACACGAACTTGGGTGCCTATATACAATATCACAATTGAAGTGATCAAAATAAATATGTGATGAAATTTGAATCGAATGTAAATATAAAATTGGAGTTGATACCTTGTGATGTTACACCCTCTACAAAGTCAAAAATGCCAATAACAATCGCAACTAAATAAGTTGACATGGGAGGCGATTCTTCAAAATGGACAGTCCTGGTAGGACCGGCCACAATCTCACTAGATACAGGCATGTTGGACAATGCTACCAACTCGGATTGAACTTCTAACGTTATCTTGAACTTAGCCTGAAATTTTAATATATATATTGAAAAATGTTAGCAAACATCGTAATATAGTTTATTGAGCCACTTCGTGCATATATAGGAGAGGAACGTTAAGAGATGTGTCGAAGTACAATTTTGCAAATAAATACATGTAGGTAAAACTAATGAGTGTGTGAACTGAACCTTCAAGGAACAACAAAAGTCAATCAAGTATCTAGAGAAGCTACATATCATATTAATACTTTTATCATAACCACCTTGAAAGCAGGCTCATCCCAACATGGAAAGCACCGCCGGGCATCCACAGGTGCAAACTGCGTCACCGCCATATTTGCCATTTCCCCCTTATACTTGTATTTACTGGAAATAATACATTAGAAAAACATGAAACAGGAAATAAAAGGCATCAGATACGCACACATACAGTTCCCAAATGAAAGTGCATTTTTTACTTTCAACATTGGTAGGACTAGTCTTAAACTAGCCCTACCAGATCATATAGAAACAAATTCATTTGTTGATACACACAGTTGCATTTAGTAGGTCATGTTGAGAATGAGATAGACAATGATGTGCATTTTGAACTTTTTTAATGTATTTGTTGTATGTGGTTAAAAGCGCTGTGATGTTCTAGTGTAGGATAACAAGAGTTGATTTTCAACTCTCGAAACTGATATTTCGAGGTAAAAAAAAACTTGTTTTTCGAGGTTTAAAATGGTTATAATATTTGCGTGGATACATACACATGTTCTTTATATATCCGCACGGCTTTGATAAAAAAAAGTACGTGTATTTTGGATTACACAAAAATAATAATTTGAGGTTCTTAAAGAGGGGAACAACTCATGTTTATCCCCACATTTTTCTTTTGTGTAGATCACAAATGAGAATATGTTTCGGGCAAACTTGTGTAGTACATAGTGGATGTTTATATGTAGTTGTATATTTATTTTCATTATTTTTCGGGATATTTATCTTATTGCTGACAAGCAACTGACTGCAGTCACTTATAGATCATTTTGGAGTGCAACGTCACAAATGGTGGTCTTTTCAACGTAACATTATTCCTAGTATGAAGCTTGCTGACTTTTTTGGCTGTCGTTCAAATGTGTGACGGAAGAAATTTTCCGCGTACAGATCGTGGAGTTCTGGAATCCGATGCGTGTCTAGAACAACAAGGCAATGAATTAAGACTAGTCAACACAATGAATCCGATGCGTGCCTTAGCTAAGGAAGCATATGAGAGGTCAAAGGTCACATGGTCGCTGACACGGTCGGAAGCCAGTGGCCGACACGGGCAGGAAAGGAAAACGCTTGGGTACAGGCGGGGGATAGTCCGTTCGCATCCTCCGCCTCCTCCGAGAGACGCGTGTCCGTGTGGGCCTACCACTTCATCCCTATCCTCTCGCTTCCCTCCCTTGTCTCTGCAAACGGAAAAAGAAGCACTGCATCTCCTTGTTCGCCTCTCCCTTCTTCCATCTCTCTGCCGCCGTCCAGCTCTGCACCTCCCAGCCTCGCCGCCGCGGCTGGGCCACACCGCCTCTCACTCTCCCTATCCCTCTCAGTCAACTCCCCTCTCTCTCGAGCCTCCCCCACGCCGCCGCTTCCTTCTCTTGATCCAGACACCGGAGCCTCGCCGCCGCTCAGGCTCCCTTCTGGCGGTCCACTCCGGGTCGCCGACGCCGCATCCATCGCGAAACCTAGCGAGGAAGACACAGCCCGGCTCCGCCTGCGATGATCTCGATCGCCGCTGCCGTCGGCAGCCCTCTCTGCAGAGGTATGACTTATGGCCCCAACCCCCAACCCTCTTCTCCCCTTCCCTCTCACTTCAAGTCGATTCTTTTCTTTGCCAGAGGAGGAGGACAAATCGGTGTCCTGGAGATCCCTCTATTAGCATGGAACTGGTAGGCAAGACGGCACTAGGACGGTAGGACCTGGCGACCTGCACCTCTACTTCGACCAGGAGGGAGGATGGGTCGAGTTCTGCTTTTCTGCTTTGTAGCCTTCGCTCTGTTGCCTCCGTTGCATGCTTCGATGACTAGCCGCGTGATTCTGGAAGATCATTGCTGTGTTTGGTCGAGGCCTTAGGTGCGATTGTCTGACGGTTTGGGAGTCTGTACATTGGAGAAATGCATGTTGTAACGCATATATGTCGAGGATTTGGAGGCTGGACATCTGGGAATCGAATTCGTAGTGCATATATGTCGAGGTGGATGTTTGTGAGTAGTAGATGGTGGTGAATACAACGTGTTTACTTTGGGAGCAACATCCCAAATTAGTCTACGCCGACTCGAGCACCCAGGCCGGCAGTTGAAGAAGCAGCCTCCGCGCTGCACCCCACAGGCTCTCTCTCCCTCACGGATTGGAGCTCCTCCGACCGGCTCTCCAACTCCGCCGCTCTCCGGTCTCCGGCGTACTCCCTTCGCTCTAGCTGCGCCGTTCTCCGTCTCCGGCGTGCTCGGGGCGCTCGTGAAGAAGCGCGGCCCGCCGCCGCTCCTGGGTGCGCGTAGACGCGGCGACGGGCGCGTCCGAGGCGGTGGAGGTCGCCAAACCGGCGCTCATGCGGCGGCTCGACCTGCCTGCGCGCGACCTCTGCAACCGGCGCTCATGTGGCGGCTCGACCTGCCCGTGCGCGACCTCCGCCTCCTCGACCCGCTCTTCGTCTATCCGTCCGCCATCCTCAGCCGCGAGCGCGCCGTCGTCTGCAACCTCGAGCGGATACGGTGCATCATTACAGCCGACGAGGCGCTCGTCGTGCGCGACCCCATGGAGACAGCCGGGAGGTCGCACTGCTGCAGCGAGCTGCGTCGTCCTCCATCCTCAACATTTGTGAACGCTCGCTGCGGATGGCGATTTTTTTTTTTTGCTACGGACGGGTGCTGCGAGCCGGTGTCGAAGGTTTTACCACCGACGTCGACGTGCCGTGGTGAGTGGACAATGATGCTACCATGGGTAGGCGAGGATGCCACCTTCGGTGTTCGGGGATGTTACCATAGTTGGCGGCGGTGCTACTCGTCGGAGTTACGTTCCGTCGTCTCGTGAGTGGACAATGATGCAACCATGTGTAGGCAAGGATGCAGTGCTACCGGGATGCTCCCAGGATGCAGTGCTACCGCGGCGGCAGGAGATGCTCCCATCGACAGTTGTGGGCGCCCTTCTGGCCGTCCGCAGTCTTTTGCTAATTTTTTTTTTGTACAAATGGTTGCTACAATAGGGTTTTTTTTTTGCTTTTTTATACAATTTTTTTGCTACTGTAACTCCGGCGAGGTCCGATGTTTTGCTCTAATAGCATATTTTTTTTGCTACAATAAGGTTATTTTTTTTGCTTTTTTAGTATAATTTTTTTGCTACAATAACTCCGGCAATATCTCCGACGAGGTCAATTGTTTGCTACAATACACATAAAAAATTGCTACAATAATTATAATTTTTTGCTATCTTAGCCCGAACTTTTTGCTATAAGACCGGCGGCAGTGCTCAGCGCGCGAAATTTTTGCTACAGACTCATTTTTTTTGCTATTTTGTCAATTTTTTTGCTACGAGAACTGGCGATGTCATTTTTTTTTGCTATAATGGAGTAATTATTTTGCTATGTTTTTTTTGCTATTTTTTGTCAATTTTTTTGCTACGAGAACTCGCGATGTCAATTTTTTGCTATAATAGAGTAATTATTTTACTACGTTTTTTCTTTTTTACTATAGTAGTACAAATTTTTTGCACAGGGAGTGTTCTCCGGCGATCGCCCGTGAGTTGCTCCGGCGATATCTCCGACGAAATTAATTTTGCTACAGTAGCACGACTTTTGCTACAGTAACTCCGGCGCAAAAAAATTGTATCATTTTACCAAACAATTATTATTTTTGTATCATTTTACTTTTATATCGGTGTTTCAATTTTTTTTAATTTTTTTGAGCCACGCTGGCCATAGGATACTTAACATCACGTACAAATTGTGTGGAGCTAGCAATTGGAGTTGCTCCAGGCCTCCTACACGTGCATGAAACTCTTTAGAGAGGATGGCATCGGCGGGCTCCACTCGTGGAAAAAACTAGCAAACTAGCATTCTATAGCACGATAGTATAGAAGCAACGGTGGGTGCGGCGCGCGCGGAGCCACAAAGCGGGCTCCACCCACGTGGAAAGAATCGAAGCTTTCCGCTGTTTCTGAACGTTAGATGCGACCGATCAAACGGTCGTAGACCCGGAGGATCCACGCGCCCTATCGTCCGGGGGACGCCCAGCGGTCCCCGGCAGGAAAAGACCTGTAGCCAGATAAATACGCCTTCTATACGAATATCCTGTGAACTCCATACGAGAAATACAACGACGGTCTGCTGCTGTGCCACGGATCACGACCGCACTTCGACCCTCTAAAAGCAGAAAATACTGAAATGTAAGACATGTGGAAGAGATAGATCGGGGATAAATGTGACATGTGGAGCCTGCTTGTCAGCGAGCCAATTGGTATTCCCGGCCGGGATGCTCTTTTTCGTGGTACAACAAACAATCGCTGGGTTCAATTTAGACCGGGATCTAAAAATCCAGGTGCAAACGACAGGGATTCGGACTTCGGGGTTTATTTCGCCAAACATCTATGAGTTGAGGGTTTAAAATGGACTTTTTTCTAAAGATTATAAAGGTTTGCAATATAAAGAGTCAGCTAGACGGTCTAAAGAGAACCCAACGCACCCCCACGCCTCCCTCTCTCTAGAACGGTTCGCTCAAAACAATTTGGGAAAAAACTCATACGGTCCGGGTTGTCTCTCCCTGGCCTAGCGCGTAGGGACACTAACACATCCCACTTCCAAAACCTTGTTACTCCGCGGCCGTTGTCCAAACCTTCTCCACCGCCCTAACGCTCGGCACTGCCACCCCAGCTCTAGCCGGCGATGGTGAAGGGATGCTACAAAGCTCAGGCCGAAGAGGAGACCAATCCGGAGTCCCTCAAGAGGCAGAAATGACGGGTGAGGTAAAAGCGAAGACGGCGGAGGAACTGGCGGTCGCCGTCATTCTCTTGTCCTAATCGCAGGCCGTGACCATGCATACCCGCTCCAACGCCAACCCCAGGCCGATGGGCGTGATCATGCTAAGGGGGGGGGGGCTGATAATGCCCTCCGTAGGTCTTCGTTCGGCCGTCGTCGTGGACTCCTCACGCTCGACGGCGTCCACGGCTAGGCCGTCCCATCTCGTGGTCGGCAGTGATATCGTCGGCGCTGTCCTCGTGTGTGTACTGGTGCCATCTCGGATCAGAGGCTCACGTGAGACATCCCCGGAGATTTCATTGGTGCCTTTTTTCACCGTCCCTCCTCCCGTTGACCTCAAAATCACTCCACAGGACGGCGATGTCACCCTTGTGGCCGGCCATGCCCCGGTGGTCCACAAAAATACATTCCGGAAGGTGGTTTTGGAGAACCGTGCCCAAAAATATCAACTTTTCAAGGAAATTCCTCCAATGATGGAGGCCAACCCTGTAGGTCCATTTTTACCTTGCTATGTTCGTTCTTTCGACCAGGGCAATGTTGTGACCGATGATCTCTTAGATGCTTAGATGTACTTCGAAAATGAGTAAGCAATGGGGGCTATTATCAATGGAGGGGGCGGCGGCTATGAGAAATATCTTTGAACTATTTAGTGATAATTTAGTTGTTATTATTTATATTTTATTTAGTGCTAAATTAGGTGTTACTTTTTGTATTTTATTTGCTATTTTTCTAGTCATTTTATTTGCAAAGAGCAAGACATAGAGAAGAAAAGAGAAAATAAGCACGGGAATAAGAGGCCTGCTAAGGGCCAAAATGGGGGGAGGGAGAGAGGGGCCCCTTGGGTTTACTTCCACTCCAAATCTTTGCCCGGGCCGCCTTCAGACCGCCCTAAACAAACCAAATGCAGAGGCAGAATCCGACGCGGAGGGCCGCACTGATCATCCATGATATATTTTTCCGGGTTGAGTTCAGCTTTAGGTGTGGCACAATTGACGACAACAAGCCTATTTTTGCTCCACCACAGCTTCCCTCATGGACAATCTGGCCAACTTGGAGATTGATGGAGATCTAACTGCTGAAAATGTACATTATAGCATTATGATGGCCAAGAAAGGACATGGTGTGAGAGACCTCTTAAACTACCTAGTTGCATTTTCCCTACTGGATTAACTATTACCCGAAGAACAACTATTATATAAACGGGGAAGAACAACTATTTTGTAATCCTTTTTACCTTTCAACGCATGTACTTCATGTTTGATATGACGGAGATTCTTTCGTTTTGTGCGGCTTTCTTAAATCGTTCGTCAAAATGACTCTGATTTTGTACCAACTTTTTTGTTTGTTAACTAGTGTGTGTATTCAATATGGTATAGAGTAATTGAAAAAACTTAAACACTATTTTATTACTTTATTGAGGACTTCAATTTCAAAGCTCTTTATCATATCATTAAAATGTCATACCGACGGAAAAATAACCAAAACTTCTATATGCTATAAATTTTGTGAGTTTCTTACGGTTTAGGATATGTTTTCGGTAAACTAAAATTTATACCACTGAACGCATATGTTTTTGTTGTGTTTGGAGTTAGTTTAAAATCAAATATGTAAATCATATATTACTAAAAAAATATTAATTATACACAACGTTTTCGTACTCCTTTATTTCTCTTTATAAGGTGTATTAGCTTTTGACACTCAATCATGTTTCTTTGACCAAGTTTTAGAAATAAAGAAAATTAGCATCTACAACACCAAATTATTACCATTAGTCCATTAGATTCATGTAATATATTTTCATAATTTATTTGTTTTTTACTACCTCCATTTCTCAAAACAAGGCATTTTTGTTGAATAGTCAAATGTCATAGGAAAACTATAACAATTTTAAAACTATTTATATAAGGTATGGAAATAAATTTCATTATGTACTTAGTGATATTACCTTATTTAGATGTTAATAGTTTTCTATAAACTTAGTCGATCGTTACATTACACAGTATGACTTTGATCAAATTTATGTGCCCTTTTTCGTGAACAAATATAATATTTCCTACATTGATTTTTCCTTTTTTGAGAAACTCAGTTAATGAAATCCAAGTATTTACTTTTAAAATATAGTGATTTGTAGGATGAACCGGAGGGATATGCAGCATATTTTAAAATTCCACATGGCTTAGGAGTGATTTAAAAATACGAAAACACGTGGATGATGCTCGCCGCTGGTTCGGCAACAGTTAAAAATTAGCATGGCTACATTGTTCGGATTGATCCCTATTTGTTGCACTAAGGAACACTAATCGTGAATTAACAGATTTAATGTATCTCGTTGCCAATGCGACTAGGGGTGCATCATGATTTCATTATGGGCCCGACAGTCAGTTGATAAAAGACATCGAAGATGACGACGTGATGGGGAACTAAAGGCGGCGACAACGCGTGGTTCATAAATGGAAGACCGCTCTCTATCGGAGAGAGTTGTGACTTGTGGGATCGGGGGGGGGGGGGGGGGGGGGGCGCCAGGCCTCTTTTAAGCGACATGGAGCATGGGGAAACTTGGAGAGACCCAACACCATCTTGACTAAGGGAGTCCTTACCAAATCGTGCATATGAGGGGAAAGCGGTTTCCTACGTGCATTAGTTGGTTGGGGTGCATGACACGGTGACTCATGGCGTTCCACATGAGATTAGCCGTTCCAAAAATACCATTTGTGTTAGTTGATCGTTAAGTCTCATGTGGATTATTCTCCTCTTGTATTAGGAATGTAAATGCATGATGCAACCCATACCTCCTATAAAATCCCCTCATCTCATCATTGAGGGTGCCGTTGAAGTGCATCCTCAGCACACCCTCGCCTAGTGAAAGCTGTTTACCAAACTTGAGTACCATAATTTGGTCATCCTTGAAGAACACCACCTCGGTCGGCACCAGACCCTACAAGAACCATACACAATTAAACTGGTAAATATGAGCATTATTATGTGTTGTAAGGAATGAAGGATCTTTTCAGCACAACTCTTTTCTTTCTAGGTCAGCAAAACATTGTATACCTCGAAGTGGATGGAGGCCTTGTCTACGGTGAGTTCCAAAACATTGAGCACAATGAAACATGTGGGTTGTAAAATGTCGATAATGATTGCCACCACACCAGAGAAGGTGTTGGCGACGAGGTCGGGGTAGAAGTAGATCTCATAGTGGCTTGGCTTTGCAAATTGCGGGAGTCGGAGCCTGTTGCGGAACTGGTCTGGTGAGTCGGTTGTGATTGACGAGTTGGGAATGGAGACGAGCATAGGCACATATGGAGACCCCTTTGTATAATTTCTCTGCATACACAAGGGGAGAAGAAATAAGGCAAGCAAGTATATGAGTAGGGAGTTCCACATTAGGAAACCGTCGCATTCAAAGAAGAGATTTATGTTTGAAAAAATAGCGAATGGATTATTTAGTTCCTTTGGAAGGATGTTAAGATTTCCATTATTTAATATGTAATAATGTATGATAATACTTTGATAAATCGAGTATTCTCAACAAATGAAATCATTCTCTTCTTTAGAGATTTCAAGAGACCATGTTCAGGAAGATGGCGTATGTAAAAATATATGGAATTTTTAAACCTCGTGTAAATGAGAAATACTTATTTCCTAGATCAGAAAAATATGTTGAAATTCTATCACTATTAGGTTTCAATATTTTTTGGGGCACTGAAATTTGTTACTTCTAATTTCTAACTTGTCGATAGGCATATCAACATGTTTATAAGGTCTTGTAAATCATGGTGTTATGAATGATTTATCTGGAAGTTGATTATTGAACAGCCATTTGAGTAAATTTTTCCATCCGTGCGAAAACGTGTACTTTTGATGCATATAGATCCATAAAATCGCCAGCCAGAATAATGTAACCTCAAACATGCACAAGTCATTTAGATAGGTACCGCGAAAAACTTACAAAATTTAGGATGTCAAATTTATCATGATTATAAAGTAATAGTTCGGGTTAATCATACTTATTGAGCGAAATATAGTGTGTATAGTTTCCTGGTAGGATTTTAAAATCCAAACCCCAAAATGTATTGATGCCTTAACCAAAAAAATGGAAGGACAATCACATACAAGATACTCTTATTTTATAGATTTTGTGTCATTATGTCAAGAAATTGATTTTTTTTTCAAATTGAAATAACATTACCTCTTGATAACCTGTCATTTTTATCTTGTGGTGATGGCACTAATACTTTTATTTAATATTAATGAAACAACTTATTTCATTTATGACTTAAGATAATCCCCTATACAAAGGTCATCTTATGAATGTTTGCATGTATTAACTTTCGAGAGTCACGTTGCCTTACTAGAACCATTCATTTCTAAAATGTTTGCATTTATAAGAAATAATTTAATTACAGGTTTTCGTCAATGTGAAATGTTTTTTTATATATGAAGATTATACTACATTTATAAAACATCTACTAATTAACAAAAAATGTGGGTAGTGTGTCCAAATTTTCAATTATATTCATCTAAAACCAAGAATGATACTTAAAGCATTTTATTTTGGTAAAAAACAACAGTAAAGCATGTTAAATATATTTATTTTCTGAAGATTGATTGAAATATAATTTTTCTATTTTTACAAACCCTCAATTTTTTTATTACACCGAGGTTACATACTTTAAACTAATTTTTCAAAACTACGTGAAGTCGCATACCACATCATTACTTTGGCATCACACTATTTTTTGAGTATGTTTTGTCTGTTCACACAACTCAGGCGGAATAAAGGGTTTACACACAATTGAGTAAATTTTTCCGAGCTTCCAAACTAGGGTTATTAGAGATAAGAAAACACAACTTTTTACGTCTGAAAAAATTACAAATATTTTTTATGTTGTTCATATCATAGTGCATAAGACTTCCATGTTCATAAGTGTTTGTTGTTGTAAGAAAATGAGAAGCACAGTTACAGAAGTGCTTGTCTAAAAAGGATCTGAAAATTAAGTTGGAGCATTTTGAAAATTTGGGAGGTAGAAATTTATGTCAAAGTGACATAATGTGGGGTTCTACTTCCCACCTATGCATTGTCAAAATGGAACCAACGATTTTAGACATAGTGGTAAAAATTCCAATAATACACGGATAAATAATGATAACCCATATTAGTGTGTTTTCTAGTTTCAAAATCCCTAATATTTAACGTTTGGTCAAATTTACTCGCCAACATTTGAATTGATACCGTAATTTGCGAAATCTTGAACGATGACCAAACTCCTAGAGAGGCGTACTCAGACAACCAAGTTGTGTAGTCGAATTACTATAAATAAGAACTATTCAATCACCGTGATGTAGCACATACATGTCGGCGCATATATATATATATCATAACTAACACATGTGGGATTTGCCAGGTTCGTGAAAGCCAATGCCACATAAAAGTAAGATTCGTTTAAGGGTATACATCTTTGATTCGCGAATTAATGATGCAACCCGCCAAATGAGGTAGTATGGATCTCGTCTTGATGATACATAAATAATATAAAGGAGAATGGTAAAATAATATATATAAGCTAGATGACCTAGCCCAGTCAGATTTCACTAGCGTATCCTAGATGGGACTATCTAAGAAATTCAGCTCCAGGAATAATTATGACGTTAAAAACTAGTTAAGATGATTTATATTACAATAGTACAATTTATACTACACTATCACGAATTTCCTTTACCCCTGTTTGGATGTAGGAAAACTAGGTTGGAATTGTCAGGCCGAATTCTGTTGTTTGGCTTGCTAAGGTCTTGTTCGGTTCATCCCTATCCCAAGTGGATTAGGGTGGATTGGCATAGATTTTGACTTATTAGGGATTTAATCCACCTCATTCCCTGCTAATCTCCTTCCCAATCTTTCAAACCGAACAAGGCCTAAAGGAATTGGGCTTGGAAAAGGTGGTCCAATTCCAGGCGATCCGCCCGCGTGCCTACGCACCTCGCCCAACGATTTCGAGCGGGCACCCTCGGAAAGGCTCGGAAAAAAATCACCGTACTTGTTCGCATCCATATCCCGCGGTCGCTCTGGAGGCTTTGCTCGTCCCCGTCGCTCACGTTCCTGCAGGCAAGGCGCCGCTGCCGGTAAGTTCCTGCGGCCCCTCTCTGATCTCCTTCTCATCCTCCCTCTCCCTCTTATTTCCTGCCATGGTCACACACCCACTCCGGTGAGCCCCTGGAACCCCACATGTGTTAGGGGATTAATGTCAGAAATAGGTAGTCCGGACATGGGAACGATGGTGGCATGGGAATAACATCCAGAGTGGCGCCATGCCCTCCCGTGTGAGATTTGTATGCCCTCGCGTGTGAGCCCTTAGTATGTATCTGTAATTCTGTATGCCCTCCGGTCTGATTGCTTGTACGGGAGTGATGGATGTGAGGATTAGTTGTGGTTTTTCTTCATATGTACCTTCTCAGATGCAGCTCAAAATTATGTGTTGATAAAGGATGATTTGTTTCAACTATGTAGGTATTCAGGATTATTTTATATATGTACACATACTTCTATTATGCAAACTCAAAAAAACACCAAGTTCCATGTTTTGTACATCCAAACAGGAATTGGAATTGGGCGACACCCTCTGATTCCAAGAGTAAATTTCTTGCACAACCAAACAACAGAATTTGAATTAGAGCCCAATTCTTTTCTCTTTTGGATTTGGAATTCCCTGCCCAATTCAATTCTAAGCAGTATTTACTACATCCAAACAGAGCAGTAGAGTTTTCCGTGTCTACGCCCCTCTATATTAGAAGGGCCTATTCCGGTGAAGAGAACATTCGTTTCCTGATATGCCATGGGCTCTAATCATATTCGAGGATTCTTTTGTAACTATGACTTTCAAGGGTATAATATAAAGGATCTTCATATGTGACTAGGAAACAATGGACTTAATTTTCTTACTCACTGTTAATGTACCATGTTCCATACGATCTTCACATGTGACTAGAATGTTTTGTAAGGATGATATATAAGATGTCATTCAAATGCAAAATTGAAAAAATATGCAATACAAGAGGAGGAGAAAGTGCATCATCACCTGTTCACTGGACATAGAGTTCAACCCGCCGTTGTGGGTGGCCGCCAATGAAGCAACGACATAAAAGAACAGGAGAAAGTGCATCATCACCAACAAATCTCCTCGGGCCATTCGTGCTATGGATGGATGAAAATATTGCACAACCTTGTTAACACGCTCAGATGGACGATCTTTTTTGCAAAGTGGTAGCCTAAATTCCAGGGATAGGGAGGGAAGAGTGGCACATTATTATCTATATAAGGATCACCAAGGTCCTAGGGAGCGTATAGTAAGACAAATGACAGCTCAACTGATGATAGTGCGAAATCACAAACAATAAAAGCGGGCGTTGATCCCGAGGATATCTAATTTACACCCATTCACCCATTCATTCATGGCATATAAATGACATAAGGATAATTAAAGCCCTATGGAGCGTATAGTAAGACAAATTACACCTCAACCAATTATAGTGAGCGTCCAGAAACAACAAAAGCGGGCGTCATACCAGAGGGCCTCAAATTTACTCTTATTTACTCCTTTTGTCAAGTACTGCATGAAAGAAAACCCCCACATTTAGTGGTCTCAACTTTCATTGGTCATGTATTTCTTTTTTATTTCCTTATTCACACCCCATATTCAGTGGCCCCTTACCTTATTTTCTCTTGCTCTCCACATGTTGGGCCGCACAAAAACGCCCATCTCTCCCTTTTCCTTTTCAATTTTTTGGATGGGAAGTTGGGTCCCCATAAAATGCATCCTTCCTAGCTATAGATTTCCACTCAACATGCTAAAGTAAAATTTAAAATTTAAATTTTAAATAGTCCCACTTAGCCATTTAACAAGCCAGTAAGAAAGTTAGAAATGGCTACAACAACAAGCAATTTCACTAGTTTGAAATGATAGTTACATGCTTCTCCATCTCCACCTTCTCTTCATGATGCCTCAAGACACTATGGGCAACTCTGGAAACGCCAACGGCCGCCCTGCCGTCGAGGAAAGACAGAAAGTCGTCGGCATAGGGGTAGGCCGACAGTGGCCGTCGGCGTATGCTTCGTCGGCGTTTACCCCTCGGCGTAGCTTAGGTGCCGTCAGCATAGTAAAGCCGTCAGCATAAAATGAGGCTACGCCGACGGCAGCCGTCGGCGTAGCTTGGTAGAATTTTTTAATCTTCTTTCTAGAAAATGATATTTTTTTTCAATTCTTTTTATTTAAGTTGTTTAACCACTTAATCGCACTACAGACACACTTATCTTACTCTCTAATAATTTATAATTTCAATCTAAATTACTCCTTCCTCCAAACACTTCCCGACCGATCACTCGTCCTTAGATTGCTCCAGTCACAGCACACTTACCTTCTTAGTTCCATCCCTATGAGTTACCTAGAAACAAAACATGTTGTGTTGATAATATTATCATATCAATCCTATTAACTCTTGGACCATGATGTGACACATCTTTGTTTTGTAAAACCAAATAATTAGTTAAGTAAAAATAAATAAAGTATTAATAATAATCTTGAATTAAAAAATAATTAACATTTTTTTGCATTTTCCATTTAAATATTGAATAATACATATCAACAAATCCTAAATCAAAATTTCACAAATCATATGTCTAAATCTATTGGAAAAATAAGACAAATCCAAATATGACATTCATATCATCTTTTCTGTAACGTATAAAACTTTACCAAGTGGGGTGTTGAGTGTGTGGTATAGGTTCAAAAGGGGAAAATCCAAGCTTATACGTCTATACCCAGTACCGGTGTCAAAAGGGATAGCAAAGTGCAATTTTTTTACTTGTTGCGTTAGTGTAGCCCATAGGAACACCCGTAACGAAGTTATACCCCAAATCTTCATAAGATTTCCTCTGGTGTTGACCGAAGTGGGAGTTTCCAACTATAAGTACCCAAACTCACTAGAGAGAAACTAATGATGGTGAAGTCGCTAACATCCCATAGTGAAATCTACAACCAAAACACACTTGTACAAACTTGGTATGGAACCACCTAGATTTTGGTTCGATTCCAACGCTTCGGTGCCCTCTCCCGCGAAACCCTAGCCCCGCTGGAGAAAAGCCTAGCTTATATATCTACACCCGGTACCCACGTCAAAAAGGGGTAGCAAAGTGAAAAAAAATTATCTGTTGTGTTATGGTAGCCCCTAGGAACACCCGAAACAAAGTTCTACCGCAACACTTCACAAGAATCCCTCTGGTTCAACCGAAGTGGGAGTTTCCAGCTAAAAGTCCATAAACTCACTACAGAGAAACTTATGACGGTGAAGCAGCTAACATCCCGAAGTGAAATGTCGGAAATCTACAACCCAAAACACACATGTACACACTTTTTATGGCCCCACCTATATTTTTATTGGATTCCTACACTCTGGAGCCCCTCTGTCGCGAAACCGTAGCCACGCTGGAGAAAACCCTAGCTTATACGTCTACATCCGGCATCGACATAAAAAGTGGGTAGAAAAGTGCAATTTTTGCTTGGTTGTGTTAGGGTAGCCCCTATAAACACCCAAAACAAAGTTATACCCCAACTCTTCACAAGATTCTCTCCGGTTCGACCGAAGTGGGAGTTTTCACCTATAAGTCCACAAACTCACTAGAGAGAAACTGATGGCGGTGAAACCGCTAACATACCGGAGTGGAATCTTGGACATCTACAACAAAAAAATAAACGTTTACACACTTGGTATGGCACCACCTAGATTTTGATTGGATTCCTACGGTCTGGAGCCCCTCTCCCGCGAAACCATAGCCCCGCGGGAGAAAAGGCCAACTTATACGTCTACACCCGATACCGAGATCAAAAGGAGGTAGAAAAGTGCTAATATTTTTTCTTGGTTGTGTTAGGGTAGCCCCTAGGAACACCCAAAACAAAGGTATACCCCAACTCTTCACATCATACCCTCTAGTTTGATCAAAGTGGGAGTTTTCACCTATTAGTCCACAAACTCACTTGAGAGAAACTAATGACGATAAAACCGCTAACATCACGGAGTTGAATCTTGGAAATCTACAACCCAAATAAAACAATTTTACGCACTTGGTATGGAACCTTCTAGATTTTGGTTGGATTACTACGCTCCGGAGCCCCTCTCCCGTAAAACCCTAGCCCGTAGGAGAAAATCCCAGCTTATTCGTCTACACCCGGTACCGGCATCCAAAGGGAGTAGGAAAGTGAATTTTTTTGCTTGGTTGTGTTAATATAGACCCTAGGAATACCCAAAATAAAGTTGCACCCAAAATATTCATAAGATTCCCTCCAATTTGGCCGAAGTGGGAGTTTACACCTATAAATCCACAAACTCACTAGAGAGAAACCGATGACGGGGAAACCGCTAACATCCTGAAGTGGAATCTTGAACATCTACAACCCAAAACACACTTGTACACACTTGTTATGGCACCATCTTGATTTTGGTTGGATTTCGATGCTCCAGAGCCTCTCTCCCTCGAAACCCTAGTCCACTGGAGAAAAGCCCAGCTCGTACGTCTACACCTAGTACCGACGTAAAAAAGGCGTAGCAAAGTGCAACTTTTTGCTTGGTTATGTTAGGGTAGCCCCTAGTAACACCAAATTTGTACCCGAAGTTTTCACAAGATTCCCTCCGGTTCGACCGAAGTGGGAGTTTTCACCTACAAATTCACAAACTCACTAGAGAGAAACCAATGGCGGTTCACATCCTCGAGTGGAATCCTGGACATCTATAATCCAAAACACACATGTACACACTTGGTATGGAACCACCTAGGTTTTGGTTGGATTCCAGCGCTCCAGAGCTGAAGGGGCATTTATGCCCTTAATTATTTTCGTGGTTGTTGATGATAAGATTAACTTGGGGGCCTACAATTATTGCTAAGTGAATTATACAGGTTCTTAGTCCACATTTGCTGTGTTGTGGATCGTGTACCGTTAAAAGGAAAAGGAGACACGCAAAGTGACAGGGGTCTAAGACTATCCATAGCTTTTCATTTTTCATTGAGTTTAGGGATCCCGCACTATTAAGGGGGGGTTAAAAGCTTGGTTTAACTATCTGCTCAAAGTCTCTTCCTAGTGATATCCATCTGCCTTTTTGGTTCTAGCTGTTTCGGGTTTGTTTGGGTGTGTAAACTGATTTGTGGGAGCACTACCGGACGATCTGGCGTTTTTCTTGTCGAACCGTCTGATACGTCATAAACATATCCATAATATTTGTCGTTCCATGTTGTTTTCATACTATATGCTACATGTTTCTTATATATTTTATGTCATTTTTACGGATTTTCTGGGACAAACCTATTGATAAGATGCCACAGAGCCAGTTCCTGTTTTCCGCTGTTTTTAGTGTCAGAAAAGTTGTTCTGGAAATATTCTCGGAATAGGACGATTCAAAAGACAAAAGTCTTACAAATCCCGGAGTGTCAAGGAAGTACAAAGGAGACCGTAGGGGGCCCTGAGCCCCCACACCATGCTTGGGCGCGGGTGGACCCCTGGCCGCGCCTGGGGGTGGTATGGGCCCCTTAGGCGCCCACTTCCACCGCCCTTTCGCCTATATATGCCCCCCGATGCATAAATCCTAAAAAAATCATCCTTTTTCCATGAAAAGTTTCATAGATCCGCCGTCGCTGACAAGTTTCAGGGGACAAAAATCTCTGTTCCGGCACCCTGCCGGGACGGGGAAGTGCCCCCGGAGCCATCTCCATCGAATCCACCTCCATATTCATCGTCGTTGTTGTCTCCTATGATGAGGAGGGAGTTGTTATCCCCCGGGGATGAGGGCTCTACCGGTAGCTATGTGTTTCATCTCTTTCCCCTCATGTTGTGATCTTTATATGATCATGAGCTGTGTAATCTAGTTGAATATGTAGATGTACTCTTCATCTGTTATGCTACTCGAGTGGTTTTGTTATCAGATCTCTGTAGACACTTTGATCACAGTGTAGATGTGACAGTGTGTGCACCGTGTGGTTTAGCATGATATTAATATATTATGTTGGATGACCCTATGAAATTGTGTTGTTTGTCTAGTACCTTGTAGGGCGCTCATAGTGACAGCGTGGGGTTAACTAGACATGGGAATGCAACTTTGAGGAGTGTTGTTTAGTACTAATTTAGCACGCGCATAGTTACAGCGTGGGGTGCCCTAGAGAGGTAATACAGACTTGAGGAGTGTTGTTACAGCCCTAGACAATGATTGGTGTTTGTTATGCGACCGGAGAGTGGTTCGGAGTACCATAGTGAAGAGAGATATTTATGCATTCAATTATGTTATTATTGTTGAGAGTGTGAACTAGTGAACCTACGATCCCTAGTCCTTGTTTCTAAGCATATAAACACCATTTACAATCAGTTCTGATACATGTTTGCTTACTGCCATTTTAATTTCAGATTGGTATTATCACTTACAATCATTCATATTACTTGTATTTTACTCTCTTTTCGCCGAACTACTGCACCTATACAACTGACAATTTTATTAGGTGTGTTGGGGACACAAGAGACTTCTTGTATCGTAATTGCAGGGTTGGTTAAGAGGGATACCTTTGACCTCTTCCTCCCTGAGTTCGATAAACCTTGAGTAATCCACTTAAGGGAAACTTGCTGCTGTTTAACAAACCTCTACACTTGGAGGTCCAACACTGTCTACAAGAATTGAAGCGTGCGTAGACAACATCGTCCAGCGCCGGATCTACTCCCGCGCGAGCAAAAAACCGAGGACCGCCGCGAGGCTGCCGGTCTATACCTGCACCTTTCTGGCACATGCGCCATCACCGGGTGCCATTTGGTGGTTTTTCAACACACATTCGCTGCTTGACTGCCAGTGTAGACTGAAAGCTCTGCGGCTACTCTCCGTTGGTCGCCGGATGGACCGTCGTTCCACGCCGGATCGTCTGACACCTGACCTTGAGCACAACTCCTTTTCCATGGCAGAACTTGTGGATGGACCTCGCCGGATCGTCCGGCGATAAAAGTGCCGGATCGTTCGACATGTGTTCTTCTGCACTGAAACAGCTAGTTTTCCACCCACCTATATAAGTGACTTACCTCTTCGAGGTAGGTCTTCCATTTATTCCTCATTTCCAAATCCGAGCCGCCATTACACATTCTCAAGCTCCCACACAACAAATACTTCCTCCCTTGAGCGTTTTGAGAAATTCCGCGAGAGTGAATCTCATCCCTTGCAAGACCCAAGCTTCCCCCTCTCTTTAACCAATAAATTTCAATATTTGAGCATTGTGTTAAGCTGTCCCTTTGATCTTGTTACTCTTGGAGCTCTTGGAGCTACTAGGCGGAAGGTGTCGCCCGTAAGCATCAGGCTTATAGATTTGCTGCTTCGGGAAAGTTTGTACAAGTTCGAAGGTTGCCTCAAGACCTACCACTAGTATATTGAGATCTTCATTCATAGAAGAGGTTCAAGGATAAGAGTGTGAGCCTTCATGGGGTATGGGTGTCCTTCGTGGTTTCCCAGGCCTCTCCAACGTGACGTACTTCTCTCCCAAGGAGAAGGAACACTGGATTGCATCTTCGTCTCTGTGTGTCTTGGTTATTTGTATCTGAGATCTTTCATTATTGTATCATTTTGCATCATATAGATTGTTTTCATCTAGTTGTTAGGCACATACTATTTATCCTCAGGGCCTAAAACTTGTGAAACAAAGAAGAAAATTTGTAGAAACGTAGTCACACCCCCCTTTAGGTTACTGTCTCTATCCTTTCAATTGGTATTAGAGCCGAGGACCCTTTTAAGGGATTTACCACCTAAATACTGAGATGGTTAATCCGGCGGAGGCCGCTAAGTTAGCGGAAGACGCTAAGTTAGCAGAAGAGCAGGCTGCGAAGGTAGCTGCTGATGAGGAAGACATATGGGATACTCATGAAGCTAACCTTGTAGCCACTCTAGAAAAACATATGAGTATAAGGGTGCACAAAGAGGTTGAGCGAAGGTTGGCACTTAAAGAGGATCCCTCGGCCACTAGTGTTAGTGGTGGTGTTATTCCTCAAGGTGTCGGCCTTGGCACAAACAAATTTTGCGCCTCTTATAATCAACTTGGAATGAACAATTACCCTACACCTATTTAAATGCTATACATGACTCATGCGGGTCCTCCACCCGTTTTTGATGGAACTAATTTTCCTATTGGAAGTCTTCTACGGAAACTTATATTCGCACTGTGTGCGAGGATCTTTGGGAAGTTGTGAAAAAAGGATACAAGCCTCTTGATGCTAACATCTTGTGACCGTGTGAGCGTCTACAATCAAGTCCACCGATTTGTGGGATAGAATCATCATTCTTCAAGAAGGAACCTCTCTGATTCAAAAGACCAACTATGAGTTAGCCAAGAGATAAATGGGTCTATTTGTGATAAAGGATGGTGAGCAGTTGTCAAATTCCTATGCAATACTTGATGCACTTCGGGTAAAAATCCAAGGTCTTTGTGAGAAATACAATGATGGGTTTGATGTGAATGATGAGTTCATCAAAGGAAAGATCATTGAGATTGTGTCCCCCGATTAGAAACAACTATCTCTCATCATGCAATTCGTGGACTCCCATAAGGAAATGGCATCGGATGATTTGGTCTCTTTCAACGTTGCCAAAGAGAATCGTATGGCACAAGCAAATCAAACAAGAAACCTTGCCTGTGCCATGAAGACTCCCAACCTTGCTTTCAAGGCCAAGGTTGTCTGTATGCATGAAGAGGAAGTTGAGGAAGAAACACAAGCTGAACAAGAAGAAGAGATGACATCAACAAGTGAATTAGATGTGGTTCTTTCATTCTTCACGAAGAAGTGGGGAAGATCTTTTCGAAGAAAGTTTGGAAATTCCTCCAAGGATGTGAGGAGAAACGGCTACAACTATGATCAATCGGGAAACTTCTCCGATAAGTGTCCTTATTTGAAGAGAGAGGAAAATCACAAGTATGACAAAGAAGCAAACAAGAAGTTACTTCCCAACCCAACAACAAAAGAACAAGCGCCGACAAGTCCAAGAGAGGGGAGAGGGCTTTCTCCGTCATCGAGTATACCTCGGAGGATGAAGATGAGGAGGAGACGACCGCAGGAGTAGCTGGGTTGGCTCATGGTGAACCCGGCTCGCTCTTCACATATGACTATATGAAAGACTACGCTGCTTCCTCGAAGAAAAAATGTCACAAGTGCCTAATGGCAAAGGTACCAAAGGTTAACTCTGAACCCATTCCCAATCCTCCTATATTCAACGCAAATTCACCTATTCCTTCTAGTAAGGTAGATGATGAAGATGAGGATGTGAATGCTAAAATGTCTAAATTTCATAAATTTATGATCTCCCTTCATGGAGAGGCTAGATCTCAATTCGATTACTTAATGGATACCATCTCATCTAAAGATGATATCATTGAGGAACTCAAAACCCATGTTGAAGATGGGATACGAAGTTTGAATCTCCTTAAGCAAGAGCTCACCAATGAGGAACATAATTATTTCACCCTTTCCCAACAAATAGAAACATATGAACTTGACAAGGCTAAGAATCTCGACCCAATAGATAGAGATCTTGAGATGTCTCAAGTTCTTGATGCCTCTAAGAAAGAGATAGAGATTTATCATTCTTCTCTCACCAAGGACCTTGAACATCTTGAGAATGCCCACAAGCTTCTAAAAAATGAGTTCACTGTCCTTGAAGACAAGTATGATAAACTTAGAGCTTCTATGAAGGGAAATACTAAAATTGGATGCTCAAATGCTCCCATTACTATTAATAATGCTTATTGTGCTTCTAACCCTTTGGATGTTCAAGCTTCCCTCGTTGAGGAAAATAAGAACTTGAAGGAACAGCTTGAGAAGGAGTGTCTCACTACCTCTCAAAGTAATAAGCCTCTTAATGAGGTTCTGTCTACACAAAAAGTGAGGCCTCCCAAGGAAGGACTTGGGTACAACCCAAGAACAATAACAAGAAGGCCAAACCTCCCAAGAAGATAAATTGTGTGCAAGAAGGGCATAAGGAGGATAGAAATGAAAATAAGATTGTGGTCGAAGGGAATGCCACTAGTGGAAATCCTAACCACCACTTTGTATGAAAATTTAATCCATCCTATGTGCTATGTAATGGCATGCAAGGGGATACGTATTCTAACTATATGTTGGACCTCGCAATGACTATGATTTTAGATGGTACTCTGTTTATGTGCCTAAGGTCCTTGTTACTAATGTCAAGGGACCCATTGATAAATGGGTTCCTAAATCAAAGAATTAATCTTGTGTAGGGGTTTGTCTCTGGTGGTCCTAAATGGGTGTTTGATAGTGGATGCACCAATCATATTACCGGAGCAACAGAGATGCTTGCAAGTTTATTGAAGTTGTTAACCGCAAGTCAAGCATCACCTTTGGGGATAATTCACAAGGAAAAGTATTGGTATATGCCAAGGTGGCAATCACGAAAGACTTGTCTCTCGAGAATGTTATGCTTGTTGAATACCTTGGCTATAAATTTCTTTCCATTAATCATCTTTGTCCTATTGGTAACAATTCCTATTTTACTAAGAATAATGTGATCGTCTTTAGGAGTGATAATCTTGAATTGGTCTTTGTTGGACATGTTGAGGGCGGCCTTTACGTGGCTGATTTCTCAAAAGGGATTCCCTCTCTCTCAATGTGTCTAGTGGCCAAGGCTGACAAGGGCTGGCTGTGGAATCGCCGGCTAGGCCATGTCAACATGAGAAATCTTAAACTACTCCTTAAATACAATCCTGTTATTGGACTAACCGATGTTGAGTTTGAAAGAGATTGTGTGTGTAGGCCTTTGGATCATCATCACCACTTGTAGGCCTTTGGAGCTCCTTCACTTGTATCTCTTTGGGACCTCCAACTATGATACTCTTGGTGGGAAAAGATTTGTTCCTATGAATGTGGATGATTACTCAAGGTACACTTGGGTATTCCTCCGCAAGTCCAAGGACGAGACCCAAAAGTGCTTCATCGACTTCGCCAAGAAAGCTCACGCACCTATAATGAGGTGATCAAGGCTATCCGCACCAACGATGGCTCCTAGTTAAAGAACTACACCATGCATCATTGAGTGGGAAGGCATCAAGCACCAATATTCCACTCCCTATACACCCCAGCAAAATGGTTTTGTGGAAAGGAAGAACCGGACAATCATTGAGATGGAAAGAAATATGTTGAATAAATTCAAGTCCCCATATAATTTTTGGGGTAAAGCCATCTCCTATGTTGTTCATGCAACAAACCGGCTCTTCCTCCATTCCTTCTGCAACAAGACCACATCTGAGCTTCTCACCGGGAATAAGCCCAATGTCTTGTACTTCCGGGTTTTCGGGTGCAAACGATTTGTCAAGAACAAGAAAGAGACGTTTGGTAAATTTGAAATCTAGAACTATTGAGGGCATTTTTGTTGGATATTCATCAGAGTCCCGCGGCTATAGATTCTACAACAAGTCCACATGACGTGTTGAAGAGTCTAGTGACGTGGATTTCGACGAGAATAATGGCTCCCAAGTGGAGCAAGTTGCTTCATGTGATGGGGATCCTTCTCAAGTCATCAATGCTATGGGTATTGGGCATATCTTGCCTTGTGAGACTCTCAAGTCTTGGAGCAGGCACGTGATGGAGAAGGAACAAGCTCAACTCAAGTGGAGCGAAGCTCAACTCAAGACGAGCCCACCACCTCATATCAAGTTGAACACATTCCTCAAGAGGAGAATAATATCCAAGAATAAGAATCAAGCTCTCAACCCTTTGAGCAAGTTCAAGAAGGAGAACTAATTGGACCTATTTCTCAAGTACAAGCTCAAACTGATCCACAAGAACAATTTAAAGTGGATTCTCAAGATCAAGCTCAAGTGGAACCTCAAGTGCAAGATTCTCCTCCACGAGAGTTTGTTGATTACAAAGGCATTACACGAACCATCAAGAACTCCAAGAAAGCAAGCGGGGTTGAGCTCAATAAAATCCTAGGGAGTGTTTCTAAGGGTGTTATGACCCATAGAAAGATGGAACATCTAGCTAAATTCAGCAAACGTCACTCGTTTATCTCACATTTTGAACCTCTTAAGGTGATCGAGGCTTTGCAAGATATGGATTGGATTGTGTCCATGCAAGAGGAGCTAGAGTGCTTCAGCCCAATGAGGTTTGGTGTCTTATGGACAAGCCCAAGGATCATAGGATCAACATCACTGGGACCAAATGGGTCTTCAAGAACAAACATGGAAAGAATGGGATGGTCATTCGAAACAAGGCAAGGTTAGTAGCGCAAGGGTTTGTTCAAGTAGAAGGTATGGATTATGTGGATACCTTTGCGCACGTGGCTCGTCTTGAAGTTATTCGTATATTGCTTCCATTTGCATATTTTCATGACTTCAAGATTTATCAAATGGATGTGAAAAGTGCTTTTCTTATTTGTCCCTTGCAAGAGGAGGCATATGTTGCTCAACCCCCGAGTTTTGAGGACTCCAAATTACCCAACCATGTGTATAAATTCCATAAGGCTCTCTATGGACTCAAGCAAGCACCATGAGCTTGGTATGAGCACCTTAGGGATTATCTACTCAAGGGTGGGTTGGAAATTGGGAAAGTACACTCTACCCTTTTCACCAAACGGTTTAAAGGAGGGAGGAATTTTCATATGCCAAATTTATGTTGATGATATTATATTTGGAGGTTTATTTGAACACCATAACAAAGCTTTCTCTGAGTTGATGACTAGGAAATTTGAGATGTCCATGATGGGGGAGTTGAAGTATTTTCTTGGATTTAAAGTGAAGCAACTTGATGAAGGAACTTTCATCTCCCAAGAGCAATATCTGAAGGACATGCTCATATGGTTAATGCTTCCATCACCAAGATGCATATGCAAGTGAATGGGAAACTAGGAGCATGCAAGAACGAAAAGGATGTGGACATAAAGGTATATTGTTCTATGATTGGATCTTTGTTGTATCTTTGTGCTTCTAGAACGGATGTTATGTTTAGTGTTGTAATGTGTGATCGTCATCAATATGCTCCGAAAGAGAGCCACCTTGTGGCAATCAAACGAATTCTTAGGTACCTTGTTCTCACTCCAACTATTGGGCTGTGGTATACAAAGGGGTCTGCCTTTGCACTTCAGGGCTATTCGGATTTCGATTGGGCTGGTGATAAAGATACCGGAAGTCGACCTTCGGGGCTTGCCAATTCGTTGGCTGGGCATTGGTGAGTTGGTCATCCAAGAAACAAAACTTTGTATCCCTATCCACCGCCGAAGCTGAATACATTTCCGCGGCATCTTGTTGTGCTCAGTTGTTATGGATGAGGCAAAGCTTGAAATACTATGGTGTGTCTCTTGGTCTGGTGCCTCTTCTATGTGACAATGAAAGCGCAATATAGATCGCCCATTGATACGTCATAAACGTATCCTTAATTTTTGACGTTCCATGTTGTTTTCTTATTGTTTCCCACATGTTTGTTATACACTTTATGTGATTTTTATCGATTTTCCGGACTAATCTATTGACAAGATTCCATAGAGCCAGTTCCTTGTTTTCTACTCTTTTTAGTTTCAGAAAAGTTGTTCTGGAAATATTCTCGGAATTTGGAAAATTCGAAGCCTGGAAGTCTTAGAATTCCCGAAGGTTCCAGGGAGTGGCGAAGAGACCCGAGGGGGGGGGGATCAGGGGGCCACACCATAGGGCGGCGCCCCTGGAAGCGTCGTGGGGGTTGTGTGGGTCCCCCAGGCCTCCACCGCCTTTTCCCTAACCCTCTAATGTGAATTACTGTTTGAGTATGGTGTGAAGGAAGTTTTCAAGGGTCAAGACAAGAGGTGATATATGTGATCAAGAAGAGTGCAAGGTCAAACCTTGGGGATGCCCCCGTGGTTCATCCAAGCATATTTTTACAAGACTCAAGCATCTAAGCTTGGGGATACCCAAGGCATCCCCTTCTTCATCAACTATCTATTAGGTCACTTCTCGTGAAACTATATTTTTATTCGGTCACATCATATAAAGTTTACTTGGAGCGTGTGTTTTTTTTCCTTTGTTTTCCTTGTTTTCTTTTGTTTTCCTTGATTCAATAATATCATTGAATCTAGCATCCTTGTTTGTGAGAGAGACACGCTCCGCTTTTTCGTTTGAATACTTGCTATGCTAGTATTCTTAGTTTTTATTCTAGTTTCTGCAAAAATTCCTGTCTAGCTCTTACTTTCATTGCATCTCTTATTCAGAGTTAGTTTTAGTAGTGTTAGGTGAGTACTCTCATGTTTTCTTGTTGTAGCATGTAGAGAATTTTTGTTAAAGCTTGTCTTGTATGGTGCTTGTTGGGAAAAGAAACTTCTGCTTGAGGTAGAATTTTTAATGTTGCAAGTAGAAGCTTGTATAGACTGTGGCTAGACTTTTTCATATCATGCCAGATCTTATTTTAGTTTTAAATCCTTGTGGTTATTGATCATCATGATTAGCCTCAAATAGCTGAGAGTGTTTAATGTGCCATTGAAAGAATCATGAGTTGTTCTTGTCATATTGAATCATAAATTTGTGGTATTCTCCTTTGAATGTTTTATTTGGTTGAGTTGGCGCATCCTCACACCATGTTTATGACTATGAACCAGTCACTAATAGCCTCCATGATCATTTAGTTTTTGAACTTGTGGTACCACTTATGCTTTGATTAATGATGTTTATGTCGCTATGCATGATTATGGCTCTTATGCTCTCTTGATTTGTCGCTCCCAGCCTTTTGCTAGCCTCCACCTGTACTGAGTATGAGCTCTACTCGTGAAATCCAACTCCCAAAAACCAAAGTTTTCCCATTGTGTCCACCATACATACCTACATGTGGTAATTAACTTCCACTCCAACTAAATTTCTCATGTGTTAGCTTTAAAACTTTCAAAATTACGCATGCTTTGTGTTCCTGTTTTTGCTCATGAGGACGTAAATAGAGAACTTTTATCTCACTTGTTGATTGGATTTCACACCCTGGACTAGTGTCTTCATCCGCTTATCTAATTGATAGAAGAGCTGGCGGCGGGGTGCCCAGCCCCAAATTAATATAAATAAACTCTCTTCACTATTTTTTGCTCCTGATTTATCAGTCAAAGCATAGTTGTGTAAACAAAAGAGAAAGAGGGATGACCTTCTACACCAGTTGCGTCCTTCATATGGGAGCCTCTCTTGTGAAGTCTAGTTGGCTTGTGACGTACTGTATTTTTTGTTTACCATTTTTTGACATTAGCATACACCTCTCAAAAAATAGACACTCCTCCACGGTATGTGATTATTGGCAGGCACCCGAGGTTTTGGTTATCCATAGTTTGTTAAGATGGTTGGGAGGAGTGTCAAAAATTTTAGTACCTCTGTTTAATAAAATAAAATCTCTAGAACATGAGTGATCCATGCTTCCCTCTGCGAAGGGCCTTTCTTTTTCTTTTATGTTGAGTCTCCACCTTGTAACTTTATGCATAGTTGAGAGAGCATAGTTTCCATTCTGATTTTTATGTGCATTTGTCCCAGAAAAATTAATAATTGATTCGTTATGTGTAATTGCTTGTTCTCTAATTATTTGTTCTACTCTTCCTGATGGACTTTGAAGGTGTCCTGGCATTTATGTTTTGCCCCACTCTTAAGTACTTGCGAAATATCAATTTTCCATGCTTTCTTTATACTTGAAACAAACGCTATCATTCATTGCATTGTTATTCACGATCTTCTATTTTTGTTACTTCTCATGATGCAAGGTGATTGCTATGCTTTATTAGTAAAATTCTATTATCATGTTTGTGTTAAAGTTCTATGATCTCGGCTTACATATGCTTTTGCATTAGTCATGATCAAGTTTATGTTGGTAGCATGTCACTTCAGAAATTATGTGTTTTTATCATTTTCCTACTCGAGGACAAGTAGGAACTAAGAATGGGGATGTTGGTACGTCATAAATGTATCCTTAATTTCTGATGTTCCATGTTGTTTTCTTATTGTTTCCCACATGTTTGCTATACACTTTATGCCATTTTTATCGATTTTTCGAACTAACCTATTGACAAGATGCCACAGAGCCAGTTGTGCTGGAAATATTATTGGAATTGGAAAATTCGAAGCCTGGAAGTCTTAGAATCCCCGAAGGTTCCACAGAGTTCCGAAGAGACCTAGAGGGGGGGCTCAGGGAGCCCATACCATAGGGCGGCGCCCCCATGCCTGGCCGCGCTGTGGGGTGGTGTGGGCCCCCCACGCCTCCACCGCCTTTACCCTTTCGCCTATTTATTATTCCCGAGACGCAAACCCTAAATATATTCCACTTCGTCCCGAAAAACACCCGAGGCCGCCGTCATCGTCATCCCAAGATCGGGAGGGTTCTATAGCTCTCCCCGACATCCTTTCGGGAGGGAAATTCATCACCAGATGGGTCTACACCACCATGACCACCTCCGAAATGATGAGTGAGTAGTTTATCCCTGAACTACGGGTCCATAGAAGTAGCTATATGGTTGTTCTCTCCACTTTGTACCTCATGTTTAGATCTTGTGAGATGCCTAACATGATAAAGATCATCTTTATGTAATGCTACATGTTGTGTTTGCTGGTATCTGATGAATGTTGAATGCTATCTTCTGATTATCAATCTATCATGTTATGTTCATGCATATGTTATCTATGATCTTGCATGCTGTCCATTTGTCGAGACATCGTAGTAGAATTCATAGACGGGGGTGCCATGAGACTACAGATAGAGAAGTGGGGGGACGTGATCGTATGATGAACAATGACACAGGGTTTTACCCAGGTTCGGTACATCGCAACAAGGCGGCGGTCCTACTCCTGCAATCTCACTAATCAGGACTAAATCCTGGAGTAAACAGAGTACAATGTGAGGTTTAAGTTTAGCTACTCGACAAGGATCAACCTCTCGGCGAGTTAGCCTCTAGCTTCTTGTCTATCTTTCTTATCTCTCGTCCGGCTTTATATAATAGGCGAATTAGGTCTTACAGAAAAGGAAACCTAGAAGACTACGGTATGTTCTAACTTGGAAAGCAAGGAATCCGCCTTCTACTTCAAGCTGTACCACGTGGGTCGTGGTCCGGGTTCTTCTAGAATCCGGCTTCCGTGCGTCAGCTTATTGGGCCGCCTAATGGACCATGATCCATTACCATTTAGGCCACCCGGGTAATCCGGCACTTTAGAGTACCATCTGATATACCCCTAATAGGTATATATCCGACAGTAGCCCCAAAGAAGGATTAAGACTTCGATTCGCCGTCTTTCGTTAAATTTGCATTCTTTCCGAGAAATACTGGATTTCTGTCTTGATTCTTCTTTTCCTTTAACCATGCTATAACGCGAAACTTGGATTTCAGAAAATTCTTCTTTTCTTCCACGAACCTTCGGGGAGAAGGAACCTCTTACGTCAGCGCTTCAATCATGCTGATGTCACGGACGTTTGGGTTTCGAATGTGAAACCCTAAAACGTATCTCTGACAGATTATCGCGGGAAACGAGGAGATAGCAATAATCACCCGTCGATTCATTTCTCAGAATTTCCGGCGAGTGACCCGCGTTGATCATCCAACGGTCAAAAGAGCCGTTAGCACGTATCGCGATGGATTTCCTGCTATAAATAGCCAACTCCATCCCCTCCTGCAAACCTTCCACACCCCTGTCTTCAAGCCCCAAGCATCAAGCACCCGAGCCACAGTGAGTAGGGCAAACGCCCGAACACGCGCTCACGACTGCACCGTTCACAGACCTCGTCGGAGAGCACGGAACCCTCCTCGCGCCACCCGGAAATGGAGTCTCCACTCGCTTCCCCGGACCACTCCGTTACTGTGGAGATTGACGAGATAATCAACACCATGGATCCCACGGTGGACTCGTCTCTCCGCACCACCGGCGACGAGCCGGAGAAGATCGCTGTGGTGACCCAGCACACCATTGCATGTGTAGTGCGCAAGTCGGTGACATAATACTCACAGAAGGACTTATCCGTGAATATTACATCTCTCAGAGTGGTACAACAGAAACTCAGCGGGTCTAAGCAAAGCTATAGGATACAAACTTCATTACAAAATTTTGAGAATCTTTTTGATAAATCAAGAAGATCTCATGCAAATGAAACATCAGAAGAAGCAATTCGAAGCTCCAAGCCGGAGAAGAACTCTAGCTCAGAACTAAACCACTACGGCTGATGCCATCACTAATCTATCGCTTATAACTACTAAGTCCAAGTATGGACTCCACCTACACCTGGATAGCTTCTCCTCCATCAGCGTTGTTGATGATGATGCTTCACGATGATGACTTCCATCAGGCTTCAACTCTAAGCAGGGGGTCAAACGGGATAGAATGAGTAACGAGCGTTACTCAGCAAGTTCATGATATATAGTGGGTAGTTTGATGCACTAACTATAGCTTTAGACTCGGAAGAGTCATAAGCTAATGCAAGGTTTTGTAAAAACTTTCTTCAAGAGGTTGCTTTTAATTCTGAAAACTATGCCCGCCAGATCTTCACAGGACTAGAACTTTCATGGAGTTGCCTTTCCTGCGGCGTTCGCAGCTCCTTCCCGGAACAGGGGTAACATGCCACATCCTTTTACACTCTGCAGAGGTGCGTTACTTTACCCATGGACGACCAAGACCATGTTGCACAACCAGGTGTACATTCCTGTCCACTCTTACTCGGGTGTGGGGCCCGGTTGTTGGTCCAAGCCAAACTTTGCTTCCCCGCACAATGCATGCCCACCCATTTCCGCCAGCAGGTTGAACGCCTGATTCCACCCCTCACGATGGAGATCTACGCGCCCCTGGCAGACACTCATAGACTCCAGAGTCCGTGGGACGTAAGGCCTCCCACCCATGTGCATGCAGTCCCCGCGGAACCTACAGAGTACGTTCTCTGGCAGTCCGTTGACATGCGAACGAGAGAAGTATCACAGCTGACTTACTCCCCCATAGAAGACCCATGGTTAACGCGAATTTACGGCGCAAGAATCCTGACAGCAGTTGTTGTTAATTCCTAGGTAATACGTTCCCATGCAGATGGAACCTTCCTTTGACCTATTCATCTTACCATGGTTCCATCCGCCCACCATATAGAACACTACCACTCGGGTAGTCATTCAAGTAGTCATATTATTATAAAAATAGGATCATGCATTCTTTTGAGAATAGGTGATAATACGATAGCGTTTTTGAAAATAGTTTGTTATGAATTACTGCAAAAGATGTGAGAAAGTGATGAACTTGCCTGAGATTGAAATAACAATAATAATCCAGGTCTTCGGGGTTCGAGGGTTGCGTAGAGAAATCCAAACATCTGAAAGATAGCAAAGTAGTCCCGGTAAGGACTACTGAAACACTGGCAACATGATACATGCATAGTAATGAGATGCATCGCGAATTACCCTGGAAAATACCCCAGCTTACAAGTGTAAGCTACGTTTGATACGATATCTTAAGCACACATGTTTTAGGTGAAATGTTTCATTACTTATGATAATGTAGTTATTACTTCTTTTAAAGTTACATGTGTTTCACTTTTACTTGGCAAACAATTTTTATCATATTTAAGTAGAAGTGTTTATTACTTGATTAGATAACAAAACAACAATACATGGAAAATAATTATTGAATAGATAATAGACACATTTTATTTTATGTTCAGAAGTGTAGAGCTAATGTCATCAAGTTTATTTGAAAATAAGGAACTAATACAACTAATTCTATCATCACAATACTTTCTAATAACTTGTGATGATAGGTTTAGTAGTTTTGAAAACATGAGGTTTTATTAATAAAGAAAATAATGTTGTGGTAATAGTTTCTGGTTATAATAAAACATTATAGAATTTCAGTATACTTTTAAAAGAACAAGTTTATAGGTTAAATAAAATGTTTTATAATTGACATATTTGAGTTGGAAATGTTGTTCCTTTTAATTTGGTATATCACTTGATGTTTTCTAAAAATGTTTGAATAAGCTATTAATTTATTAATTTTAAATGAATTAAAATGAGTAGGCAAATATAGCACACATGGAAACTTGGTCAAATGACTATGAAAACATAATAAATGAGTTGCATAAGTCATTTGGAACATTTTGGTATATGACTTGTATTTTTCTGATTTTATGAATTATTTATTATTTTTATCAATTTTAAATGATTATTTTAATTAAAGAAAATGTTTAATTTTAAAATTTATAAAACATTTTTGAAAAGTTGATAAACATTTAGTTTATATTTTTCTGATTAATTTGGTATATTGTTTATATTTTTCTGATAAGTATTTTAAAAGATATTGAATTAATAATCTTTATTCCTATTCCGCCCTTTTTAAATTGACAGGTGGGTCCCACTTGTCATACTGATTTTTAAATCAAAAATAAAAGAAAAAGAAGTTATGACATCATTGTGATGTCACAATGACATCACACGAACTCAATTCCTCACAGATGATCTGCAATCGCACGATTTGGATGAAATTGATGCACCCCGTGGGTTGTGCTAGCAATAGGAGGCCACGACGAGTGTGTAGGTGGTGGTGATGCGACCAATTGGTCACCGGAGCTACTCCGGCGACCACCGGCGCGGCGGCGAGGCTCGGCCAACGGTGACAGCACGCGTCCATCGACCAAATGCAAAATTAAAGGCACCCAAGGTTACCCTTCTCACCCTGGAGCTGGTGGAGGTGTCGGTGAAGCTCGGAGAGGTCCCAATCACCGACGGCGAGCTCTTCTCTACGGCGGCCGGAATTGGAGAAGATGCTCCGATTCGTCCACCATCGGGCTTCCCAGCAAACGACGCTCAGTGGAGGAGTCTAGGACGACAAGGCGGAGCTCATGGTGGTCACGGCTTGCTCCGGAGAGGCCGGAGTCGACGGTGACGGCAGATCACCGCGGGGCTAGGGTTTCGGCTTCTTGGGTTCTATTTACAGAGAGAGTTACAGAGAGCGAGCGAGATGGGAGATAGGGAGTAGAGAGAGATGTAGACGACACCCTCGATGGTCTTATCCTTGCGAAACGGCGGCGGCAGGAGGTGGCACACGCAGCAGCAGCTCGAACACGTCTCCTCTTCCTTCTGTAAGAGGAAGAAGAAAGGAAATTATAACTACGATTTTCGATACCCCCCTGTAATTTCTATAATTTGCAATCAAGTCCTTCTGTTACTAAAACTGAGAAGAAAATCTTGTTTTCTAGACCTTTTTGTCAACTTTAAAATTATTAAAAATCATATTTGAATTCCTTATCAAATTTCACATCTCACCATGTTTTATTTTGGTGAATTTGAATAATATTTGTATTTTTTATTTAGGGTGCTAGATTAAGTGATTTTGTTGTTTTCTCTTATTTTAATTTATTAAATGGCTATTAAATTATTTTAAGCATCAGTGTTATGATCACACATGACAACCATGTGGTTAACAAGGTGGTGTATCATCATTGGACAATTTTAGGTACAAGTTCTTTTTAGAAAATAATTTAGTAATGTTTTTTATACACTGTAATGAAAATCATCAAGAGAGGATTTTATTCCATATCAAACCAAATGGTGTTGGTTAACGAATGGACTTATTTCCTTTTTATATACTATGTTATTTTTTTAGAGTTAAAACTCTTAGAAATTTTAGTAGACATTTTACTTAGGTAGGTGTAAGCCTTATTTGAGAAATTGGGTTCTTTATCAAGTGGAAAACATGTGGGTCTTTGGAACCTATTTGTTTGTTTTCCACCAGTTTCCAAGTGTGGATATTATCTCTTGTTGCTTTAGGACATGTAATCATTTACATGGTTATATTTAGATGAATATCTGTTATCATCTGTTAGTCTTACATATAAAAAGGATTTGGAAAACAGGGTATTAATCTTGTTTTCATCTACCTCCACATATCAAGACATGTGGATGTAATGGCTTGTTATTATTTCATACTTGATAATTGTTTTCATTTAAGACATTATTATGAGCTCTTCATCTCTGATGGGTTTGACAGAGGTTATTGGTTCTCTAATATATCCTCATGATTTACTGGATAATTTCTTATGCTTCCTTACTGAGGCAGTGTTGCTTCTTGTGGTCTTCAGTTGCTTGATGTTCTTGTCTCTAGTTGTCACTAGTCTTCAGACATTGCCTTGGTCCTTTGCAAGCAATATTATCCTTTGTTGGTCTCTTGACTTAAGAACTTCACCACTACTGCTGATAGGATATATTGAGTGGTTCCCAGATACTAACTTCAGTAGTAAATTGTAGTTCCTGATGAGATGAGTTCATTTGAATCCATAACCATTTCCTTCTTATGGTGCATTCAATTATGATGAAAAATAGATTGTTGAAACTTAGTTGTTTTAATCCTTACATGAATATTCTGTTCACAAGGTTGATCTGACCTTGTGATCAAATTATTCTTATATAACATCAAACACTTGGATTTCAACATGTTGCTTGTTTTCTTCCTTATCTTGGTTTCTTCCTTACTTATAACTCGTAGGTGTGGTTCAATTTATAATGTGGTTTCTTGTTTTCCTTAGTGTTATTCTTTCTATTGGTTGATGATAAAAGGAGTGTAGGTGCAGTTTATGACATCAGTTAGCCTTAAGCATATAAGAAGAATCTGTTGGCAAGTTTGCAAGGCTTGTCCCCAAATTACTTTTCATATACAAGAGACATAGATGTACTAGGTTATTCAACCTTCTGTTTATTTGTGTATGACACTCAATTGTTTGAGTATACAAAAGTGATCTGTTAACAAGGTCTAGAAACTTGTTACCAAACTACTTCTATATAACACTAACATCGGAGTATCACACTGTTTCAAGAGTGTTAATAAGATCAGATCAATATATAAGAGTTTCCAAGTACTCTTATGATAGATTAGAATAACACTTCTAGAACACTCTAAATAATCTTCTTGAAGATCTTCTGGTGGTAGTTCCTCCTTTCTTGTGAGTTGCTTCTCTTGCAGAATGTCTTGGAGAAGATTGGGAAACAAAATGTTATTGTCAAGCCAAAATAACAAGATCTAGATTAAGATTTAGTTCATGCTTTTATTATCCTTCCATATAATTCTTATTTTATTTCCCTAAGATATCTACCTGTTCCATACATAATTGGTTTTACTTAGATATCACTTCAACTTTCCTAATGGAAGTTATATCTTGTTGTTATCCTTAGTTATATCCAGAGATACTTCAATTGTTGAATGATGATTTGAATAGAAGTGGGGAGTGTTTGTGGAATGATGACTTAAGATAGTAAGTTGATCAAATGGTTCGTTGATGTATTGAGATTTAATATGCTCCCTTATATAAGGTGAATGAGACATTGATCATATGAAAGTTATTGAGCTTAATGACTTTGATCATGGTTGCTTATTGGTTACTCAGGGTGTCATGTTGTTATTTTATATTCTTCATTTGTATTCATGATGAAGACATATAGTTTTGGAAAGATCATAGGTAATGATCAAGGTTTAACAGTAGTTTAAAAAGATTTATTTCTTCTTTTAGATACTTCTTTTATGGTTGAGGAGATATGTACATATTCGATAAATATGTTATTAATGATAATTTAGTTATTTCCCACTTGTGGGACTTGGGTTAACACTTGTTTGTATCACTTGTGTTCTGTTGAACCTTTGTTATTTAC
Source organism: Alopecurus myosuroides (assembly GCA_028641055.1). Lineage (NCBI taxonomy): Eukaryota > Viridiplantae > Streptophyta > Magnoliopsida > Poales > Poaceae > Alopecurus > Alopecurus myosuroides. Next base: position 227,958,913 of record CM054059.1, on the reverse strand, counting down.
TTGTGAAGGTTCACTTAGTGGTTATGAGATGATTTTTAAAGATGTTATGTAGATTGATTGATAACTTAAGTAGTTCATGTTTTAGAGAGTCTAAAATATTTGTTGATGAGATTATTCCACCAAGCATTACTAACTTGTGGAAGTGTGGTCATTAGTTATGAGATTTGGATACTCAGCCCTCTTTGAGTTCTAGATACCTAGTGAATTATCCGAAGTCACTTACAGACTTGAGGTTAGGCTTGTTGATAGTTTGTGTTGGTCACAACCAATCATGGTTTGTGTTATCAGGTGATTTAGTTTCTTAAGATGCCTGTTATAAAGATCACACTAAATGTACTCATGACTAGATGAACTAGACCTATTTCATTATGTCAAGTGAAACATTGGTCACTTTGATTCGTTTAAACTTTCGCGCCAAAATTTCCCGTACTTTTAGATGCATGCTTTGCAAATGCACATATTAAATTTAGATCCTTATAACTTCCCAAACACTGGGATGTTACAATCGCCAGCAGCCAGGCCCTCGAGGATCCACCTCTCGCGAACGTAAATATGGTCGCGTCCTCCTCCGCGCCATCTCCGCCACTGGCTCCCGAAACAGCAGAGGAAAAAAGTTCTTCTCGTCAGAGAAGAACTTGCCGCTGCGTCCGCCGCCGCCGGAGCCGAAGATGAAGGCGAAAATGCCGGCCATTGGATCCAGAGCAGTATTCCCCCTTCTCTCCTTCCGATGATGGAGAAGGAGGGGTTGATTATGGAAGGCAAATGGCGTCACGAAGAGGAAGATTCTGAGCCATTGCCCAAAGCCGGGGAACGTGTTCTCCTAACCTCTCATATTACTAAAGGTATGGGACTCCCGTCTTCTGCCTTCTTTCTCAAAGTTCTTGTCCATTACGGTATTCAACCCCACAACCTACCACCAAATGCTATTATGTATCTAGCCGGCTTCCAAGCCCTTTTCGAGGGGTACTTAGGAATAGCACCTAGATTAGACTTCTGGCAATACTGCTTTGGAGTGAAGTGAAACCCTACAGAGGGTGCTCTTCCAACCTGTGGGACCATGTATTTCACCCTGCGGAGATTCAGGGAAGACTGGTTCCCTAAAATAAAAACATCAGAATCCGTCAAGTTTTGGACGGGTTCTTTCTTTTACCACCAAGACATCCCATTTCCCGACAAAGAAAACGGGGTACCTCCATTCATCAATGCTGCTACTGTTCCTCAAGACAACTGGTCTACGGAAGCAGTGCAAACTTTGACGGACGATCTGATGAAGATCAAACGGCGCATCGCCAAACTTACCTCGTCGCAACCTCCTCTTACCGGAACAGATACAGTCTTGTGTTGGTTCAGACGCCGTATCCAACCTCTTGCCCACCGACCACGGGTCCGGAAGACAAGATGAGATGAACGGAGAAGGCGTTTACGAAAAGGGAGTTCAAGAAGCGGGTCAACCAATTGGTTGCTACTCGTGACAAGTACAAAAAAATCCTGGGAATGTATCACGAGCAAAATTGGGTTCCCAAGGTAATTCAATTTTTCTCCATTGGGAATTCTCTCGGATTTTTATCTTTTCTGTATTTTCCTGACTTAGTAGGAACTTTTGCCATTTCCATAGTTTGATGCTCTTATGGAAAAAGACCTCGCGACCGACGCCGAACACGATGAATTGCATGCCAATTTTTATGGCGGTCGGAAGCGCAAGAGGCAAGTAACCACGGAGGAAGTGGTAGATCTTGACGGAATTCCTGTCGCCACATCCAGGTAACTCTCTGGGGATTTCATACCTTTTCCTGATTTTTATTGCACAAGCCGTTTTTGTTTCTCGAGATGTTTACTTCTCGGAATTTTCATTCATCCTTTCCTTTTTTAGCCTTGCTCCAGCTTCTTTGAAATCAAAGAAACTGAAGAAGCACAAAGCTACTGTTAGCAAGGGCGCGTCATCTCGAGCTGCGGCTCCTCCCAATCCAGTTACTCTTGGGAGGGAAAATCAATCCGCAAAACCAGAGGAATACCCCCTACCGACCAGCCATCCTATTGCATCCAAGGTGGGTGCGAAGGAAAGGGCGGGGCCAGATATGGGTGGTCCTTCTCGGATAGCTGAGGAAGAGCCCATTCCTACTTTCAACAAGGACCTCAAGGTAAAGGAGGAACCCTTTGACGACCTCGGATACATTCGTCCGGGAGCTAAGAAGTTATTCGCTCCTGCTCCCCTGATCCGTCCTTGGCCACAAGACAGACTAATTGTACGAAATAACTTTGTATTTTCACCTCGGCGGGTCATCCAGGACGGCCTTCACCATGTTGGGATTCTTTATGCGGAATATGCAAAAGAAATCAACGAAAAATTGTCAGGTTTACAGCGTATGAGCCAGGTAATATCTCCAGCCCCCAAGCAATAAGTAAAATGCATTCTTTTAACTTAATGCTTTCATCCTTCTTATGCTTGCTACTAGCTTAAGCCTTTTGTCTCTTTTCCGTGTTTCAGCAAACCGCTGAAGGCATAAACCTGGAAGTTTTCAACAAGCTTACCATCAAGAATAAGGAGGTTAGAAACTTTCTCTCTATTCTTGATGTTAAGGAGGCAGAGCTAGCATCCTCTCAGCATCAGCTGGAAGAAACAACAAGTATGTAATTTCTCTGTGTTTCAATTTTGTGGCCTTTTCTAAGTAATTTTCCGAGTTTTCTAACTCGTCATTTTTACTTGCTTTTCAGCTGCTTTGGCGAAAGCCAAGAAATTGCTGAAGATGCCGGCAATGCCGAGAACCTCCGCCGGGAGAATCTGGACCTTCATAAGGAAACTATGAGGTTACAAAAGGAACTGGAGGCTAGCCAACGGGCTGTTGGCATTGCTCAATCCAATGCCTGCAACCAAGCTACGAAGGACAAGGGAACTATCCGAGACTTGGAAAACGCCTTGACCCTGCGCCTGGAGGAAGGCTCTGAGATGGATAAAATTCTCGGTAAGTATTCTATCTTTACCGGAATTTCCATGATTTATAATCTTTCTCTGCTTTTTGCTCTAACACTTTGGTTATTTTTTTCTGAAAATAGGAGATGACCCAGCTCTTACTCGGATTGAAAAAATCCGAGCCTTTGGGTTTTCACCGCGCTCAAAGCTGCGGGGATGTTGCTTGTCAACAAGTTCCTTCCTGCAAGGACTGGGGAGTTCTCGGAACTTGAAAAACTTTCGGTATCTATCGTGGAGGTGGCGGAGTCCAAGGAATCCACCTTGCGCTCTGCGGCACGTCGTGGTAAGCGCATGGATCTAGGGCTCATGCGCATGCACTACCCCTCTGCCAAGTCTTGGCCCATGGCGTCCGGCATCCCGCAAGGATACACGGAAGCCCAACGGACCAGCATCTTTGACGAGATCAAAGGTCACGCCACCAAGATCGCCTCCATGGTCAACGTCTCCATCTTCTACCCGGAGGAGGCAATTCTAGAAGTTCCCGAGGAGTCCAGCGGCGAAGATGGCTCGGATGCCTGAAGGAATTTTCCGGGTCCTGGGTAGATAGATAGGAAATAGGAGCATTACTGAACTTATAATGTAAACACTATTGTAATGCTTCTACTCTTTTGAATGAACAAGTACTCCGCCTTTCGCAGCAATTTTATCTAAGTATTTTGAAAGTTTTTCGGGTTGTTATTCCTTTATCTTCTAAATTGTCTGGTTTACATGCTTTAACTGTCCTTGGTGTTTAAAATGTTCAATAGCATTTTAATCTTCATGCCGAGTGACTGGGTATGACCAATCAGTCTAAACTCGCGGACATGGATCATACTAAAGGAATTTTTGCTTACTAGCTCCAGTGACCCAGCATATAAACAATCAGATAATAATTAGAGAACAGTAAGGAATTTTTATATGAAACTCAGGCACGCAGGCACAATCTGAGTTTCCTTTAGCCTTTTTTGAGCTGAAAATCATTCGGATTTTTAACTCCGAGCACACAGGCACATTTTGGGTTAACATTGAGTATTTTGAAAGATCATCGGGAAATGGATAAGGTGGAATTGTGCTTTATACTATAATAAACATGTAAAAACATAGAAGTGTGGATTCCGACAACTTTATTTCATGATCTCAAAGATGTTTACATAAAAATTGAACGAAGTATATAAGGGACGTAACTGCTGGATACTCCAGGGCCTCTTTGTCTCTCCTAGTTCATCATCTATCTTTCTATTTCTTTTGCGATTTGGCTTCTCGGGATGGTCTTCCGTGTCTCAAATGTCTACAAGATAGTATGATCCATTTTTCATAGCTTTTCTAATGACGAATGGTCCTTCCCAAACTGGGGCCAATTTGTGCTTCCTTTGCTGTATCAATCTTAGCACTAGGTCACCTTCTTTAAAAGAACGATGCCCGATTTTCTGACTATGATAACGCCGTAAACCTTGCTGATAAATGGCGGATCTTTGAAGCACAAGCTCTCGTTCTTCTTCTAAGAGATCGACGACATCCTTTCGTGCGCTTTCGGCATCTGAGTCATCGAAAGCCTGCACTCTGGGGCTGTCATGGATCATGTCCGTTGGAAGAATCGCTTCCGCACCATAAACTAGGAAAAACGGGTTTTGCCATGTTGACCTATTTGGCGTCGTTCGAATGCTCCAAAGCATAGAGGGTAATTCTTCCACCCATGCTCCAGCTGCTCTATGAAGAGGAGCTTCCAGTCTTGGGCGTATTCCTTGCAGGATTGAACTGTTCATTCCTTCAACCTGTCCATTGGATTGCGGGTGAGCCACAGATGCAAGATCTAGGCAAATTCCCGTTTGTCGACAATATTTTGCCAGCTCTCCAATGGAGAAATTTGTCCCGTTGTCGGTTATTATGCTGTGTGGAACGCCATATCTCATGACTATGTCAATAATGAAATTTCTGGCAGTTACACCGTCAATTTTTTTTATGGGTTTTGCCTCCATCCACTTGGTATATTTATCCACTTCAACGAGTAGATGTGTAAGTCCGCCTCTTGCAGTTTTGAATGGTCCCATCATATCTAGCCCCCAGACTGTGAACGGCCATGTAATAGGGATAGTTTTGAGTGTTTGGGCTGGCATATTTGTCTGCTTGGCGTAATACTGACATCCAGCACATGTATTTACTATGCGTTCAGCATCTGTCTTGGCTGTTAGCCAGAAAAACCCCGCTTGGAATGCTTTTTTGACTATGCTTTTTGATTGAGCATGATGTCCGCAATCTCCAGCATAGATTTCTTGCAGTATTTCTTGTCCTTCTTCTGGCGAAATACATCGCAGAAAAAGTCTGGTAGTACTGCGTTTATACAGGAAATCATTGATTACCGTGTATCCTTTGCATCGACGTTGTATTTGTCTTTGCAAGACCTCGTCTGCTCCATCCGGATACTTCTGATCTACTAAGAAGTTTAGGTATGGAATTGTCCACTCCGGGTTAACAAGTAGGACTTTGATTGACTCAGAAACCAAAGGATAGTCAACACCTCCACCTTTTATGGATGGTTCGTGCAAATGCTGGACGAACACACCTGATGGTAAGATTTTCACTCTTTCCGATCCCATGCGGGCTAATGCGTCCGCTTCCAGATTTCTTCCCTTTTGACGTTAAGTACATCAAATCCTAGGAAGCAGATTGCAAACTCGTCCACCGTTCTCCGATATTCGGCCATGATGGGGCTTTTGGCGTCCCAAGTTTGGTTGAGCTGATGTTGTACCAAATCCGAGTCGCCATAGCATAAGATGCGTTTAACACCTATTTCTTTTGTGATATGCAAGCCATGAAGCAGTGCTTCGTATTCTGCCACGTTGTTACTGGCGTTGAAGTGTATTTGTAATACATATTCCATTGTGTCTCCCTTGGGGGATTTTAGAACTACACCAACTCCAGCGCCTTTTTTCATCTTGGATCCGTCAAAGTGCATGACCCAATATTCTGACTCCGGCATTGGTGTGTTTTCCATTGCTTCTGTCCAATCGGCGACAAAATCTTCCAACACGTGGGATTTTATTGCCGTCCGGGGTTGGTACTTAATGTCGAAAGCAGCTAGCTCGATGCCCCATTTGGCTACTCGGCCCGTTGCGTCTGCATTGTTTATTATATCCCCTAGTGGTGATTTACATACCACTGTTATGGAATGTCCTTGGAAATAATGACGAAGTTTTCGAGATGCGAAAAATACGCCATATGTCAGTTTTTGATAGTGTGGGTAACTTTGCTTAGACTCGGAGAATACTTCACTTACATAATACGCCGGATGTTGATCTGGTATGCTTTGATCGTATTTCCGCCTTTCCACAACTATTACTGTGTTGATAACCCAGTTTGTAGCTGTGAGGTACAATAACATGGGTTCTTCGTCTTTTGGGGATGCCAAAATCGGAGCTTTCATCAGGGTTTATTTTAACTAGGTTAATGCTACATCTTCTTCTTCCGTCCGCACAAACTTGTCGCATTTCTTCAACAATTTGTATAATGGCAGAACTTTGTCTCCTAGCCGGCTAATAAACCTGCTAAAGGCCTCTGCAGAACCTGTCAATCTTTGTACATCTTTTATGTACGTAGGCTTTGAGAAGTTTTCCTGAGGGAACCCCGAAAAAAGGCACTTTAATGGATTCAACTTCATCTTATAAGTGCGTAGATTTTTGAAGGTTTCTCGCAAATCTTCAAGGAGTGTATCCTTTTCCATGGAAACGACGGGAATGTCGTCCACGTAAACGTGAACATTTTTGCTAATCTGACTATGCAGACATCGTTGCATGCAACGCTGGTAAGTTGCGCTTGCGTTCTTCAGGCCAAACGACATGGTTATGTAGTAGTACGTTCCATAGGGGGTTATGAAGGATGTTTAGATTTGATCTTCTTCCTTAATGCGTATTTGATGATACCCGGAATAAGCGTCCAAAAAGCATAAAAGCTCAGAGCCAGCAGTGGCATCTATTATTTGATCGATTCGCGGTAACGCAATTCTATCTATTGGACACAATTTTTTCAGCCCAGTATAATCTATACACATCCTAAGGACAATAATGTCCTTCTTCGGGACTAATACTGGGTTTGCAGACCATTCAATATGTATAACTTACCGGATAAAATCTGCTGCTAATAGTCGGATAATCTCCTTGCCAATAGCCTTCCGTCTTCTTCCGTCAAATCGACGGAGACCTTGTTTGACGGGTTTAGATCCTGGAATCACCTTAAGTTGCTGCTCAGCAAGTTCCCTGGGTACGCCCGGCATGTCCGCTGGACACCATGCGAAAATTTCCCAGTTCTCACGGAGGAACTTGATGAGCTCGCTTTCCTATTTGTCGGTCATCCCAGTTCCAACTACGACAAACTTTGTCGGATCTTTAGGATCTAGGATTACCTGTCTTGTATTCTCGGAAGCTTTGAAGCTGTCTGCCGGCTTCCGACTTTCTTTTCCTGACGGCATCTCTGTCGGCGATACTTCTTTGGCCAGCTCCTTCAGCTCTTCCTTTGCTATCACTTTTTCTACACAAAGGGCGTTTTCTTTTTCCAGCTCGTTTTCCAATTTGAAGTCCCCCTTTATGATGATTACTCCTCCTTTTGGCCCCGGCATCTTCAGCTTGTTATAAATATAACATGATCTTGCCATGAATTTGGCGAAAGCTGGACGTCCGAGTATTGTGTGATAGACGCTTTCGAACGGCACAACTTCGAAGGATACTTTTTCCTGACAGAAATGATCTTTCTCTCCGAAGGTTACATCTAGGGAAATTTCCCCTAGGGGTCATGCTTGTCTGCCAGGAACGATGCCGTGAAAACGTATGTTGCTATGATTGAGCTGGGTCTCGGAGATTCGTAGATGCTTTAGTGTATCCAGGTACATTATGTTCATGCTGGATCCTCCATCCATCAACACTCTTTTTAGCCAAGTGTTTTGAACAATAGGGCTTACAACTAGAGCTTGCGTGCCGGATTCTGGGATGTTTCCGGGATGATCAGACTGATCCCAGCTAATTGGTGTATTTGAGTACTTCAAGAATTGCGGGGTTGCAGGAACAACCGCGTTTATTTATCAAAGTGTTCTCTTTGCCACTTTTGCTGAGGGAGTTGCCAGGAAAGTTAAGTTGCATTCTCCCTCAACTCTCGGAAACTTAGGCTCGACTTTTCGCTGTTGTTCCTGGATTTTTTCGTGAGTTTCCGATTCAATGTCTTCTTTTTCAGCTTCTGGCTTTTGTTTGGAGAATTTCCTCTTAGAACTCTTTCCTTTGCTTCCGGATCTTGCACTGCCTTTCATATCCTTGTTCAGCTGCATTGTGCGTTAGTATGGGTGGGTCATCAACCTTACATTCGACCGATCACGCAGGCACCACCAGATTGCGGTGCACATCTTCTCGGTCCCGGGATTGGTGTGATTACGGCTACGCTAACAACGAGATTTGATCTTGTATCCAAAACACACAAGTTTAGAGGCAAACAATAGCAAGAGTGTTCGGAAAAGGAGATACGTTTTGGACGTATCACCCTGTTAAATCTCATAGTGAACATCTTTTCATATATTGCATTGTCATGCCTTCATTATTTGTCAATTGCCCAGCTGTAGTTTGTTTACCCAACATGCTAGAAATATTTATGGAGAGACACCACTAGTGAACTATGGACCCCGGTCCATTTTCCCCGTATTGCTAAACCACCTACTGCAATCATACTGCTCTCTACTATTTCCTGCAATCATCATTGTTTTCTTCACCATACGTTTAATCCTGTTGTTTTCAGCAAGACCGGAGAGATTGACAACCTCTCTGTTTCGTTGGGTCAAAGTAGTTGGTTTGTTTGTGTGCAGGTTCCACGTTAGTTGCACCGCGGACAACCTTCTGAAGAACCTCCATATCCTCCTGCATTGGATAACCTTAGTTAATTTGAAGGGAAAGCTTGCCCCTGTTCTAGATCAAACTTTGCGCTTTGAGTAACCTAACGAACAACATGCCCCCAAGGCATCAAGATTTCTGACGTCATTGTCAGGGATACTGGAATCTCCAGATATGGGAGTCTCACACTGCCAAGCACTTTATTTTGTTTTTTATGTTGCTTGTTTTATTTTTGTGTTACTTTGTTTGCTCTAAAACCCCAAAACAGGAAAAAAAGTTAGATTCCGGCATTTTTTTTTATTTTTTTTTTCATATTTTATCACCATGTCTGGTTTGACTTATTATGTTTCATCTCCTGAGGTTGAAGTTCGTCCCTATAAGAAACAAGGGGGAGAAAGTTTAAAATATGTGTGGTATAGAATGAACAATGCTCATCATAAGTGTGCTAAAAAACATTCCACTACAATCCTTCTAAGGAACTTTTATGTTGGCATTACCAATTGGTATATATATGTCTTGGACACTTTAAGGGGAGGAAATTTCCTTGGTACCCCTACTTAAGAATTTAGTTACATAATTGAAAGCCTAGTTGGGACACCACCTGTTAGTAATATTAAAACTGAATTTCTCTTGAGGATATTATGAAAAAACTAGAATCTATAGTGAAAAGCATCCTAAGTAAGGATAAAATTGATGAGATAGAAAAACTCCATGACAATACGAGTAAATTTGGTGAATCTTTGGGAAAAGTTAATGAAAAGATTATGACTATCCATGATGATCACAATTCTAGGATTTTAGAATTAAAAGGAGTTATTGATTCTTTAAGTTCTACTTTGTCTCACTTAAAACTGAAAATAAAGAGTATCATTTAGACAAGGGAAAGAAATTCATATATGTTCCCAAAGTGCCTAAATAGAAAACAACAATTGAAACTGAGACAGAATTTGGTGGGCTAGTAAGTAAATCATTCAACGGTTTGTCTAAATTTTATTCTCAAGGATTCCCTAAAATCAACATTGCTCCGGAACAAGTTATATGTTTGATCAAAATATTGAGGATGTTAATGTTTCTGGTCTTGATAATACTTGATTCCCTACTTGTGCCTAGCTACAAGGCGTTAAAGGAGAAGCGCTTGTGGGAGGCAACCCCTCGTTTTTTATTTTTTGTTTTGTTGAGTCAAGATGATTGTTTCTTCTATAACAACATATTTCAATATTTTTTGTTTTGTTGAGTCAAGGTGATAAAGGAGAAGCGCTTATGGGAGGTACTTTTATTGGGATTCCTGCGCAAGAACATATTTCTGGTATTCACTACAAAAATCCACATGCTTATGAGAAAGTGATTTTGATCTGATTTTTTTTTGTGTGTATTCCTGATATATGTAGCTATCTTTTTTTAGACTAAACTATTTCGATCTGAGCGATTTAAGTGCCCCAAAAAAAATTATCTTTACGGACTGTTCTAGTTTTGACAGATTTTGTCTTTATTTTGCATTCTCTCTTCTACGAATTTTTAGTCGATTCTTGTAGGGTGAAAGAGCTTCACTTAATGCTAGTAACAGTAGCTAATCTTTGAAAGTAATTTCTTATGAATTTTCTGCCCAAAAGGAACCAAGTTAGATTTTTTTTGATGCACTAACCCTGCTAATGAGAAAAACATTGAAGTCTTGATGTGAATGAAGTTTTCAAGTGTTAAACAAGAAGGATGATAATGATAGATCAGGAAGGGTGAAAATATTAAGCTTGGGGAAGCTCCTCTATATATCCCTAATATATTCAAGAAGACTCATACGTCTAAGCTTCAGGATGCCCAAGGCGTCCCCTTCTTCATCGGCAAATTATCAGGTCATCTCTAGTGAGACTATATTTTTATTCGGTCACATCTTGTGCACTTTTCTTGGAGCGTCAGCGTGTTTTTGTTTTCAATTTGTTTATGTTTTGTTTGCTGTTATATACTAGTTGGATCCTATCATTCTTGTTTGGGAGAGACACATGCTCCTCTTTTTCATTAGAATACTCCTATGATTCGCTTATATTTATTGAGTATTCCTGTTTGCTACTGCTACAACTTTTAGCTTTACATTTTTATATATCTCTTGTCAGAGCTATTAGTTTCTTTTGAAGAAAGTACTCTCTTGCTTCACTTATATTTGTTTGGAGAGTTGATAAATAAGTTGACTGGTGTTTGGTTGGAGCAGAAAATGTTGCATGTGTTATGGTATAATAAAATGGTTACATAAATCTTGTAGATCATTGTCTTGAGTAATTTGATGTTTCTCAAATGTTTTGAGTTACCAAGTAAGTAATGTTTAAACTTATGTATCATGTAAGTAATGTTTTATTAGTGAAGAACTACCATAAAGCTTGTTGATATTTGGTTTGCATCACTCGTAGTTCCGAAGTCAAGATAATTTCTAGTAAAAGGTTTTGGTTAACAAGGAAAACAATCTGGAGTCTTGTAATTCTTCAACCATGTTTTTTTGTATAAGATCTTGCAGTATCGGTTGATATTTGTGTTTCCTTGAATAACCTTGATAGTCTAAACTATGTACTAAGTGGGAATGCTGCTTGTGCATTCAAAACCCTTAACACAAATCCATGCCATCTGTGTCCACCATAACTACATATTATGTGGTATTTTTCCACCACTCCAAGTAAAATTTTCATGTGCTACCTTTAAAATATTCAAAAATCGTATACTCTCTTTTTGTGTCACTATTTACCATCTCATGAGGCCGCGGGTAGACGTTCTTTATTTCGCTTGTTGATTAGACTTTACACAACTAGACTTGTGGCATATACAACCTCTTATCCAATTTGCTATAAGATCTGGCAACGGTGTGTCCAGCCCCAAATTTGGTTACTACAAAATTATCTTCATTCTTTTTTACCTGGATTTATCAGTTAAGTAGAGTTCATAAGTGTGTAAACAAATGAGAAGAGGGATGATCTACTAACCACAGTAGAAATAACGTCCTTCATGGGAGCCGCTCTTGTAAAGTCTTGTTAACTAGTGACTTGATGTATTGTATACTTCCTGATTCGTTGACTATTAACATACACACCTACCCCCAAAAAAAGACACTCCTCCATGGTATGTGATTGTTGGTAGACACCTAAGGATTCGGTTAGCCATGGTTTGTGATAACAAAGGTTGGGAGGAGTGTCAAATATTTTTTGCTCTCTCTATATGTTTTTGTAACAGCCCTAGGCTGCTACAGAAAGCTACTGCATAATTTGGGTAAAATTTTCACTTTTTCATTTGCTCATGCATCATGACATCCATATTAAATTGCTAAAAAGAAATCAAGCAAGCTGCAAAGCCTTAAGAGAAAACAATTCCACTCACAAACAAAAACCATTTCTTGATCTTCCATACTTATCAAGGAAGTTCCAAGAATTAAATTGATAGTTTGGCAGCTATAATAAAAAGCCAATTCTTTTAGAAAAAGAGAGGCATGCAATCTAGCTTCATTCAAATTGTTTTTAGATTGTTTTGAAACCAAAGCTCATTACTGAATTGCTAAGGTTAAGGTAAAACAAATTAAAGAGGTGACAACACCCTCATAAAAATATTCAACACATTGTTCCAGTTCCATCCTTGCAATATTCTTCTAAACTGAAAATTGCTCAAAGGGTAAACAAAACTATTTTGTGAGTTTAAAAATTGTTGAGGAAGTTCCAAGATTGACTTTTGGAAGTTGTGAAAACTTCGGAAAAATTTCAAAAGTAAATAAAAGGAAAAGGCATTCAAATTTCTCACTCCATCTTGAACTCAAATATTTTCACAACTTAGCAAGCTCACAGCAGAAGTGGTGGGGTATGTTAACTTGTTATTACAAGGCCCCAATAATATTGTTACAACCCTTGGTTGGAGAAAACAAATGCCTTATCAATTGGAAAAAAATACCAAAATTGTCAGAAACGGAAAACTCAAACAAGTTACTTCTGTAAACTTTCACCACTTGATCTAAAAACTTAACCAAGACTTTATTATGTTAAATAAGGTTCACACAAGTGAGGGCATCAAAAATTGAATTCATTAAGGCCCTGAAAACAACCATTTTCTTTAAAGTAATAAACAAAAAGTAAAACAAGTTTGTTCTACAAACTTTAACTAACTAATTTGAAAATTGTACAATAGGCTCTTTATGACAAATAAGGAATATTTGAAAGATCCCGTGGATTTTGGAAGTGGTTAACCATTTTTAATAAATCAGTTTCTTTTCTGGCAGATTTGAAATTAAATCAAGTCTGTTCTACAAACTTTCTCAAAATGATCTAAAATCCCTACCAGTGCATACTTATGGTAAATAATAAAGTTCCACCAAATATCATGAGGTTTTGAATTTATTAAATGCCTTAACAAAATGTTTTTAATAAATGGCAGAAAGGAAACTAAAACAAGTTTGTTCTGAAAAGTTGCTCCAAATGATATCAAAATTCTACCACGGCTGCTTTGTGTTAAATAAGAATTTACTGCAAATTTTTAGAAAGTTTTGAATTGTTTAAGTGCCTCAATTAATTTCTACAAGGTCACAGTTTTAGTAGAACAGAATATTTGGAAACTAAGCTAGGGGGTTTTCTGAAAATCGTTGTGTCCTTCTTCAACCTGTAGCACAAGTACAGCCATGGAGGGGCTCCTCCACTCGATCCCTGCCCCTCCACGCGTCGCCCATCGTCGTCCAATTGCAAAGGATAAAACCACCCCGACGCCCTCTCTCCTCTGCCCTTATCTCTCACCCGAAACCCTAACCCTAGCCGCCACCATGGCCGAAATCCTAACATGGGGCCGCCGCCTGGCGCCGCCGCTACAGGCCGCCTCGGGCAAATCCGAGCCCGCCAATGGCTCCGCCGTGGTCTCCTCTGCCTTCATACCCAGGCGATTGGAGCGAGACGCCTAGGAATGCAGCCGCCGTCCTCTTCTTTTCCGCGGCCGGCCGCCGCTGCCGTCTCCGTCCATCTACGGCCACACCGAAGGCACCCACGAGTCGAGGGTGAGCTCCTCTCTCGATTCCCGCCGTTTCCCCGTTGGTTTGAGCGACGTAGTCTCATCCTGCTGCTCGGTTTTGGTCGACGCCGGCACTGGCTGTGCGTGGTTCTTCAGTTACGTTCAGGCCTGGATGGATCGTGTGTTGTGGTTTCAGTTAACGGGCGAAACACAATTTAAACATGCAGATCTGTTCGTAGATACAAAAAAGTTTGAATGGCCTAGTGGATACGGCCTCTATATCCCGCCCTGGAGACCTGGGTTCGAATCCAACCGGTGCAATGCCTCAAACCTTTTTTTTGTGATTTATTTTCCGGTGCCAGGCCCACATGTCAACGGCCCTGGAGCCTAGGTGGCATCCACCGCACCTCGTCAGCGCCTCCGTGGCCCTGGGCCTACGCGTCAGTGCACCTGATAGCCCACAGCCCGGTGCAAAAACAGTTCAGACGTTTTTCTGAATTTTTTTTCTGAAAACAGAAAAGCAGATTCAACTCATTTAATATAAAATCCATAGAATATTCATACATGCTCCAAATGTGGTGATTCAAATTTCTACAGACTCACAGTGAGTAACACTTTCTGTATATGTAAAAGTCGCAACATGTTTCTGTAATAAATTTTGCACTAAATAATTAAATACAGAAATTGCTATTAAAATCCGAAACTTTGGAAATTCATAACTTGAGTTTTGTGAATCCGAATTGAGAAAACTTGAGATCTAAAATTTTTTCTTAACAAAATATACACAATGGTATTTTATTTGGGCATAATTAGATAAAATTTGACCAAGAAAATATCTATTTTCTGTTCTGGTCAGAAAAGAAAATGTCATAACTAATCCAATAATTGTCCAAAAATTATGTTTAATACCTCAAAATGTTCAGTGAAACATTGTCCACATGTTTTCGAGTATTTTACATGCTTTTGGAACTGAAAGTACCTCTGTTTAAATTGTTACCCAAAAATGGCAGAAATGAAAGCAATAAGAATTAATTAATAATTATTGTTTTCCTTATCCCAAATTTTTTGGAAAGTATACAAGAATGTTATTCACACCTAATACTAATATAGAACATCATTTTCATGCATGTTGACAAATTATTTAGGTACTGGTCTTGTAGTAAAAAGTAGTATGCCACTAAGCTAAATATGAGAGTTTCCAAATAATGCATAATTATTTGGGAGCAAACATTTAACACGAAGATCATGTCCATGATCTCTTATTTGCATTAAAATGTCATGTCATCATGAGTGTACATTGCACCTGTTGTAATTGTTCTTTATTTTGTTTCCTTTCCGAGGTTGTTTGTGCTTTGGTAGATCGAGGAGTTGAAGTGCAACCAAACTTCTTCGACGATTCCTACTTCTGTCATTTCAACAAGGCAAGCGTAAATCCACTTCTCTGAGCATCACTCTTGACCTATGTTTTCCCTCAAGTATTTTCTCCACCATAATATTGCATTCGATTCAAATGTTTTGGCTATACTCTCCTAGTAGTTGCATTTTGTTCCGGACACCAATACCTGTTTCCCTTCCTATTATCCATAGCTTGTGTGTGGCCCGAGATACTGCTATATGCTATTTAATTGCTTAGCCATGTTTAGTTGAGTACTTTGGGTCCGATGAATGGATCGTGGTTGGAAGATATTATATCATGTTCGGATGTGTTGGAGGCCGGTTGTCTTCAATTAAAATGCTAACTGGCGTGGATGAGTTGCCATCGGTGAATGATGGTGTTTTGCCCCACTCACGCCCCTAGGAGCGAGTTCTTTACCTCTTGAACCAAGACTGAGCGTGCTTCCATCGGTGGGACATATGGACTCCCTATCGACCGACTAACTTGTGAGGGTGTAGCCCGGGGTCCTTTAGTTTGAAGCAATTTCCATTTGCGTGTGCGTGAAGATGATGGACGAGCTGTGAACAAGGACGGTGGTGTTTAGTAGGTGGCCGCGGTCCAGGGTGTCGGAGGCACTGAACGTGGACTTTAGCTTCACCAATGACCCCGGGATAGATTCATGCAAAGCCAAAGGTTGTAACCGCGCCCACTCTGCCATCCTCCCAGGACGAGGACTTATGATCAGGAAAGGAGCCGGACGGTACTGGTGGTTAAAATAGTACACCCCTGCAGGGTAAATCTTTTCGAAAAGCCGTGTCCACGGTTATGGACGCTTGGGAATGGACGATAAGATCATAGAGAACCTGAACAATAAAACTTGAGTAGACAGGTGTAATGCTGGATTGGTGGATACAATTATCAGAAGCTGAAGAGAGTTACAATTTCTATCTCATTTCAAAACCTTCTTATAGACGTTGCCAAGTTGGTCTTTTAAAAGAAAACTAGCTTTCCGCAAAACAGCTACCATAAAGCCTTGCTAAAGCCTCATTAGAGCTAGTAGCTCACCTTGCGAGTACCTCCTGTACTCACCGTTGCTTTGTTGAATTTTTATTATATTCCAGCAGAGGACTTCCGGGAAGTCAAAGGTGGTTTCTTCGTGGACGTCGACGAGTAGTATGGGTTTTCCAGGTGGCAGCCTGGGGTGGTTAGGAGCAAGCTGGCGCTGACTTGTTTATCTGTAGGCCTCTTAGGCCATATTGTGGTTCTTGTTGTTTAGAACAACTATACCTGCTTCCGCTTGTTGTATTGTTGGGTCAGTGACCTCTGATTGTATTCTGCTATATTTTCTCTGTTAAGAGTTGAAATATATATGCTTTTGTGTCGTAGAGACTGTGATGTGCCAGTTTGTTCCGAGTCTTGATCTCTTTATTATGCAACTTGGTTGGGCCCGACGTTATGTCATGACTGAGGGGTTGTGGGCCGATGATCCATGACCGAGCCGCGCCTGTTGATGTGATTCAACCTGGGGGATGGTAACCCTGATAACCTTCAATCGGGTATCGTAACCGGTGACATCTAGCATTTTGCATAGTTTTGAGGTCGGGGCGTTACAGTTTTTCAAAACTTAAAATCTCTAGCACATGATTTAATCCTTGCTTCCCTCTGCGAAGGGCCTTTATTTTACTTTATTGTTTAGTCAGTTTTCCTACTTCTTTCTTTCCCCACAGGAAAACACTAGTGTCAATTTTAGTACATCAATTTTTATATAATGATGTGAATGACTTAATGCATTATTTTTCCTTCACAATATCCATCAGATATACATGTTAAAAAAACTGAAGCATTCTGGAACTAAATCTTCCTATGTGTTGGTCAAACACTTTTATTTAGAATATATTGCTTTGTGAGCTAACTTTTATGCAAATTATTATAGCCTTTTTGTCTCCAAAGTATTATTCATGAAAGTTTGCACTTGTATGAGTTTGTTTACTCTTTATTTACTTGTTAGCAAACTATAGAACATTGACTTGGATCACTTGATTAAGTTCATGTGGTTTGCATTACTATTTGATCAAGATTGTGTTAGTGTCATGTTTCCTAAAAAAATATGTTCTTTTATCGTCTACCTACTCGAGGACAAGCAGGACCTAAGCTTGGGGATGCTTGATACGTCTTAAACGTATCTATAATTTTTTATGATGCATGCTGTTATTATATAAACTGCCACATGTTTTGTTTACTCTTAATAGCACTTTTATGCATTTTATGGGACTAACCTATTAACAAGATGCCACAAGCCATTTCATGTTTTCTGCTCTTTTCTCTTTCAGAAAAGCTAGTCACAAAACATCCTCGAAATTGGACGAAAATTGCCGTACGCACATAATACACCAGAAGACTCCAGAAGCCCGAACGGGAGGAGCAGAAGACCCAAGAGGCGGCCACACCACACCAGGGCGTGGCCCACCCCTGGACGGCACCCTCCTGTGGTGTGGGGCCCTCGGGTGGCTGCCGACGCCGCCCTTCCTATATCCCGAAAAAGCTAAAAACCCAATTGATATTCCATGAAACATCCAGATGTCGGTGTTGTCGTCAACCCTAGTTTGGGAGGGTTCTGAAGCTCTTCCCGGCACCCCGCCGGAGAGGGTAATCATCACCAGAAGGCTCTACGCCGCCATGCCTGCCGCCGGAGTGATGCGTGAGTAGTTCATTCTTGGATTACCGGTATAGCAGTAGCTAGATGGTAGTCTCACCACTTTTTGCCATCATTTTTCGATCTTGTGAGCTTCCCTATATGATCATTATCATCGTTATGTATGCTACATGTTGTGTTTGCTGGGATCCGATGAATATTGATACTATGAGAAAGTTGTTTACTTATCCATATGTCTATGTTTTTATATCTTGCATGATATCCGTTGCTAGTAGATTCTTTGACTAAGTAGATGCTTGTGACTCCAATATTGAGTACTTATGCTCGCTAGTGGGTTCATGCCTCCAAAAATCAACTTTCGAGTGACTGAAACATGCACGGTTGTGGATGTGTTGTTGCCACTAGCGATAAAATAATGATGCTTAGTCTACATGTCTTTTGCATTGTTTACATTACACACAGTACTTCATGCAATAATATGTTGTTTGCAACTTACTACTGGAAGTGATGCGGATGCTGACCCGAAGGCGGATTATTTAGGCATAGATGCGCTGGATACCAAGTCTATGTACTTTGTCATAATGCCTTGTTAAATATCGTAGTGAACATCTTGTCATATATTGCATTGTCATGACTTCATTATTTTTCAATTGCCCAGCTATATGTTTTCCACCCAACATGCTAGAAATATTCATGGAGAGACACCACAAGTGAACTGTGAACCCCGGTCCATTTTCCTCATCCTGTCAAACCACCTACTTCAATCATATTGTTCTCTACCGTTTCTTGCAATCATCACTGTTTTCTGCACCATACGTTTAATCCCTTTGTTTTTAGCAAGACCAGATAGGTTGACAACATCTATGGTTTGTTGAGGGAAAATTAGTGTGTTTGTTTTGTGTGCATGTTCCACGTGAGTTGTGCCGTTGACAACCTTCTGAAGAACCTTCGTGTCCTCTTGGATTCGATAACCTTGGTTAATTTCAAGGGAAATCTTGCCGCTGTTCTACATCAAACTCTGCGCTTGGAGTAACCTAACGAACAACACGCTCCCAAGTCATCATGGGGCACCACACATAGGTGCACCATCCTCCCTGCATTTTCTCGGAATCAATTTAAAAGAAAAAGAAAAGAAAACGAAAAAGTGGAGGTGGACTTGGACTCCAGGAAGTCCAATCGAAGTTCCACAAGAAAGTCGGGTGCGGCCACCCTTGTAGAACGTTCCCTCCCTTGTGGATTCAGGGGAGTACTGCTTTTTCCTTTGTCGAAACACGGACACAGGGAGAGACTGGCGCCACTCCCCGATATGTTCGGCACATGGGAGCGGGGAGACCCTGCCTCTGAATGTACGCTTGGTGAAGAGGTGGTGCACGACACAAAGCAAACAAACACGATTTTACCCACATTCAGAACATGGCGTTATGGATCCCTACGTCTTGCATGTATGATTTGGAATTATAGTGGATGAGAGGATTACAATGGTGGACACGACGGATAGCAACGGGAGAAGGGTGCGTCTAGGGCTCTAGCAACTGCTCTCCTCTCCTACTCCTACTCTCCATCTCTACTTTATTTATTTTCTCTAGGTGACCGTAGGCCTCCTTTCATCTTCTGGGGCCTAGACATGTGTTTGTGGCACGGTCCACAATTGGCAGCCGCCGCGCCACATGTCGTGTGTGTTCACGAAGATCGAGGGAACCTTAGAGGTTACTCATTGCACTTATTTCTTTAACTTCACGATACCAACAATACTACGAGGTGAGACAATGTGAACTGATCTAATAAAACTATTTGATCATAACACATTAAACTCGTACCATTCTCTTATCTCATCCATATCCGCGATGTCCTTATGATAAATCACACTGTTTTTGAAAAAAATGATTAGTTTACATCCATGATACCGGGAGGGCCCAGAGCAATGTATCTCTTTGTTGCCTATAGGAGTTATATAATAGTCTTGAACGGTCTCGGTTCCTTTACACGCTCTAGGCTATAACCAAATGTCAACGTTATGATCCCCTGTTACGGCGGACGGTCGAAGACATCCAAAATATAACTTTTGATTGTGTGGTCACTAGATATTCTCGTAATATAGGAATTACAGTCAATGACAACTTTCATATGCAATTTGCTAAATAAATT
This sequence comes from Alopecurus myosuroides, assembly GCA_028641055.1. Classification (NCBI taxonomy): domain Eukaryota; kingdom Viridiplantae; phylum Streptophyta; class Magnoliopsida; order Poales; family Poaceae; genus Alopecurus; species Alopecurus myosuroides. The sequence continues at coordinate 227,938,979 of CM054059.1, read as the reverse complement.
ACAATTGTTTAGTATCTTTTAGTAAGATCATATATTTGGGTCGGTTCAGTACTATTGTTACTCTAATAATAAACTCTTATGTTTTCCTAGACTTTAACTAAATCCATGATCAGAAAAATGTGATGCTCTCACAAACCATAAGCTAATCTTAGAGACAATATTTGGAACTCGTGTTTGTTTATGTCTTCACAACCGCACAAAGATTTTATTTTGAAAACTCACTTTTCAAGTTCTATAGCGGTTATAACATGATGACATAAACTTAATTCTAAACTTGAAGATAAAATAATAACTAAATATTATTGTCTCTAGGGCATATATCCAACAAGGAGCTTTGTGGCCCCATATTCTAGGTATCACTCGGAGTATGTCACAACCCAAACTGGATACCACCATAATGCTTGGCGATTTATGACGCCGACAATATTCAACATCCATTCCATGCAAGGAAGAGACACGCGTACGGATAGTATCAAAGCAGCGCGTGATATTGATGATCACATTTCTACAACCGCCAGGAAGCGAGATTGATATTACCCACAATAGTGCATTGCAATAATTATAACACTAGCATAAAAAGGTAGATTACATCGCACATTAGGTCTTGTGAAGCAGTTCATCCACCGTTTGTGCAAGCCTGGGCTCATCACGGATACTTTCAATCCATCTCATATTTATGTGCACCATCTTTATATTTCCATTTAGTGTGTTCCAAAGATTCGGCTCCGTGTAGTTATTGAAGAACTTGGAGATATCTTTTTCCATATAATTGGAGGTGAACTGACACAAAAAAGATATGTTGCACATTAGAACTGGTCTAATGCATACATTAGCTCACAAATTGGATAATCTTAAATTCAAAAATGGCCAAATCAGCGGATATGAAGTTCACGTGAATGTACCAGTGGAACAATGTTGTTAACTATACTCCATAATAGGTCGCTCTGAGGAACTACCTTCAAGACACGATCCCAGTTTTTCTGCAAATATAAGGGATGATACAAATATATTGATTCAGGCATGATGTTTTGAAACATCTGATGGTCTACTAAACATTGACATGAAAAACTTCAAAATCTCGAGGAATTATGAGATATAGCCATATAGGAAAGACTTAATAATAGTTGCAAAAATAGAGATTTTGTAATCAAGATCATATTGTACGCAAAATTATGTTATAAGCAAACCCCAAAAGAAAAATTGAAAATGTAATTCAGCTCCTTAGTAAAAAAGTATTTCTTGCGGTGCACCTCAAGGGGTACTGATTTTTAATTTCCATAAGTGATACACAACATAGTATGAATGGTAATATGTGACTTATCTTGCATATTTAGTAGAATAATGGCCTTTGTCTATCATGTGCATCAATATAATAAATTGTGGTAATTTATAGCTGCCATAACATCTGGTTATTCTTACACACACCACTTGTGTATCATGTAAATATATCAATACGATTGTACCTATGAAAGTATGGTGTTTATGGATATGCGAGTTAAAACACATGAACTTAATCTATAATTTTGTAGGCGTAACTTGATTAGTGAGAGTTGAGATCCAAAATTGTATATTCATTACGTTACACTACAATTATTCTTCATTCAACAATGTCTCACATGTAAACTCCTCCGAACTATAAATTGGTAAACTGGTTTCTGTAAATGAGATAAGTTAGTACAATTCCACTTGAGGTGGGAACTTATTGGAGAACACTAGAATACCTTGGGTGAATATTTCATTCTGAAAATAATTCCTACAAGAATCAGATTTTCCTATCATGGCTACAATGCTCAACTTTGTAAGTACTACGATGCCCATCCGGCCATCCCCATTAGAAGATAACGTACCTTCAACCATGTCCATACAGTTTCACGTGCATTTATATTAATACAATTAAGAACAACAAGTGCATCTTCATTAGGTACCTGAAATAAGGAGAGATGGGTGACTCCTAAATGCACCTTAAATTGCATGCTTATTTTGAACTTGTCATGCAGTCAAAAGAGAAGGAAACATATTTACATGATACCTCATTGGTTAAAATTAAATTCAATGACTCAAGAACAATACTCTTATCCGGACAACAAGACAATACACCTACAAACAAACAAAAAACGGTTTCAGAACAAAAAAAAAGAATATGTTTTGTTAATTAAAAAATGTCAGACAGACACAGACCCAGGACACGTAGCTTTTCCTCCATATCAATTGAGTCCTTGTAGAATTGTCGAAGAGCATCATAACCAGATCTATTTGTGCTATTTGTTGTTTGCAACACAGAGAGGTATGCGGCCTGTAGTAGATTGCATGTTACAAAAGAGAAGAAACAAGCATATGTGTACCACGTAAAGTAAGGGAAAAGTATATACCGTTCTAGTATGCGTAGAAAGGACTGAAGTGTTTTGATCATGTATTAAGACATCAAAGCACCTAATACCTTCATTAATAGTCTTATCATGCCCAAGTTTGACAAGAGAAACCAAGAGCATTTCTCTAAGAATATCATCTTGGTCGTCCTCACCATGGTTAGAGTCCCAGCCTAACTTTCTGGAACAACAGACCATACGAAGGAGGTTCAGGAAAAAATATAGTAAACTTTTCTGAAAGCATAAATTATTGAGAGTATATTTGTAACAAAATAATGTATATTTTAAGTAATTATGTGACACTAAACATAAAGGGTTAAATCGGGAAATTGCATACGCAGCACGTGACAGAAGAACTTTGACGAGAAGTTTTTTTATGTCACCAGCCAACTTAGGCGTAGCATCAGTCGAAATTTTGGAAACAATTGAAGTTATCTGTAGAGTCAAAGCAACTTAGACATTTATATTAATGTTAAACTAAAAAACTGAATATAATGGAACTATTTTTGGACAACCAAGGTGTACATACATCAATCACATGCGTAAGAACATTGTAATCAACTTCTTCACGAAAAGCATACAATATATATAGCAGTGACGTAAGTGTGTCTTTGCGGGCCATGGAGAGCACACGTGAGTTCTCCACAATGCCTGCAAACCCAATGTTATAGTACATTTATAGAAAAATTGAACAAAGATCTTCATAGTGAAAAGTTTGATGCTTACCAATCTTTTCTATAGAAGAAAACATGTTGGCCTCTATTGCAGTTTGAAGTTCAGCTGCAATTTCTGTATCATACTTCACACGGTAAAATCCCGTTTCATTTATATTCAACTTAATCAGAAAATTCCTATCCTTCTCTCGTATACCACATAAATCCAATTTATCATACTTTTGTTTCAAAAGAAACCTCTTTGTTGATGACTGACAGCCTAAAGTTATTGGCACATCCCACATGCCACAATGAAAGGATCCATCTAACAAAAACTGGGTCTGCAACAAAAATAAATAATGTATATCAACAAAGGAAAAAGGGAATTATCAACAAAGCATGCATGCACTCTGTGGTCAGAATTTGGATGAATGCACAAAGCAATACATATGAAGGATTAAAACTTACTTGTTCAAGCTGGATGTCTTTCCCTTCACGTTTTACATTAATTACGGGATATCCTGGTTTCTTTGTCCACGCACTCATGAAATCCTTAAATGGTTCTCCAGTTTCAACTTCAAGGACATCCCATAGGTCCTCCGTATTAGCATTTGAGTAGGCATATTTTTTTATATATGAAGATAATGCTTTCTGAGAGAGTTCCCATTTTCAGTACAAAATATGCACCAAGTGATTTGAGAGAGAGAGTATAATATAATATGTATATTCTATTCAGTATACTAGACATATTAGTATATTATACCTCTTAATTTTTTATATACCTATTTAATTATTCTAACATATCTCAATACAAGTTTTTTCAAAAAAATATCACCGTCGTATTCAGCTTTTTCAATATGCATTTTTTTTACGTACACAAAAATAGTATATGTGCAAATAATATAATACATAAATTTCCATATAACTCACTTTGAGGTATCTAATATTCTGCAATGAAGTATATTCAAAAGGATAAAGAGGTATATTCACTTCATCTATGTGGTTTATTGAATGTTGGGAGTACGTACACCCAGATGTACATAACCATTTTCCTATACATATATAAATAATTATTGGCCTTACTTAAGTCTCGTGAAAGAGATACTTTAGGTATTCTACTATATGCCCACGCATAATATGAATTGGCATACCAAGATCTCTATTGCATAAAATTGTCATGTTCTACATCAAATAAGTTCATTGAAAAAATTGAGCACCTTTACCCTGTTAGACTAATAAAGTATTAGTGGGATTATATATTCCACTATAGGAATAAAATAAAAATGGCATTAGAACGCCAAGTCCAAAAGAAAGAATGTAATTGGTTAAGTGTTGATCTATACACTTAGAAGCAACAATAGAAGTATAATATATCAACAACGACAGCATAAATTTGAACCTGTAAATGCTCGGCCCCAACGTAACTCTGTAGCATGCTAAGAATAGAAGCGCCTTTATTATATATGATGTCATCATAAATCCCCTTGATTTCATCTGTTTGGTGTATTTCAACCTAAGCATAGAAAAGAGCAAACATAAAAACGTTAGAAAATTATACCTCATTATTCTACAGATATTCATGTCTAAGATAATACATGAAACTAAATGTATTTAACTATAATGTTCCATAACTTTCTAAAAGATACACGTATAAAAGAAAAGGCACAAAACTAAAAGCCAAACTTTCGGTTTTAGAAATTACATGCTGAGCTAACATCCTACACTTCATATTTCAAACGTCCGTTGAAGTCCTAGTTCAATACAACTATCTAATAAGATATTTTGTGAGCATGCACGCACACTGTCTAGAAGTATTAAAATTATATTCCAAAGCCCGTCAAAACGAACCCCTAGGTTAAAAAGGATCGAAGTGAGGAAAGAAATTGGGAGCCCAAATATCTACTCATGTATGTTAAGTTCATGGCAATCAGATACTCACACGAGGTAGAATGAGGCCCATCATGTCTAGAGCGGCCCATCACTAGGACTAGATGCACGAGGGAGACCATGACGCCTCATCAATTTGGGGTACAAGACAAGTATTGATTACTTGCAATGGAATTCCCGAGATATCACATAGATCAGAAGTGATGGCACTTTGGGTACCATTAGGGTACCCTCTATTTTCCCTAGTTCAAAAAAATGAACTAATTTTTTGATGACATCATCATCTTAAAAAACTTAGTTCATTTTGTTGAACTAGAGAGGGTAGAGGGTACCCTAATGGTGACCCACTGCCATCATTAGATCAGATCTAGATGTATCTTCTCATATGTAATCGACTCAGCTCAACTATAATCCCCAACCATGTAAAAAGTGAGGAAGAAGTCTACCGAGCCATAACAATTCACATTCATCCACATAGCCTCATGGCACTACTGCTACCCTACCGTAGTTGAGACTTTGTATCAAGATAGAGAATTGGGCATAACAAATAGATCTACCCATTAATAAGTGCTTTCCCGGAAGATTTCTTTCCAAGGCATTACAAATATGTGTCTTCGTGCTACCACCAGGATCAACTAGGTCCATGACCCCTTATTCTATACTATCGGTAAAATCCATAGAATTAAGTTGATGTCAACCGTGGGGAATGATACATATAGATATATCTAAATAGTTTATAGGTTTCTTCAAGACCAACAATTGCAGCCTTCTCGACGCCCCTCGTTAGGTTTTTCTTTGGATCCTTAAACTGCGTAGCCAACAATGGTGGTGAGTTCTTCTTAAATCACTCACATCAGGCTAGGTTGGAGTACCGATAGTTTACTCCTCCGCCCTCGACCATTGTTCGACCGGCCGTTGAAGTCCTAGGCCTTCAATCCAAATCTATGGCTACAAAGATCTCCTAGGTAAAGGGTGTCTTCAAAGACTACATGAACTGGTTGTGGTCGTGTCTCTGGCATGCCACACAAAAATCATGTTTCCAAGGAGTGGCCCTTATTTCTTGAGTCAGTGCAAAGCTTATGATTAGCATATGGTTTACCGAGGAGTGTTGCGCATGCAAAGCTGCAGTTTTTAGCAAGAGTTTTTGGCAACCTAGCCGGTTGTTTGGCTGTAAACTTTGGAACTGTGTGAAACATCCTTATAGAGTCATGAAAATTTCTAATGTTACAGATTTATGTGTAATAAATAACATATGCATCACTAGAATTCAAATCAAACTGCACATCCGTACTATTGTGATCACATATCCATCCCGAATATATATTTGCCAAAAATACATTTCCACTACATTATACTAGCTAGCTGAAATAGTTCTAACATTGTCTAGCATTCAACAGTACGTTGGCAGTGTCGGTCACGTGGCACATGCATGGTTCAAATATATCCATTAGAAATACATTTTCATGTTCTATGTGTATTATCTAACCTAGAAAATACTACTACATGTCTACATGTACAATACTTATTGACCTAACTGTCTTTTCATGATTATCACCGGTTAACTTATTGCACATTTGTCTTCTTGCCAGACATGTATAATTGCACACATTATCACCCGTCACTCCATAGTTTTGCAGGCATAATTGTGCACTAGCTGACTAGTTGGGCTTTCGACAGTTAATTCCGACATCCACCAGCGTACTCGCTGCCGGGTCAAGGTTTCCCATCTTCATAGTTGTGGAAGAAGAGAAGGAGGACGGGGCGTCCATGCGCGGCTCTGCAGTAACCGCCCGCGCCATCATGGACCACACGAAGGATTGCAAATTGGACCTCCTATTGGTAGCAATCAAAGGGGGACAAGAACGGTCGGCAGGAACTGTCAGGGAGGAGCTCCAGTAGGGGACGACCTCCTTTCGGCATCAACGGTTGAGATGAGCTCTAGTGGGCATCCTTGTTGACCGGCTAAAAACAAGGTCATGCGGAGGCGCCTCAGAGATAGGTAGGGCAGTGGAGGAGAAATCTGATGGTGGAGGAGAGAGGTTAGGTGGTGGAGGGGAGATCCGGCAATGTCAGTGAACCAGAACTAGATGGGAGGTGAGGGAGGAGCATCTCCTCTGTCCCGTGTGGTTAGGCATCGACCTCATTTTTGTTTTTGTTTTATTTTTGGATGGGAGACAGAACTGTTCTCAGAAGCTACGGGCAACGACTTGGGGTGGCAATTTGAAGGTAATTTTGTTGAAACAAAGGGCCAAGGTCTTGTACTCCTTCGGTTTGAAGGATCCAACGCTCGAGGAGAACTTCCACATGGTGCTTTTTCAAATGTGTGGGAGGAGAATCTGTGTAGGGAAAAGCCCAACGTGAAGCCAAACGTTTTTGTTTCGATTTGGCTACTTATTTCAGTCCAAAGCCGATAGATCCCCAAAACAGTGAGGCCCTCAGGTATGTAAGAAAGCCGAAGGAGGCTCATGATTTCATGGTGTATTCCATAACTCGTCCCGGCAGGGTGAAGACAGGGGTGAGCAAGGGCAAGCCCCCCCCCCCCCCGACGATCAGCGCCCTATACATATGTACGAATTTTTACAACATCTAATGACGTAATTAGTTGTAAAGCCCAAGTCTGGTATGCACATAATTATTCGTCCAAGCCTAAGAAAACAATGCATTGAGCTATCATGGATGGTTAAACATGAAAATTCTCATTGGTGTTTCCGTGCGTAGTTGGCTCCATGGAACATCCTCTAAGCGCCGCTACTACTTGATCTATTTACTCTACGTGAACTATGTCACTGTTGACATGAGATGAACGGGCTTACGGACGACACCATATCCCCGTTCAAGCTAGCATCTACGGACGCGGTGTTGCTCCATCAAACCCATGGAGAACCTCCATAAAATATGATTGCAGGTATACATGTACTGGTAGTTGCATCTTCTTGTGGATTAGAACCCATTAGTATCATCTGTACTTTGCATATAAGACAATGGTTTAGTTATTTTTACCGCTTGATGAGACATTATTTGCTAATTGGGTGTGTTTCTCCGATTTATTATGCATCCCTATTATCACAAGGAGGAATACGAACACATCATGTTGAGAAGGACCGGTAGGCGGGGGGCATCTGCCTAACATCGCTTGATGAAATAAATTTTAATCAAAAATGATTTGCAACAAGAAAGAATACCTATTCCCAGGTTGCCTACTATCATGACGACCTTGTTTAAGACAAGAGCAATAAAGTTGGGGCATTCGCATACTCTCGTCCTTCTGAATAGACCCATGCGTCTCCAGGCGAGCGACCACAGCTGCGCAACCCTCGGACGCCCTCAGCATTATCGTTGCCAAAAGACACTTTATGGTGGCAGAAACCCCTTCCGTCGGAGGTGGTTTTCTTGTGGTGGACATAGAGGATGCTGGCTTTCAGGCTGCGGAGATCCATGGCCGACGTGTGGGATTAACTACCATGTTGCGGTGTCTTCCGTGTGAAATGGCGGCACCAGCTTGCTGCTGGGGAGGACGCTAGGGTGGTGCAGGTGCGTGTGGCATGGGAAAGGAGTGAGCAACGGATCTGGCTGCCCATGTGTGGCGGGCATGCGTTGTCCGCTTGGTGCTAATTGGGTTGCTTGTACGACCTAGGAGGTGGGTACCTCTTAAGAAGTGGACAAATGTCATGTCCATTTGAGAGCTGTCCATAGCCTCTGATAACAGTGATGGCTACATTGTTCATCGCTACAAAAAACTTACTACGGTAGAGTATATGCATTCTTTCAGAAGGCCACAAACAAGATATTTTATATCACTTCTATTGTAGTAAACGTGAAGGTCTTTGGTTTATTAATCTAACACTAGATCTTGTAACACAAATAAGGTTTGATCCACGCGCATATGCAAGAAGTTATCTACGTGTGATCAAACGATGAGAAGAGGGTGTGTAGCTACCACCATTAATAGACAAAGAAAATTGATATATACATTATCACCGTCAACCATTTTACCATAGATTCTATAATGCACGCTATTTGAAATGCATAATAACTTAACAAAGTTATCATGCCATCACACTGTAGCAAGTAATACAGTTACCTCGATAGGATGAGATCCAGATATTGAGTCCAATCTAAGAGTAGAAATTGTGTTCTCAAGAAACTCCATCCTAATATTCCACTGGGGGAAAATAGAATCTACCGCTTGATAGCTCATCTATACAAAATGAGTTCATTTAGCAAAGATAAGTATCTTGGTATTTAATTATTAAAATTATGAACCATCATATTACCCATGTAGCAAATCCCTCACTAAGCCATAAGTGATCCCACCACTCCATAGTTACAAGATTACCACACCATTGATGAGCCAATTCATCTGCCACAGTAACTGCAATCTAATCAAAGTATAAACAAGGATGGCATTCATCATCACAAACAAAATTTATAAGCATAATACATAATACTAATTTGTTAAGTTGACATAATTCTTCCATATATAAGTGAAATATGACAATGCAACATATTTTTTAAGTCAAAAAGTAGTAAATGATGATAATAAATATAGGGAAATAACTTGAGTCAAGGTATATACTTCCTTCTGTTTGGTGGATGCTGAAGAAGACTCGTTAACAAGCAAATCTAGAACTTGGATTGTTACCAATCCATAGTTCTCCATGGCCATATAATAGGATTCCGGGATACCAACCATATCCAACTTAGGGAGTGCATAAGGAGTGCCAAAGTAACTAGAACATTGAAAAAAAAATCTGGTTAGTGATTGTATCAAGTAACATCCATAGCTTGAGAGACTTCATTACAATCAGTTTTTCATTAAAGGCATATGTAGGAAAGTAGGTTATGATCTTACCCATTATAGAAATTCAGGAACTTCACTCCAACATCCAATGCAAACTTCCCTTGTTCACTCTTACCAACTTCAGTGTACACACGAACTTGGGTGCCTATATACAATATCACAATTGAAGTGATAAAAATAAATATGTGATGAAATTTGAATCGAATGTAAATATAAAATTGGAGTTGATACCTTGTGATGTTACACCCTCTACAAAGTCAAAAATGCCAACAACAATCGCAACTAAATAAGTTGACATGGGAGGCGATTCTTCAAAATGGACAGTCCTGGTAGGACCGGCCACAATCTCACTAGATACAGGCATGTTGGACAATGCTACCAACTCGGATTGAACTTCTAACCTTATCTTGAACTTAGCCTGAAATTTTAATATATATATTGAAAAATGTTAGCAAACATCGTAATATACTTTATTGAGCCACTTCGTGCATATATAGGAGAGGAACGTTAAGAGATGTGTCGAAGTACAATTTTGCAAATAAATACATGTAGGTAAAACTAATGAGTGTGTGAACTGAACCTTCAAGGAACAACAAAAGTCAATCAAGTATCTAGAGAAGCTACATATCATATTAATACTTTTATCATAACCACCTTGAAAGCAGGCTCATCCCAACATGGAAAGCACCGCCGGGCATCCACAGGTGCAAACTGCGTCACCGCCATATTTGCCATTTTCCCCTTATACTTGTATTTACTGGAAATAATACATTAGAAAAACATGAAACAGGATATAAAAGGCATCAGATACGCACACATACAGTTCCCAAATGAAAGTGCATTTTTTACTTTCAACATTGGTAGGACTAGTCTTAAACTAGCCCTACCAGATCATATAGAAACAAATTCATTTGTTGATACACACAGTTGCAATTTAGTAGGTCATGTTGAGAATGAGATAGACAATGATGTGCATTTTGAACTTTTTTAATGTATTTGTTGTATGTGGTTAAAAGCGCTGCGATGTTCTAGTGTAGGATAACAAGAGTTGATTTTCAACTCTCGAAACTGATATTTCGAGGTAAAAAAAAACTTGTTTTTCGAGGTTTAAAATGGTTATAATATTTGCGTGGATACATACACATGTTCTTTATATATCCGCACGGCTTTGATAAAAAAAAGTACGTGTATTTTGGATTACACAAAAATAATAATTTGAGGTTCTTAAAGAGGGGAACAACTCATGTTTATCCCCACATTTTTCTTTTGTGTAGATCACAAATGAGAATATGTTTCGGGCAAACTTGTGTAGTACATAGTGGATGTTTATATGTAGTTGTATATTTATTTTCATTATTTTTCGGGATATTTATCTTATTGCTGACAAGCAACTGACTGCAGTCACTTATAGATCATTTTGGAGTGCAACGTCACAAATGGTGGTCTTTTCAACGTAACATTATTCCTAGTATGAAGCTTGCTGACTTTTTTGGCTGTCGTTCAAATGTGTGACGGAAGAAATTTTCCGCGTACAGATCGTGGAGTTCTGGAATCCGATGCGTGTCTAGAACAACAAGGCAATGAATTAAGACTAGTCAACACAATGAATCCGATGCGTGCCTTAGCTAAGGAAGCATATGAGAGGTCAAAGGTCACATGGTCGCTGACACGGTCGGAAGCCAGTGGCCGACACGGGCAGGAAAAGACCTGTAGCCAGATAAATACGCCTTCTATACGAATATCCTGTGAACTCCATACGAGAAATACAACGACGGTCTGCTGCTGTGCCACGGATCACAACCGCACTTCGACCCTCTAAAAGCAGAAAATACTGAAATGTAAGACATGTGGAAGAGATAGATCGGGGATAAATGTGACATGTGGAGCCTGCTTGTCAGCGAGCCAATTGGTATTCCCGGCCGGGATGCTCTTTTTCGTGGTACAACAAACAATCGCTGGGTTCAATTTAGACCGGGATCTAAAAATCCAGGTGCAAACGACAGGGATTCGGACTTCGGGGTTTATTTCGCCAAACATCTATGAGTTGAGGGTTTAAAATGGACTTTTTTCTAAAGATTATAAAGGTTTGCAATATAAAGAGTCAGCTAGACGGTCTAAAGAGAACCCAACGCACCCCCACGCCTCCCTCTCTCTAGAACGGTTCGCTCAAAACAATTTGGGAAAAAACTCATACGGTCCGGGTTGTCTCTCCCTGGCCTAGCGCGTAGGGACACTAACACATCCCACTTCCAAAACCTTGTTACTCCGCGGCCGTTGTCCAAACCTTCTCCACCGCCCTAACGCTCGGCACTGCCACCCCAGCTCTAGCCGGCGATGGTGAAGGGATGCTACAAAGCTCAGGCCGAAGAGGAGACCAATCCTGAGTCCCTCAAGAGGCAGAAATGACGGGTGAGGTAAAAGCGAAGATGGCGGAGGAACTGGCAGTCGCCGTCATTCTCTTGTCCTAATCGCAGGCCGTGACCATGCATACCCGCTCCAACGCCAACCCCAGGCCGATGGGCGTGATCATGCTAAGGGGGGGGGCTGATAATGCCCTCCGTAGGTCTTCGTTCGGCCGTCGTCGTGGACTCCTCACGCTCGACGGCGTCCACGGCTAGGCCGTCCCATCTCGTGGTCGGCAGTGATATCGTCGGCGCCGTCCTCGTGTGGTACTGGTGCCATCTCGGATCAGAGGCTCACGTGAGACATCCCCGGAGATTTCATTGGTGCCTTTTTTCACCGTCCCTCCTCCCGTTGACCTCAAAATCACTCCACAGGACGGCGATGTCACCCTTGTGGCCGGCCATGCCCCGGTGGTCCACAAAAATACATTCCGGAAGGTGGTTTTGGAGAACCGCGCCCAAAAATATCAACTTTTCAAGGAAATTCCTCCAATGATGGAGGCCAACCCTGTAGGTCCATTTTTACCTTGCTATGTTCGTTCTTTCGACCAGGGCAATGTTGTGACCGATGATCTCTTAGATGCTTAGATGTACTTCGAAAATGAGTAAGCAATGGGGGCTATTATCAATGGAGGGGGCGGCGGCTATGAGAAATATCTTTGAACTATTTAGTGATAATTTAGTTGTTATTATTTATATTTTATTTAGTGCTAAATTAGGTGTTACTTTTTGTATTTTATTTGCTATTTTTCTAGTCATTTTATTTGCAAAGAGCAAGACATAGAGAAGAAAAGAGAAAATAAGCACCGGAATAAGAGGCCTGCTAATGGCCAAAATGGGGGGAGGGAGAGAGGGGCCCCTTGGGTTTACTTCCACTCCAAATCTTTGCCCGGGCCGCCTTCAGACCGCCCTAAACAAACCAAATGCAGAGGCAGAATCCGACGCGGAGGGCCGCACTGATCATCCATGATATATTTTTCCGGGTTGAGTTCAGCTTTAGGTGTGGCACAATTGACGACAACAAGCCTATTTTTGCTCCACCACAGCTTCCCTCATGGACAATCTGGCCAACTTGGAGATTGATGGAGATCTAACTGCTGAAAATGTACATTATAGCATTATGATGGCCAAGAAAGGACATGGTGTGAGAGACCTCTTAAACTACCTAGTTGCATTTTCCCTACTGGATTAACTATTACCCGAAGAACAACTATTATATAAACGGGGAAGAACAACTATTTTGTAATCCTTTTTACCTTTCAACGCATGTACTTCATGTTTGATATGACGGAGATTCTTTCGTTTTGTGCGGCTTTCTTAAATCGTTCGTCAAAATGACTCTGATTTTGTACCAACTTTTTTGTTTGTTAACTAGTGTGTGTATTCAATATGGTATAGAGTAATTGAAAAAACTTAAACACTATTTTATTACTTTATTCAGGACTTCAATTTCAAAGCTCTTTATCATATCATTAAAATGTCATACCGACGGAAAAATAACCAAAACTTCTATATGCTATAAATTTTGTGAGTTTCTTACGGTTTAGGATATGTTTTCGGTAAACTAAAATTTATACCACTGAACGCATATGTTTTTGTTGTGTTTGGAGTTAGTTTAAAATCAAATATGTAAATCATATATTACTAAAAAAATATTAATTATACACAACGTTTTCGTACTCCTTTATTTCTCTTTATAAGGTGTATTAGCTTTTGACACTCAATCATGTTTCTTTGACCAAGTTTTAGAAATAAAGAAAATTAGCATCTACAACACCAAATTATTACCATTAGTCCATTAGATTCATGTAATATATTTTCATAATTTATTTGTTTTTTACTACCTCCATTTCTCAAAACAAGGCATTTTTGTTGAATAGTCAAATGTCATAGGAAAACTATAACAATTTTAAAACAATTTATATAAGGTATGGAAATAAATTTCATTATGTACTTAGTGATATTACCTTATTTAGATGTTAATAGTTTTCTATAAACTTAGTCGATCGTTACATTACACTGTATGACTTTGATCAAATTTATGTGCCCTTTTTCGTGAACAAATATAATATTTCCTACATTGATTTTTCCTTTTTTGAGAAACTCAGTTAATGAAATCCAAGTATTTACTTTTAAAATATAGTGATTTGTAGGATGAACCGGAGGGATATGCAGCATATTTTAAAATTCCACATGGCTTAGGAGTGATTTAAAAATACGAAAACACGTGGATGATGCTCGCCGCTGGTTCGGCAACAGTTAAAAATTAGCATGGCTAGATTGTTCGGATTGATCCCTATTTGTTGCACTAAGGAACACTAATCGTGAATTAACAGATTTAATGTATCTCGTTGCCAATGCGACTAGGGGTGCATCATGATTTCATTATGGGCCCGACAGTCAGTTGATAAAAGACATCGAAGATGACGACGTGATGGGGAACTAAAGGCGGCGACAACGCGTGGTTCATAAATGGAAGACCGCTCTCTATCGGAGAGAGTTGTGACTTGTGGGATCGGGGGGGGGGGGGGGGGGGGGCGCCAGGCCTCTTTTAAGCGACATGGAGCATAGGGAAACTTGGAGAGACCCAACACCATCATGACTAAGGGAGTCCTTACCAAATCGTGCATATGAGGGGAAAGCGGTTTCCTACGTGCATTAGTTGGTTGGGGTGCATGACACGGTGACTCATGGCGTTCCACATGAGGTTAGCCGTTCCAAAAATACAATTTGTGTTAGTTGATCGTTAAGTCTCATGTGGATTATTCTCCTCTTGTATTAGGAATGTAAATGCATGATGCAACCCATACCTCCTATAAAATCCCCTCATCTCATCATTGAGGGTGCCGTTGAAGTGCATCCTCAGCACACCCTCGCCTAGTGAAAGATGTTTACCAAACTTGAGTACCATAATTTGGTCATCCTTGAAGAACACCACCTCGGTCGGCACCAGACCCTACAAGAACCATACACAATTAAACTGGTAAATATGAGATTATGTGTTGTAAGGAATGAAGGATCTTTTCAGCACAACTCTTTTCTTTCTAGGTCAGCAAAACATTGTATACCTCGAAGTGGATGGAGGCCTTGTCTACGGTGAGTTCCAAAACATTGAGCACAATGAAACATGTGGGTTGTAAAATGTCGATAATGATTGCCACCACACCAGAGAAGGTGTTGGCGACGAGGTCGGGGTAGAAGTAGATCTCATAGTGGCTTGGCTTTGCAAATTGCGGGAGTCGGAGCCTGTTGCGGAACTGGTCTGGTGAGTCGGTTGTGATTGACGAGTTGGGAATGGAGACGAGCATAGGCACATATGGAGACCCCTTTGTATAATTTCTCTGCATACACAAGGGGAGAAGAAATAAGGCAAGCAAGTATATGAGTAGGGAGTTCCACATTAGGAAACCGTCGCATTCAAAGGAGAGATTTATGTTTGAAAAATTAGCGAATGGATTATTTAGTTCCTTTGGAAGGATGTTAAGATTTCCATTATTTAATATGTAATAATGTATGATAATACTTTGATAAATCGAGTATTCTCAACAAATGAAATCATTCTCTTCTTTAGAGATTTCAAGAGACCATGTTCAGGAAGATGGCGTATGTAAAAATATATGGAATTTTTAAACCTCGTGTAAATGAGAAATACTTATTTCCTAGATCAGAAAAATATGTTGAAATTCTATCACTATTAGGTTTCAATATTTTTTGGGGCACTGAAATTTGTTACTTCTAATTTCTAACTTGTCGATAGGCATATCAACATGTTTATAAGGTCTTGTAAATCATGGTGTTATGAATGAGTTATCTGGAAGTTGATTATTGAACAACCATTTGAGTAAATTTTTCCATCCGTGCGAAAACGTGTACTTTTGATGCATATAGATCCATAAAATCGCCAACCAGAATAATGTAACCTCAAACATGCACAAGTCATTTAGATAGGTACCGCGAAAAACTTACAAAATTTAGGATGTCAAATTTATCATGATTATAAAGTAATAGTTCGGGTTAATCATACTTATTGAGCGAAATATAGTGTGTATAGTTTCCTGGTAGGATTTTAAAATCCAAACCCCAAAATGTATTGATGCCTTAACCAAAAAAATGGAAGGACAATCACATACAAGATACTCTTATTTTATAGATTTTGTGTCATTATGTCAAGAAATTGATTTTTTTTTTTCAAATTGAAATAACATTACCTCTTGATAACCTGTCATTTTTATCTTGTGGTGATGGCACTAATACTTTTATTTAATATTAATGAAACAACTTATTTCATTTATGACTTAAGATAATCCCCTATACAAAGGTCATCTTATGAATGTTTGCATGTATTAACTTTCGAGAGTCACGTTGCCTTACTAGAACCATTC
The DNA here is from genome assembly GCA_028641055.1 of Alopecurus myosuroides. Classification (NCBI taxonomy): domain Eukaryota; kingdom Viridiplantae; phylum Streptophyta; class Magnoliopsida; order Poales; family Poaceae; genus Alopecurus; species Alopecurus myosuroides. The sequence continues at coordinate 227,922,488 of CM054059.1, read as the reverse complement.
ATTTCTAAAATGTTTGCATTTATAAGAAATAATTTAATTACAGGTTTTCGTCAATGTGAAATGTTTTTTTATATATGAAGATTATACTACATTTATAAAACATCTACTAATTAACAAAAAATGTGGGTAGTGTGTCCAAATTTTCAATTATATTCATCTAAAACCAAGAATGATACTTAAAGCATTTTATTTTGGTAAAAAACAACAGTAAAGCATGTTAAATATATTTATTTTCTGAAGATTGATTGAAATATAATTTTTCTATTTTTACAAACCCTCAATTTTTTTATTACACCGAGGTTACATACTTTAAACTAATTTTTCAAAACTACGTGAAGTCGCATACCACATCATTACTTTGGCATCACACTATTTTTTGAGTATGTTTTGTCTGTTCACACAACTCAGGCGGAATAAAGGGTTTACACACAATTGAGTAAATTTTTCCGAGCTTCCAAACTAGGGTTATTAGAGATAAGAAAACACAACTTTTTACGTCTGAAAAAATTACAAATATTTTTTATGTTGTTCATATCATAGTGCATAAGACTTCCATGTTCATAAGTGTTTGTTGTTGTAAGAAAATGAGAAGCACAGTTACAGAAGTGCTTGTCTAAAAAGGATCTGAAAATTAAGTTGGAGCATTTTGAAAATTTGGGAGGTAGAAATTTATGTCAAAGTGACATAATGTGGGGTTCTACTTCCCACCTATGCATTGTCAAAATGGAACCAACGATTTTAGACATAGTGGTAAAAATTCCAATAATACACGGATAAATAATGATAACCCATATTAGTGTGTTTTCTAGTTTCAAAATCCCTAATATTTAACGTTTGGTCAAATTTACTCGCCAACATTTGAATTGATACCGTAATTTGCGAAATCTTGAACGATGACCAAACTCCTAGAGAGGCGTACTCAGACAACCAAGTTGTGTAGTCGAATTACTATAAATAAGAACTATTCAATCACCGTGATGTAGCACATACATGTCGGCGCATATATATATATATATATATATCATAACTAACACATGTGGGATTTGCCAGGTTCGTGAAAGCCAATGCCACATAAAAGTAAGATTCGTTTAAGGGTATACATCTTTGATTCGCGAATTAATGATGCAACCCGCCAAATGAGATAGTATGGATCTCGTCTTGATGATACATAAATAATATAAAGGAGAATGGTAAAATAATATATATAAGCTAGATGGCCTAGCCCAGTCAGATTTCACTAGCGTATCCTAGATGGGACTATCTAAGAAATTCAGCTCCAGGAATAATTATGACGTTAAAAACTAGTTAAGATGATTTATATTACAATAGTACAATTTATACTACACTATCACGAATTTCCTTTACCCCTGTTTGGATGTAGGAAAACTAGGTTGGAATTGTCAGGCCGAATTCTGTTGTTTGGCTTGCTAAGGTCTTGTTCGGTTCATCCCTATCCCAAGTGGATTAGGGTGGATTGGCATAGATTTTGACTTATTAGGGATTTAATCCACCTCATTCCCTGCTAATCTCCTTCCCAATCTTTCAAACCGAACAAGGCCTAAAGGAATTGGGCTTGGAAAAGGTGGTCCAATTCCAGGCGATCCGCCCGCGCGCCTACGCACCTCGCCCAACGATTCCGAGCGGGCACCCTCGGAAAGGCTCGGAAAAAAATCACCGTACTTGTTCGCATCCATATCCCGCGGTCGCTCTGGAGGCTTTGCTCGTCCCCGTCGCTCACGTTCCTGCAGGCAAGGCGCCGCTGCCGGTAAGTTCCTGCGGCCCCTCTCTGATCTCCTTCTCATCCTCCCTCTCCCTCTTATTTCCTGCCATGGTCACACACCCACTCCGGTGAGCCCCTGGAACCCCACATGTGTTAGGGGATTAATGTCAGAAATAGGTAGTCCGGAGATGGGAACGATGGTGGCATGGGAATAACAGCCAGAGTGGCGCCATGCCCTCCCGTGTGAGATTTGTATGCCCTCGCGTGTGAGCCCTTAGTATGTATCTGTAATTCTGTATGCCCTCCGGTCTGATTGCTTGTACGGGAGTGATGGATGTGAGGATTAGTTGTGGTTTTTCTTCATATGTACCTTCTCAGATGCAGCTCAAAATTATGTGTTGATAAAGGATGATTTGTTTCAACTATGTAGGTATTCAGGATTATTTTTATATATGTACACATACTTCTATTATGCAAACTCAAAAAAACACCAAGTTCCATGTTTTGTACATCCAAACAGGAATTGGAATTGGGCGACACCCTCTGATTCCAAGAGTAAATTTCTTGCACAACCAAACAACAGAATTTGAATTAGAGCCCAATTCTTTTCTCTTTTGGATTTGGAATTCCCTGCCCAATTCAATTCTAAGCAGTATTTACTACATCCAAACAGGGCAGTAGAGTTTTCCGTGTCTACGCCCCTCTATATTAGAAGGGCCTATTCGGGCGAAGAGAACATTCGTTTCCTGATATGCCATGGGCTCTAATCATATTCGAGGATTCTTTTGTAACTATGACTTTAAAGGGTATAATATAAAGGATCTTCATATGTGACTAGGAAACAATGGACTTAATTTTCTTACTCACTGTTAATGTACCATGTTCCATACGATCTTCACGTGTGACTAGAATGTTTTGTAAGGATGATATATAAGATGTCATTCAAATGCAAAATTGAAAAAATATGCAATACAAGAGGAGGAGAAAGTGCATCATCACCTGTTCACTGGACATAGAGTTCAACCCGCCGTTGTGGGTGGCCGCCAATGAAGCAACGACATAAAAGAACAGGAGAAAGTGCATCATCACCAACAAATCTCCTCGGGCCATTCGTGCTATGGATGGATGAAAATATTGCACAACCTTGTTAACACGCTCAGATGGACGATCTTTTTTGCAAAGTGGTAGCCTAAATTCCAGGGATAGGGAGGGAAGAGTGGCACATTATTATCTATATAAGGATCACCAAGGTCCTAGGGAGCGTATAGTAAGACAAATGACAGCTCAACTGATGATAGTGCGAAATCACAAACAATAAAAGCGGGCGTTGATCCCGAGGATATCTAATTTACACCCATTCACCCATTCATTCATGGCATATAAATGACATAAGGATAATTAAAGCCCTATGGAGCGTATAGTAAGACAAATTACACCTCAACCAATTATAGTGAGCGTTCAGAAACAACAAAAGCGGGCGTCATACTAGAGGGCCTCAAATTTACTCTTATTTACTCCTTTTGTCAAGTACTGCATGAAAGAAAACCCCCACATTTAGTGGTCTCAACTTTCATTGGTCATGTATTTCTTTTTTATTTCCTTATTCACACCCCATATTCAGTGGCCCCTTACCTTATTTTCTCTTGCTCTCCACATGTTGGGCCGCACAAAAACGCCCATCTCTCCCTTTTCCTTTTCAATTTTTTCGATGGGAAGTTGGGTCGCCATAAAATGCATCCTTCCTAGCTATAGATTTCCACTCAACATGCTAAAGTAAAATTTAAAATTTAAATTTTAAATAGTCCCACTTAGCCATTTAACAAGCCAGTAAGAAAGTTAGAAATGGCTACAACAACATGCAATTTCACTAGTTTGAAATGATAGTTACATGCTTCTCCATCTCCACCTTCTCTTCATGATGCCTCAAGACACTATGGGCAACTCTGGAAACGCCAACGGCCGCCCTGCCGTCGAGGAAAGATAGAAAGCCGTCGGCGTATGCTTCGTCGGCGTTTACCCCTCGGCGTAGCTTAGGTGCCGTCAGCATAGTAAAGCCGTCAGCATAAAATGAGGCTACGCTGATGGCAGCCGTCGGCGTAGCTTGGTAGAATTTTTTAATCTTCTTTCTAGAAAATGATATTTTTTTCAATTCTTTTTATTTAAGTTGTTTAACCACTTAATCGCACTACAGACACACTTATCTTACTCTCTAATAATTTATAATTTCAATCTAAATTACTCCTTCCTCCAAACACTTCCCGACCGATCACTCGTCCTTAGATTGCTCCAGTCACAGCACACTTACCTTCTTAGTTCCATCCCTATGAGTTACCTAGAAACAAAACATGTTGTGTTGATAATATTATCATATCAATCCTATTAACTCTTGGACCATGATGTGACACATCTTTGTTTTGTAAAACCAAATAATTAGTTAAGTAAAAATAAATAAAGTATTAATAATAATCTTGAATTCAAAAATAATTAACATTTTTTTGCATTTTCATTTAAATATTGAATAATACATATCAACAAATCCTAAATCAAAATTTCACAAATCATATGTCTAAATCTATTGGAAAAATAAGACAAATCCAAATATGACATTCATATCATCTTTTCTGTAACTTATAAAACTTTACCAAGTGGGGTGTTGAGTGTGTGGTATAGGTTCAAAAGGGGAAAAGCCAAGCTTATACGTCTATACCCAGTACCGGCGTCAAAAGGGATAGCAAAGTGCAATTTTTTTTACTTGTTGCGTTAGTGTAGCCCATAGGAACACCCATAACGAAGTTATACCCCAAATCTTCATAAGATTTCATCTGGTGTTGACCGAAGTGGGAGTTTCCAACTATAAGTACCCAAACTCACTAGAGAGAAACTAATGATGGTGAAGTCGCTAACATCCCATAGTGAAATCTACAACCAAAACACACTTGTACAAACTTGGTATGGAACCACCTAGATTTTGGTTCGATTCCAACGCTTCGGAGCCCTCTCCCGCGAAACCCTAGCCCCGCGGGAGAAAATCCCAGCTTATATATCTACACCCGGTACCCACGTCAAAAAGGGGTAGCAAAGTGCATTTTTTTATCTGTTGTGTTATGGTAGCCCCTAGGAACACCCGAAACAAAGTTCTACCGCAACACTTCACAAGAATCCCTCTGGTTCAACCGAAGTGGGAGTTTCCAGCTAAAAGTCCATAAACTCACTACAGAGAAACTTATGACGGTGAAGCAGCTCACATCCCGAAGTGAAATGTCGGAAATCTACAACCCAAAACACACATGTACACACTTTTTTTGCCCCACCTATATTTTTATTGGATTCCTACACTCTGGAGCCCCTCTGTCGCGAAACCGTAGCCACGCTGGAGAAAACCCTAGCTTATACGTCTACATCCGGTATCGACATAAAAAGTGGGTAGAAAAGTGCAATTTTTGCTTGGTTGTGTTAGGGTAGCCCCTATAAACACCCAAAACAAAGTTATACCCCAACTCTTCACAAGATTCTCTCCGGTTCGACCGAAGTGGGAGTTTTCACCTATAAGTCCACAAACTCACTAGAGAGAAACTGATGGCGGTGAAACCGCTAACATACCGGAGTGGAATCTTGGACATCTACAACAAAAAATAAACGTTTACACACTTGGTATGGCACCACCTAGATTTTTATTGGATTCCTACGGTCTGGAGCCCCTCTCCCACGAAACCATAGCCCCGCGGGAGAAAAGGCCAACTTATACGTCTACACCCGATACCGAGATCAAAAGGAGGTAGAAAAGTGCTAATATTTTTTCTTGGTTGTGTTAGGGTAGCCCCTAGGAACACCCAAAACAAAGGTATACCCCAACTCTTCACATCATACCCTCTAGTTTGATCAAAGTGGGAGTTTTCACCTATAAGTCCACAAACTCACTTGAGAGAAACTAATGACGATAAAACCGCTAACATCACGGAGTTGAATCTTGGAAATCTACAACCCAAATAAAACAATTTTACACACTTGGTATGGAACCTTCTAGATTTTGGTTGGATTACTACGCTCCGGAGCCCCTCTCCCGTAAAACCCTAGCCCGTAGGAGAAAATCCCAGCTTATTCGTCTACACCCGGTACCGGCATCCAAAGGGAGTAGGAAAGTGAATTTTTTTGCTTGGTTGTGTTAATATAGACCCTAGGAATACCCAAAATAAAGTTACACCCAAAATATTCATAAGATTCCCTCCGATTTGGCCGAAGTGGGAGTTTACACCTATAAATCCACAAACTCACTAGAGAGAAACCGATGACGGGTAAACCGCTAACATCCTGAAGTGGAATCTTGAACATCTACAACCCAAAACACACTTGTACACACTTGTTATGGCACCATCTTGATTTTGGTTGGATTTCGATGCTCCAGAGCCTCTCTCCCTTGAAACCCTAGTCCGCTGGAGAAAAGCCCAGCTTGTACGTCTACACCTAGTACCGACGTAAAAAAGGCGTAGCAAAGTGCAACTTTTTGCTTGGTTATGTTAGGGTAGCCCCTAGTAACACCAAAGTTGTACCCGAAGTTTTCACAAGATTCCCTCCGGTTCAACCGAAGTGGGAGTTTCCACCTACAAATTCACAAACTCACTAGAGAGAAACCAATGGCGGTTCACATCCTCGAGTGGAATCCTGGACATCTATAATCCAAAACACACATGTACACACTTGGTATGGAACCACCTAGGTTTTGGTTGGATTCCAGCGCTCCAGAGCTGAAGGGGCATTTATGCCCTTAATTATTTTCGTGGTTGTTGATGATAAGATTAACTTGGGGGCCTACAATTATTGCTAAGTGAATTATACAGGTTCTTAGTCCACATTTGCTGTGTTGTGGATCGTGTACCGTTAAAAGGAAAAGGAGACACGCAAAGTGACAGGGGTCTAAGACTAGCCATAGCTTTTCGGTTTTCATTGAGTTTAGGGATCCCGCACTATTAAGGGGGGATTAAAAGCTTGGTTTAACTATCTGCTCAAAGTCTCTTCCTAGTGATATCCATCTGCCTTTTTGGTTCTAGCTGTTTCGGGTTTGTTTGGGTGTGTAAACTGATTTGTGGGAGCACTGCCGGACGATCTGGCGTTTTTCTTGTCGAACCGTCTGATACGTCATAAACATATCCATAATATTTGTTGTTCCATGTTGTTTTCATACTATATGCTACATGTTTCTTATACATTTTATGTCATTTTTACGGATTTTCTGGGACAAACCTATTGATAAGATGCCACAGAGCCAGTTCCTGTTTTCCGCTGTTTTTAGTGTCAGAAAAGTTGTTCTGGAAATATTCTCGGAATAGGACAATTCAAAAGACAAAAGTCTTACAAATCCCGGAGTGTCAAGGAAGTACAAAGGAGACCCGTAGGGGGCCCTGAGCCCCCACACCATGCTTGGGCGCGGGTGGACCCCTGGCCGCGCCTGGGGGTGGTATGGGCCCCTTAGGCGCCCACTGCCACCGCCCTTTCGCCTATATATGCCCCCCGATGCATAAATCCTAAAAAAATCAGCCTTTTTCCATGAAAAGTTGCATAGCTCCGCCGCCACTGACAAGTTTCAGGGGACAAAAATCTCTGTTCCGGCACCCTGCCGGGACGGGGAAGTGCCCCCGGAGCCATCTCCATCGAATCCACCTCCATATTCATCGTCGTTGTTGTCTCCTATGATGAGGAGGGAGTTGTTATCCCCCGGGGATGAGGGCTCTACCGGTAGCTATGTGTTTCATCTCTTTCCCCTCATGTTGTGATCTTTATATGATCATGAGCTGTGTAACCTAGTTGAATATGTAGATGTACTCTTCATCTGTTATGCTACTCGAGTGGTTTTGTTATCAGATCTCTGTAGACACTTTGATCACGGTGTAGATGTGACAGTGTGTGCACCGTGTGGTTTAGCATGATATTTTTATATTGTGTTGGATGACCCTATGAAATTGTGTTGTTTGTCTAGTACCTTGTAGGGCGCTCATAGTGACAGCGTGGGGTTAACTAGACATGGGAATGCAACTTTGAGGAGTGTTGTTTAGTACTAATTTAGCACGCGCATAGTTACAGCGTGGGGTGCCCTAGAGAGGGAATACAGACTTGAGGAGTGTTGTTACAGCCCTAGACAATGATTGGTGTTTGTTATGCGACCGGAGAGTGGTTCGGAGTACCATAGTGAAGAGAGATATTTATGCATTCAATTATGTTATTATTGTTGAGAGTGTGAACTAGTGAACCTACGATCCCTGGTCCTTGTTTCTAAGCATTTAAACACCATTTACAATCAGTTCTGATACATGTTTGCTTACTGCCATTTTAATTTCAGATTGGTATTATCACTTACAATCATTCATATTACTTGTATTTTACTCTCTTTTCGCCGAACTACTGCACCTATACAACTGACAATTTTATTAGGTGTGTTGGGGACACAAGAGACTTCTTGTATCGTAATTGCAGGGTTGCTTAAGAGGGATACCTTTGACCTCTTCCTCCCTGAGTTCGATAAACCTTGAGTAATCCACTTAAGGGAAACTTGCTGCTGTTTAACAAACCTCTACACTTGGAGGCCCAACACTGTCTACAAGAATTGAAGCGTGCGTAGACAACATCGTCCAGCGCCGAATCTACTCCAGTGCGAGCAAAAAACCGAGGACCGCCACGAGGCTGTCGGTCTATACCTGCACCTTTCTGGCACCTGCGCCATCACCGGGTGCCATTTGGTGGTTTTTCAACACACATTCGCTGCTTGACTGCCAGTGTAGACTGAAAGCTCTGCGGCTACTCTCCGTTGGTCGCCGGATGGACCGTCGTTCCACGCCGGATCGTCCGACACCTGACCTTGAGCACAACTCCTTTTCCATGGCAGAACTTGTGGATGGACCTCGCCGGATCGTCCGGCGATAAAAGTGTCGGATCGTTCGTCATGTGTTCTTCTGCACTGAAACAGCTAGTTTTCCACCCACCTATATAAGTGACTTACCTCTTCGAGGTAGGTCTTCCATTTATTCCTCATTTCCAAATCCGAGCCGCCATTACACATTCTCAAGCTCCCACACAACAAATACTTCCTCCCTTGAGCGTTTTGAGAAATTCCGCGAGAGTGAATCTCATCCCTTGCAAGACCCAAGCTTCCCCCTCTATTTAACCAATAAATTTCAAGATTTGAGCATTGTGTTAAGCTGTCCCTTTGATCTTGTTACTCTTGGAGCTCTTGGAGCTACTAGGCGGAAGGTGTCGCCCGTAAGCATCAGGCTTATAGATTTGCTGCTTCGGGAAAGTTTGTACAAGTTCGAAGGTTGCCTCAAGACCTACCACTAGTATATTGAGATCTTCATTCATAGAAGAGGTTCAAGGATAAGATTGTGAGCCTTCATGGGGTATGGGTGTCCTTCGTGGTTTCCCAGGCCTCTCCAACGTGACGTACTTCTCTCCCAAGGAGAAGGAACACTGGATTGCATCTTCGTCTCCGTGTGTCTTGGTTATTTGTATCCGAGATCTTTCATTATTGTACCATTTTGCATCATATAGATTGTTTTCATCTAGTTGTTAGGCACATATTATTTATCCTCAGGGCCTAAAACTTGTGAAACAAAGAAGAAAATTTGTAGAAACGTAGTCACACCCCCCCTTTAGGTTAGTGTCTCTATCCTTTCAATTGGTATTAGAGCCAAGGACCCTTTTAAGGGATTTACCACCTAAATACTGAGATGGTTAATCCGGCGGAGGCCGCTAAGTTAGCGGAAGACGCTAAGTTAGCAGAAGACCAGGCTGCGAAGGTAGCTGCTGATGAGGAAGACATATGGGATACTCATGAAGCTAACCTCGTAGCCACTCTAGAAAAACATATGAGTATAAGGGTGCACAAAGAGGTTGAGCGAAGGTTGGCACTTAAAGAGGATCCCTCGGCCACTAGTGTTAGTGGTGGTGGTATTCCTCAAGGTGTCGGCCTTGGCACAAACAAATTTTGCGCCTCTTATTATCAACTTGGAATGAACTATTACCCTCCACCTATTTAAATGCTATACATGACTCATGCGGGTCCTCCACCCGTTTTTGATGGAACTAATTTTCCTATTGGAAGTCTTCTACGGAATATTATATTCGCACTGTGTGCGAGGATCTTTGGGAAGTTTTGAAAAAAGGATACAAGCCTCTTGATGCTAACATCTTGTGACCGTGTAAGCGTCTACAATCAAGTCCACCGAATTGAATCTGCCAAAGATTTGTGGGATAGAATCATCATTCTTCAAGAAGGAACCTCTCTGATTCAAAAGACCAACTATGAGTTAGCCAAGAGATAAATGGGTCTATTTGTGATAAAGGATGTGACGCCCCGAGATCGGGCACTATGCAGATTTCAGCATTCCCGCCAAAATCCACATAATAACCGATTCCAGGTTGCCACTTGTGATAACATTACAACAGTTCACGAATAATCCACAACAACAACAGAAAAGATATATACAAGAGGACTCAAACGAGCCAAGGATACAACTGATACAATACAAAGATCCAAATAACAGCGGAAGAAACAACATATCGTCCGTCTACGGACCAGATACAAATTGGACTAAGAGTCCTGAAGATAACCGAGAGCGTCCAATCCCTGCCCAGGCCAAGCCGGAGGGATCCCCAAGCTAACGTCGTCAGACTTCAAACCTGTTGACTGCAATGTTGAATATGCAGCCACGAAAAAGGATTCGTGGGTCAGTACGGTTAAGTACTGGCAAGTGGATAAACCATACTCACAAGATACCGGCGTAACCAGTCATCACAAGATATAAATACTTTGGGTTCAACGGAAAGGAAAGGATTATTGCAAAGAAGCGGCAGCGGGCTGCACTAACCAACTACAGAAACACGCTACAACTTCCGGCTAACAGAAAGAAGATAAGATAGCGTATCGTAACCAACTATAACTACTCACCGAACAATACCCATCCAATGTCACCCCCTACTAAGGAAGCAACCCAAGGATAACTCACACTGTTGGATTAATGATGTTCAACTTATTGTGTCAATAAGACTATTACTAGTCAAGTTATTATCATTAGGTGTAAGTTGTCTGAGTACTTGTTAGCCAGCACTTTCACCAAGTCGTCACATAACCGCGGACAACACGGCTTCTCGAGAAGATTTATCCCTGCAGGGTGTGCTCCAGTACCCGTACACACTCGAGCCACCAACTAAAACTCAGGTTGGCTCGACACGACCCAAACCGTCTCTACAACCCATCCTAGGAGCCACGGAGCTATAGGGTCCCAGCCACGCAGCCGAATACCCAGCGCAGGTGTGCAAAACTCCCGCAGGACACAACACCCCGGCACTACAGGCCTCGCCCTATATGCATCATCATCATCATCATCATCATCATCAGTAACCATGGGGGATCAACCCATTATGCAAAGGAGCAAATGGAACACCCGAACTAAGTGTGGCTCTTCGGACAAGCTGCAGATCAGGTCTAAGTCGAGGGGGGGTCCCATACTACCACCCGGATGCGGTGAGCACGCTCATCATGGATCAGTAGACAAGACTCTTTTCCTAATTAAGTTCGACACTAGCAGGCTTCAAAACCCTAACCCGGGCCTCCTGTCGGTGCCTTAACATCAAATTATTATTACCCAAAACATTAACACGTTGTTGATTGAATTGAAACCCAACTATCAACTAAACAGGTGATAAGACGGACAACAAGACTTGAGCGCAAACAACACTAAGCATGCAACTACGACACGAGGGCCAACAAGGTAAACAAGCAACAGTTAATAGGAAGTGGAAGGAAAGGCTATATCATGGCTGCAAGGTAACATATGATAGGATCGAGACACGAGCATCGAATCAAAAGGCTAGCATAAGAACAATGGAAAGAATCTGTAACAAGTGATGAAAGGCAGCCATAAGTAGCAAGTGAGTATACTTGCCTGAGATCCAGCAAGTAGAGGTACATCCGCAGAACTTGTCGTTGCTCACATCATCTCAACGTCCTATCCGCGAAGAAGCAACGAACCTCGAACAAACACCGGATGCAACAATTACTACTACGGCAGAAGATCCAGCATGATCATGATATGGATGCATGACAAGTTTAAGGATGCATCAAAGATAAACTAGTTGACAAGATAACATAATTAAATGGACCCATATGCAATTTGGGTTGCATATGGAAAAGCCCATGAATTAAGGTTGAAATAATTGTTTTACAACTAACCAACAGGTGAAGGTGGATTAGCATGATGCATGGATGATGAAAACAATAAGAAAACAACATTAGCTTCAATTTGAAAAGGGGTTTACCACATTTGGAATTTTATTTATTAAGTTATGAAATTTGGCTTCTTAAAGGGGTTAAACAAGCATTTGTTGTTTTCACCCATTTTAATTTTTCAAAACAGATAACCAAAATTTATATTTGGAAAGAACACAAAATTTTAGATGGAAAACATATTTCATTTGTTGAATTTGGATTTTAGATGAGCAAGTTATTAAATTGACAATTTTAAATGCATTAAATAAGAAACAGTTGTTTTCAGCAATTTAAATTATTCAAAATAGAAAACAAAGTTGCTATTTGCAAAGTTCATGAAAAATGGGATGGAAAACATATTTTACATGTTGGAATTGGATTTGAATTGCCCAAGTTATGAATTTTGCAATTTAAAAGGATTAATGAAAGCATTGAATTATTGCACCACTTTTAATTAGGAAAAACATTAAATAAATTGCATTGAAAAGATTGAAAACATGTAGCAAATGTTTCATTGAACATTTAGAGCTATCAAACATAATTTTTGGGTTATTATTGAATTTATTATGCAATTTTCCATAAACATTCTTATTTTGCCATTTTTAGTAAACAGAGGGAAACATGCTCAAAATTAATTCAATTGTGGCCAAATAAAATACCAATGTGTAGAGTTTGTTAAGACAAATTTTTAGAGTCCAAGTTTGCTTAAATTGGATGAGCAGAACTAAAGTTATGAAATTTCAAAGTTTCCAATTTTTATTGCATTTTCAGTAATTAATTATTTAGTGCAAAAATTGTTACAGCAACATGTTGCAAACTTGACATTAATAGAAGGAGCACAAAATTATGAATCCACATGATTTTGAATCATTCAAATTGGAGCAATATTCAATTTTATATGGATTTTAGAGTTAATTGCTCAGATCTCTGTTTCTGAATTTCGGGCAGAAAAAGAAAAAAAACAGTAATAAAAGGGGTGTGGCTTGGGGGGATCGAACCCTGGACCTGTTGCACGCGCGCAAGGGTGTTAACCAGCTGGGCTGGTCGCTCGGTTGTGATTGGGTACAGATCTGACGAAACATAAAGGGTATACACGCGGTGGTAACTGACGAATCTGAGGATGGCTTCGTGTGCGTTCTCTGCACGTTGATCGCGGCGGACAGGAACGACGGTGATGACGACCTGCAGCTAGCGACGACGATCCGCTCGAAGGCGGCGCACAGAGCAAGGGGAGGGAGTGCGGGTAGATGCCCTAGGGCGAGGCTTACCGAGGGGGGGCTCGAGGAAGGCCAGGTGCAGGGAGGGGCGCCATGGCCTGACGGAGACGGCGGGGATGACAGGTTGCACGCCGGGGAAGAAGATGTCGCCGGCGCCGTTGATGCATCCGTCCTCCGGTCTGGGTTTCTTCGGCAAAGACGGAGATGGAACCCTCCTGGTTCCATTCTGGGAGCTTGCGCAGCCCAACAGCGAGCAGGACGGCGGCGCCATGGCCGTGAAGTTCCGGCCATGGAAGCTCTGTTTCACCGGTACAATAAAAATTCAGAGGAGAAAAAGGAGCAGGGGAGGAAGAAGGAGGGTGGCGGCTAGGGTTTGGAGGTAGGAGAGGGAGAAGATAGGCTAGGGGAGGAACCCTAGGGACTAGATATATGGAGGAGGGAGCAGGTGAGGTGGGGGGGAGCGCTCGGTGACAGCGACATCTCCCCCCCTGTACGGACAGAGGTGGAAGATGGAGATTTGTGGGCTGAGGGAGGTGGGCTGAGGTGGGCTTGTTGGGCCTGCCTCCCCCTAGTTCCCTTTTATTTTTCTTCCTCTTTTTTTTTGTAAGAGATGAAAGAGAGAGAGAGAAGAGAAAAGGATAGAGATTTTTGGGGTTTTAATTTTATGAATGAATTTTTATTAATTTGCAAAACATTAAGTAAAAGCAATGTTAACATTATGTCCAAAATATTTGAATTATTAATTTGAGTTTTAAGTTGTTATTTGAATTTCCATTTCATAAGGATTTGGTTCTTAAACAATTTATTCAATGAACTCAACAATTATGAAAACATTATTGAATTTAATTGGTTGCTAGAATTTAATTTTTAAACCCACATTTGAAACATGCCAAGCATGGATGGATTTGATTTGAATTTGGAATTACCATTTGGGGTTCATAGAAAGGAATTTTATTGACAAGCAAATCAACTCCAAACTATTTGAAAACCAGTTGAGTTGTTTAGGTTGCAATTTTTAAATTGGAAATTTCAGACATGTGTGAAAGTTTAAAGTGGTTTGAATTTTGAGTTGTTTTTGAAAAACATGGTGCAATGCATATGATGCATGTGATGCAAAAAGGAAAGCAACCAACTCTACTAAGGGGGAACACCCCAGGTGTTACAGACGACACCACTAACAAGGGATTGCGCCCTCGCAATCCACCTGCTAGCCCGGGAGGGGAAAGAAGTTCGACTATCGATTCTTCATGCTTCCAGTTGATCTCCTCGACACCACTAACAAGAGATTCTTGCTCGGAGTGATGACGACGTTCTTCCACCAGGAATCTTCCGATGACCGAACCTATTAGGTTAAAGGCTCAGGAAATGTCCACCCACGTAGGATCCTAACACTTTGAAAGATAGACAAGAGGGGGAAGACTCCAAAACAAATAAGATGGGAGGGGAAATGGAATAGAGATAAGGAGAAAACAAGAATCCTATTGAGATGTTTCCAAAATAGTTTAGTAGAAATAGTTTTTGACACTCTAGAAGCAACGACCGTTAGCGAGGTTATCCTACAGGCTTTGCGGACCCGTTGCTTCGATAACCATTCGTATCGAAACAATATCGGGAATCGGAAACCATGCTCTGATACCATTTGTGACGCCCCGAGATCGGGCACTATGCAGATTTCAGCATTCCCGCCAAAATCCACATAATAACCGATTCCAGGTTGCCACTTGTGATAACATTACAACAGTTCACGAATAATCCACAACAACAACAGAAAAGATATATACAAGAGGACTCAAACGAGCCAAGGATACAACTGATACAATACAAAGATCCAAATAACAGCGGAAGAAACAACATATCGTCCGTCTACGGACCAGATACAAATTGGACTAAGAGTCCTGAAGATAACCGAGAGCGTCCAATCCCTGCCCAGGCCAAGCCGGAGGGATCCCCAAGCTAACGTCGTCAGACTTCAAACCTGTTGACTGCAATGTTGAATATGCAGCCACGAAAAAGGATTCGTGGGTCAGTACGGTTAAGTACTGGCAAGTGGATAAACCATACTCACAAGATACCGGCGTAACCAGTCATCACAAGATACAAATACTTTGGGTTCAACGGAAAGGAAAGGATTATTGCAAAGAAGCGGCAGCGGGCTGCACTAACCAACTACAGAAACACGCTACAACTTCCGGCTAACAGAAAGAAGATAAGATAGCGTATCGTAAACAACTACAACTACTCACCAAACAATACCCATCCAATGTCACCCCCTACTAAGGAAGCAACCCAAGGATAACTCACACTGTTGGATTAATGATGTTCAACTTATTGTGTCAATAAGACTATTACTAGTCAAGTTATTATCATTAGGTGTAAGTTGTCTGAGTACTTGTTAGCCAGCACTTTCACCAAGTCGTCACATAACCGCGGACAACACGGCTTCTCGAGAAGATTTATCCCTGCAGGGTGTGCTCCAGTACCCGTACACACTCGAGCCACCAACTAAAACTCAGGTTGGCTCGACACGACCCAAACCGTCTCTACAACCCATCCTAGGAGCCACGGAGCTATAAGGTCCCAGCCAAGCAGCCGAATACTCAGCGCAGGTGTGCAAAACTCCCGCAGGACACAACACCCCGGCACTACAGGCCTCGCCCTATATGCATCATCATCATCATCATCATCATCATCATCATCATCAGTAACCATGGGGGATCAACCCATTATGCAAAGGAGCAAATGGAACACCCGAACTAAGTGTGGCTCTTCGGACAAGCTGCAGATCAGGTCTAAGTCGAGGGGGGGTCCCATACTACCACCCGGATGCGGTGAGCATGCTCATCATGGATCAGTAGACAAGACTCTTTTCCTTATTAAGTTCGACACTAGCAGGCTTCAAAACCCTAACCCGGGCCTCCTGCCGGTGCCTTAACATCAAATTATTATTACCCAAAACATTAACACGTTGTTGATTGAATTGAAACCCAACTATCAACTAAACAGGTGATAAGACGGACAACAAGACTTGAGCGCAAACAACACTAAGCATGCAACTACGACACGAGGGCCAACAAGGTAAACAAGCAACAGTTAATAGGAAGTGGAAGGAAAGGCTATATCATGGCTGCAAGGTAACATATGATAGGATCGAGACACGAGCATCGAATCAAAAGGCTATCATAAGAACAACGGAAAGAATCTGTAACAAGTGATGAAAGGCAGCCATAAGTAGCAAGTGAGTATACTTGCCTGAGATCCAGCAAGTAGAGGTACATCCACAGAACTTGTCGTTGCTCACATCATCTCAACGTCCTATCCGCGAAGAAGCAACGAACCTCGAACAAACACCGGATGCAACAATTACTACTACGGCAGAAGATCCAGCATGATCATGATATGGATGCATGACAAGTTTAAGGATGCATCAAAGATAAACTAGTTGACAAGATAACATAATTAAATGGACCCATATGCAATTTGGGTTGCATATGGAAAAGCCCATGAATTAAGGTTGAAATAATTGTTTTACAACTAACCAACAGGTGAAGGTGGATTAGCATGATGCATGGATGATGAAAACAATAAGAAAACAACATTAGCTTCAATTTGAAAAGGGGTTTACCACATTTGGAATTTTATTTATTAAGTTATGAAATTTGGCTTCTTAAAGGGGTTACACAAGCATTTGTTGTTTTCACCCATTTTAATTGTTCAAAACAGATAACAAAATTTATATTTGGAAAGAACACAAAATTTTAGATGGAAAACATATTTCATTTGTTGAATTTGGATTTTAGATGAGCAAGTTATTAAATTGACAATTTTAAATGCATTAAATAAGAAACAGTTGTTTTCAGAAATTTAAATTATTCAAAATATAAAACAAAGTTGATATTTGCAAAGTTCATGAAAAATGGGATGGAAAACATATTTTACATGTTGGAATTGGATTTGAATTGCCCAAGTTATGAATTTTGCAATTTAAAAGGATTAATGAAAGCATTGAATTATTGCACCACTTTTAATTAGGAAAAACATTAAACAAATTGCATTGAAAATATTGAAAACATGTAGCAAATGTTTCATTGAACATTTAGAGCTATCAAACATAATTTTTGGGTTATTATTGAATTTATTATGCAATTTTCCATAAACATTCTTATTCTGCCATTTTTAGTAAACAGAGGGAAACATGCTCAAAATTAATTCAATTGTGGCCAAATAAAATACCAATGTGTAGAGTTTGTTAAGACAAATTTTTAGAGTCCAAATTTGCTTAAATTGGATGAGCAGAACTAAAGTTATGAAATTCCAAAGTTTCCAATTTTTATTGCATTTTCAGTAATTAATTATTTAGTGCAAACATTGTTACAGCAACATGTTGCAAACTTGACATTAATAGAAGGAGCACAAAATTATGAATCCACAGGATTTTGAATCATTCAAATTGGAGCAATATTCAATTTTATATGGATTTTAGAGTTAATTGCTCAGATCTCTGTTTCTGAATTTCGGGCAGAAAAAGAAAAAAACAGTAATAAAAGGGGTGTGGCTTGGGGGGATCGAACCCAGGACCTGTTGCACGCGCGCAAGGGTGTTAACCAGCTGGGCTGGTCGCTCGGTTGTGATTTGGTACAGATCTGACGAAACAAAAAGGGTATACACGCGGTGGTAACTGACGAATCTGAAGATGGCTTCGTGTGCGTTCTCTGCACGTTGATCGCGGCGGACAGGAATGACGGTGACGACGACCTGCAGCTAGCGACGACGATCCGCTCGAAGGCGGCGTACAGAGCAAGGGGAGGGAGTGCGGGTAGATGCCCTAGGGCGAGGCTCACCGAGGGGGGGCTCGAGGAAGGCCAGGTGCAGGGAGGGGCGCCATGGCCTGACGGAGACGGCGGGGATGACAGGTTGCACGCCGGGGAAGAAGATGTCGCCGGCGCCGTTGATGCAGCCGTCCTCCGGTCTGGGTTTCTTCGGCAAAGACGGAGATGGAACCCTCATGGTTCCATTCCGGGAGCTTGCACAGCCCAACAGCGAGCAGGACGGCGGCGCCATGGCCGCGAAGTTCCGGCCATGGAAGCTCTGTTTCACCGGTACAGTAAAAATTCAGAGGAGAAAAAGGAGAAGGGGAGGAAGAAGGAGGGTGGCGGCTAGGGTTTGGAGGTAGGAGAGGGAGAAGATAGGCTAGGGGAGGAACCCTAGGGACTAGATATATGGAGGAGGGAGCAGGTGAGGTGGGGGGGGGGGAGCGCTCGGTGACAGCGACGTCTCCCCCCCTGTACGGACAGAGGTGGAAGATGGAGATTTGTGGGCTGAGGGAGGTGGGCTGAGGTGGGCTTGTTGGGCCTGCCTCCCCCTAGTTCCCTTTTATTTTTCTTCCTCTTTTTTTTGTAAGAGATGAAAGAGAGAGAGAGAAGAGAAAAGGATAGAGATTTTTGGGGTTTTAATTTTATGAATGAATTTTTATTAATTTGCAAAACATTAAGTAAAAGCAATGTTAACATTATGTCCAAAATATTTGAATTATTAATTTGAGTTTTAAGTTGTTATTTGAATTTCCATTTCATAAGGATTTGGTTCTTAAACAATTTATTCAATGAACTCAACAATTATGAAAACATTATTGAATTTAATTGGTTGCCAGAATTTAATTTTTAAACCCACATTTGAAACATGCCAAGCATGGATGGATTTGATTTGAATTTGGAATTACCATTTGGGGTTAATAGAAAGGAATTTTATTGACAAGCAAATCAACTCCAAACTATTTGAAAACAAGTTGAGTTGTTTAGGTTGCAATTTTTAAATTGGAAATTTCAGACATGTGTGAAAGTTTAAAGTGGTTTGAATTTTGAGTTGTTTTTGAAAAACATGGTGCAATGCATATGATGCATGTGATGCAAAAAGGAAAGCAACCAACTCTACTAAGGGGGAACACCCCAGGTGTTACAAAGGATGGTGAGCAGTTGTCAAATTCCTATGCAATACTTGATGCACTTCGGGTAAAAATCCAAGGTCTTTGTGAGAAATACAGTGATGGGTTTGATGTGAATGATGAGTTCATCAAAGGAAAGATCATTGAGATTGTATCCCCCGATTAGAAACAACTATCTCTCATCATGCAATTCGTGGACTCCCATAAGGAAATGGCATCGGATGATTTGGTCTCTTTCAACGTTGCCAAAGAGAATCGTATGGCACAAGCAAATCAAACAAGAGAACTTGCATGTGCCATGAAGACTCCCAACCTTGCTTTCAAGGCCAAGGTTGGCTGTATGCATGAAGAGGAAGTTGAGGAAGAAACACAAGCTGAACAAGAAGAAGAGATGACATCAATAAGTGAATTAGATGTGGTTCTTTCATTCTTCACGAAGAAGTGGGGAAGATCTTTTGGAAGAAAGTTTGGAAATTCCTCCAAGGATGTGAGGAGAAACGGCTACAACTATGATCAATCGGGAAACTTCTCCGATAAGTGTCCTTATTTGAAGAGAGAGGAAAATCACAAGTATGACAAAGAAGCAAACAAGAAGTTACTTCCCAACCCAACAACAAAAGAACAAGCACCGACAAGTCCAAGAGAGGGGAGAGGGATTTCTCCGTCATCGAGTATACCTCGGAGGATGAAGATGAGGAGGAGACGACCGCAGGAGTAGCTGGGTTGGCTCATGGTGAACCTGGCTCGCTCTTCACATATGACTATATGAAAGACTACGCTGCTTCCTCGAAGAAAAAATGTCACAAGTGCCTAATGGCAAAGGTACCAAAGGTTAACTCTGAACCCATTCCCAATCCTCCTATATTCAACGCAAATTAACCTATTACTTATAGTAAGGTAGATGATGAAGATGAGGATGTGAATGCTAAAATGTCTAAATTTCATAAATTTATGATCTCCCTTCGTGGAGAGGCTAGATCTCAATTCGATTACTTAATGGATACCATCTCATCTAAAGATGATATCATTGAGGAACTCAAAACCCATGTTGAAGATGGGATACGAAGTTTGAATCTCCTTAAGCAATAGCTCACCAATGAGGAACATAATTATTTCACCCTTTCCCAACAAATAGAAACATATGAACTTGACAAGGCTAAGAATCTCGACCCAATAGATAGAGATCTTGAGATGTCTCAAGTTCTTGATGCCTCTAAGAAAGAGATAGAGATATCTCATTCTTCTCTCACCAAGGACCTTGAACATCTTGAGAATGCCCACAAGCTTCTAAAAAATGAGTTCACTATCCTTGAAGACAAGTATGATAAACTTAGAGCTTCTATGAAGGGAAATATTAAAATTGGATGCTCAAATGCTCCCATTACTATTAATAATGCTTATTGTGCTTCTAACCCTTTGGATGTTCAAGCTTCCCTCGTTGAGGAAAATAAGAACTTGAAGGAACAGCTTGAGAAGGAGTGTCTCACTACCTCTCAAAGTAATAAGCCTCTTAATGAGGTTCTGTCTACATAAAAAGTGAGGCCTCCCAAGGAAGGACTTGGGTACAACCCAAGAACAATAACAAGAAGGCCAAACCTCCCAAGAAGATAAATTGTGTGCAAGAAGGGCACAAGGAGGATAGAAATGAAAATAAGATTGTGTTCGAAGGGAATGCCACTAGTGGAAATCCTAACCACCACTTTGTATGAAAATTTAATCCATCCTATGTGCTATGTAATGGTGTGACGCCCCGAGATCGGGCACTATGCAGATTTCAGCATTCCCGCCAAATTCCACATAATAACCGATTCCAGGTTGCCACTTGTGATAACATTACATCAGTTCACAAATAATCCACAACAACAACAGAAAAGAGATAGATACAAGATGACTCGGACGAGCCAGGGATACAACTGATACAATACAAAGATCCAAATAACAGCGGAAGAAAAAACATATCGTCCGTCTACGGACAAGATCCAAATTGGACTAAGAGTCCTGAAGATAACCGAGAGCGTCCAATCCCTGCCCAGGCCAAGCCGGAGGGATTCCCAAGCTAACGTCGTCAGACTTCAAACCTGTTGACTGCAATGTTGAATATGCAGCCACGAAGAAGATTCATGGGTCAGTACGGTTAAGTACTGGCAAGTGGATAAACCATACTCACAAGATACCGGCGTAGCCAGTCATCACAAGATACAAATACTTTGGGATCAACGGAAAGTAAGGGGTTATTGCAAATAAGCGACAGCAGGCTGCACTAACCAACTACAGAGAGATACTACAACTTCCGGCTAACAGAAAGAAGATAAGATCGAGTATTGTAGCCAACTGAAAGATAACTTCAAACAAACCCATCCTGGATCTCGCCCCTTATCCGAAGAAGCAATCCGAGGATAACTCACACAGTTGGATTAATGATGGTTCAGATTATTGTGTCAATAAGACTATTACTAGTCAAGTTGTTAATCATTGGGTGTAAGCTTATTAATCATTAGGTTCAAGTTGTCCTGAGTACTTGTTAGCCAGTACTTTCACCAAGTAATCCATAACCGCGGAAAACACGGCTTCTCGAGAAGATTATCCCTGCAGGGTTGCACCAATTTGGCCGTACACGTAAGAATAACCCGCCAGACGGGGGATCAACCCACCAAGCGAGGTACTCAACACAACTCAACCCTTCTTCGCATCAAGCCCAAAGCACCGCGTGCTGTGCGTGCGCGGCTAATCGAGCCCCCCGAAGAAAAGGAGGACCCTCATAGCACTGGAAGACCACGCCGCCCTAAATGCCGACTACAAAAATTCCACCCTGGCCTCGGGTTCGTACCTGCATATGCGTGCAGCAAATGGAAAGCCCGAACTAAGTGCGGCGATTTGGACGAGATGCGAATCGAGTCAAATTGAGGGGGGCGCCCATACTCGCTTCCCACATGCGGGTAGTGCGCTCATCATGGATCAGTAGACAAGACCCTTTTCCTATTAGGGTCGACACTAGCAGGCCTCAAAACCACAAAGGGCCTCCTGCCGGTGCCTTATCATCAAATTATTATTACCATTAGCATTAACAGGATTGATTGATTGATTAACCTCGAGCCCCCAGAACATAATAGAGTAGTAACAGAAAGTAACGGGTAACAGACTCGAGCAAAACAACCCTAGGCATGCTAGTAAGACACGGGCAACAAGCAATGGTTATAGGTATGGAGGTGAGGCAATATCAAGGTTAAGGGATTCATGTGATGGGTTCGTAACAGAAACAACTACTACTAAGGCTAGCAGAAAAGAACAACGGAAAGAATCGGTAACAAGTGATGAAAGGCAGCCATATGGCAGCAAGTGAGTATACTTGCCTGAGATCCCGCAAGGTAGCAGAACTTGTCGTTGCTCACATCATCTCAACGTCCTATCCGCGAAGAAGCAACGAACTAAAGAAACACCGGATGCAACAATTACTTCTACGACAAAGATCCAGCATGATCCTATTTTATATGCATGGCATGGCAAGATGCAACGGAGAGGAAACAACTTAAGCAATTTAATCGGAACCGGAGTCCGGAGAAATAGGAATTGGTTCAAGTTGTTTAGCTAACCATCAATTTAATTGTTATTTAGCATGGAAAACAGTAAATAGGTGGGTTAAGCAATATTAAATGGAATAGGGCAACAATTGAATTAAATACCCCAACACATTCCATATTTATTTATTAGGTGAACATACATAACACTACTACAAATGCAACATGCAAGGTGCAAACATGAACATGGATGGCATATTAATATTCCTTGCATTTTTCTGGTTGGAAAACATATTTTACTTGTTGGATTTGGAATTAAAATGAGCAAGTTATCAAATTAGCAATTTTAATGCATTAATTAAGAAATAGTTGTTTTCAGCAATTTAATTTATTCAAAATAGAAAACAAAGTTTATATTTGCAAAGTTTAGAGAATTTTGATTGGAAAACATATTTTACTTTTCAAATTTGGAGTTAAGATGAATTAGTTATGATTTATGCAATTAAATCAATTTAAATTGAGCCGGAAGCCCCACATTTAATTTAGGAGGTTCGAGTTATTTATTTACCCAACAAGATTAAATGTTGTTTAACATGGCGAGATAATATAAAGATGAGCTATGCAATTTTAAATGGAACCGGAACAATATTTAATTATCCCAACTCATTCCATATTTAATTATTAGGTGACATTACTATACCCCGAAACCCACAAGATGCAATGCAAACATGATGCGATGACATTTTAAATATAGTTGATACGTTATAGAAAATAGGGCATAGGTATAGGGTTGGGGTTTGGGTTCGCACGTTGGAAAGAGGATCGCCGGGGTCAACGCCGGAAACTTCGGAACGTGGAGGAAGTAGTCGACGTCGAGGAAGTAGTGGAAGTCGTCGTTCTCGTTCCGTAGCCGAGGTAGTCGTTCACGGTGCGTCGAGGGAGTAGTCGTGGTCGAGGTGCTTGTCGCATCGGGTAGGAATCTTGGCGATTCTGGTGCTCGGACTTGGCGACGAGGTACGGGTCGGGGTCGATCTTGGCGGCGTCACGATCTCAGACTTGTCGCCGGGAGTCTTGTCGAGGTCGGGTGGACACGCACGAAGGCGGTCACGCACAACGGAACCAACAACGAGCATGGAACAGACGACGGAGGGAACGGCATGCCTCTTGCAGGACTTGCGTCGAACACATGACGGGCATCGAGGAAGCAGTCGAGTAGCAGTGCGCCGCCGTGGTTACGGTGACGGCAACACCACCACAACAGCCAACACCACCAGACCACCCGTACACCACCGTCGTGAGGCAGCAGGTCGAGGACGCCGTGGTTGCGTCGAGGAAGCCGTTCCAAAGGCGCCAGAGACGGCACAACAGCAGTGCAGCCACAACATCTTCCCGCCGGCATCAAAGATGGTACAGTAGCGGCATCACCGCAGCCGGCGGCACAAAGAGCACCCCAGCAGCGGCGCATCACCTGCGCCGAGGCACAACAACAGCATCTTGCCACCGCACCACCACACACCCTCGCTGCAATTGCTGGCCACCACCGTACCACCGCCGGTGAGCAAGAGAAAAAAATACCAGTGCGGTCTGTTCGAGCAGGGGCTTTCAGAGGAAACCGTGGTCGCTGGGAAGAGCCAGCCGAGGTGGCGGCGCTATACACCGAGGAGGGCATCACAGCGGCAGGGAATAGCGGACACCGGAGAGGAGCAACAGGAGCGCGGGCGACCGAGCCATGGCTAGGGTTAGGGTGCCTCGTGGGGAACTCGATTTGAGGCTTACAGGGAAGAAATTGGTGGGGCAACCGGTGGAGTATGTCGACCTGGTGAAGCGGCAGTGCACGGGGGCGCCAAAGGCGGACAGCACCGGCCGGAGCAGAGCCTGGCGGCGGCCATGGCGGGGAGAGGGGAGGCAGGCGCGGTCGAGCGAGAGAGAGGGGCGACGGGAGGAAGGAGGGAGACGAGGAGAGCAGGGAGGCGGCGGAGCATGGCCTCCTGCCGTGCCGCTCGAGGAAGGGAGGCGAGGGGGAGGCAGCGATCGAGCCCCCTGGCGGCGCTATCTGGAGGAAGGAGACGAGTGGGGGCGATCCCCTGTGCGTCGATGCGTGTGTGCGGGTAGCGTGCGTGGTGTGCGCGGTGTGTGTCGTGTGCGTGCGTGCGTTGTGCCCTGGGTGTGGCGTGCGTGCTGTGTGTTGTGTGCGTGAGTTGTGGCCTGGGTTTGGTGTGGTGTGCGTAGTGTGTGGTGGGCTTAGGGTTAGGTGGTGGGCTGGGCTGATGGGGTGGTAGGTGGGCCGGTTGGCCTGCCTCCCCCATCTGAAAATAGTTTTTTTTTTACAACACTGTTTAATAGAAAGAAAGGAAAAAGAAATGTTTTGAGGCACAACACCTCTTTAAAAAAATTAGAAAACAATATTTGTTGGCAATTTAATTATTTGCAAAAGAAATATTTTGAGTGCACGATGATGCACGATGATGCGCAATGCCATGCGATGCAAGAAATAAAAAAACAAGCGACAATTTTATTAGGGGGGAAAAGCCCCGGGCGTTACAGACGACACCACTAACAAGGGATTGCGCCCTCGCAATCCACCTGCTAACCCGGGAGGGGAAAGAAGTTCGACTATCGATTCTTCATGCTTCCAGCTGATCTCCTCGACACCACTAACAAGGGTTTCTCGACACCACTAACAAGAGATTCTTGCTCGGGCTGATGACGATGTTCTTCCACCAGGAATCTTCCGATGATCGAACCTATTAGGTTAAGGGCTCAGAAAACGTCCACCCACGTGGGATCCTAACACTTTGAAAGATAGACAAGGGGGGAGACTCCAAAACAAACAAGATGGGGAGGGGAAATAGAATAGGGATAAGGAGAAAAACAGGAATCCTATTGAGATGTTTTTTCAAAATAGTTTAGCAGAAATAGTTTTTGACACTCTAGAAACAACGACCGTTAGCGAGGTTATCCTACAGGCTTTGCGGACCCGTTGCTTCGATAACCATTCGTATCGAAACAATATCGGGAATCAGAACCAAGGCTCTGATACCATTTGTGACGCCCCGAGATCGGGCACTATGCAGATTTCAGCATTCCCGCCAAATTCCACATAATAACCGATTCCAGGTTGCCACTTGTGATAACATTACATCAGTTCACAAATAATCCACAACAATAACAGAAAAGAGATAGATACAAGATGACTCGGACGAGCCAGGGATACAACTGATACAATACAAAGATCCAAATAACAGCGGAAGAAAAAACATATCGTCCGTCTACGGACAAGATCCAAATTGGACTAAGAGTCCTGAAGATAACCGAGAGCGTCCAATCCCTGCCCAGGCCAAGCCGGAGGGATTCCCAAGCTAACGTCGTCAGACTTCAAACCTGTTGACTGCAATGTTGAATATGCAGCCACGAAGAAGATTCATGGGTCAGTACGGTTAAGTACTGGCAAGTGGATAAACCATACTCACAAGATACCGGCGTAGCCAGTCATCACAAGATACAAATACTTTGGGATCAACGGAAAGTAAGGGGTTATTGCAAATAAGCGACAGCAGGCTGCACTAACCAACTACAGAGAGATACTACAACTTCCGGCTAACAGAAAGAAGATAAGATCGAGTATTGTAGCCAACTGAAAGATAACTTCAAACAAACCCATCCTGGATCTCGCCCCTTATCCGAAGAAGCAATCCGAGGATAACTCACACAGTTGGATTAATGATGGTTCAGATTATTGTGTCAATAAGACTATTACTAGTCAAGTTGTTAATCATTGGGTGTAAGCTTATTAATCATTAGGTTCAAGTTGTCCTGAGTACTTGTTAGCCAGTACTTTCACCAAGTAATCCATAACCGCGGAAAACACGGCTTCTCGAGAAGATTATCCCTGCAGGGTTGCACCAATTTGGCCGTACACGTAAGAATAACCCGCCAGACGGGGGATCAACCCACCAAGCGAGGTACTCAACACAACTCAACCCTTCTTCGCATCAAGCCCAAAGCACCGCGTGCTGTGCGTGCGCGGCTAATCGAGCCCCCCGAAGAAAAGGAGGACCCTCATAGCACTGGAAGACCACGCCGCCCTAAATGCCGACTACAAAAATTCCACCCTGGCCTCGGGTTCGTACCTGCATATGCGTGCAGCAAATGGAAAGCCCGAACTAAGTGCGGCGATTTGGACGAGATGCGAATCGAGTCAAATTGAGGGGGGCGCCCATACTCGCTTCCCACATGCGGGTAGTGCGCTCATCATGGATCAGTAGACAAGACCCTTTTCCTATTAGGGTCGACACTAGCAGGCCTCAAAACCACAAAGGGCCTCCTGCCGGTGCCTTATCATCAAATTATTATTACCATTAGCATTAACAGGATTGATTGATTGATTAACCTCGAGCCCCCAGAACATAATAGAGTAGTAACAGAAAGTAACGGGTAACAGACTCGAGCAAAACAACCCTAGGCATGCTAGTAAGACACGGGCAACAAGCAATGGTTATAGGTATGGAGGTGAGGCAATATCAAGGTTAAGGGATTCATGTGATGGGTTCGTAACAGAAACAACTACTACTAAGGCTAGCAGAAAAGAACAACGGAAAGAATCGGTAACAAGTGATGAAAGGCAGCCATATGGCAGCAAGTGAGTATACTTGCCTGAGATCCCGCAAGGTAGCAGAACTTGTCGTTGCTCACATCATCTCAACGTCCTATCCGCGAAGAAGCAACGAACTAAAGAAACACCGGATGCAACAATTACTTCTACGACAAAGATCCAGCATGATCCTATTTTATATGCATGGCATGGCAAGATGCAACGGAGAGGAAACAACTTAAGCAATTTAATCGGAACCGGAGTCCGGAGAAATAGGAATTGGTTCAAGTTGTTTAGCTAACCATCAATTTAATTGTTATTTAGCATGGAAAACAGTAAATAGGTGGGTTAAGCAATATTAAATGGAATAGGGCAACAATTGAATTAAATACCCCAACACATTCCATATTTATTTATTAGGTGAACATACATAACACTACTACAAATGCAACATGCAAGGTGCAAACATGAACATGGATGGCATATTAATATTCCTTGCATTTTTCTGGTTGGAAAACATATTTTACTTGTTGGATTTGGAATTAAAATGAGCAAGTTATCAAATTAGCAATTTTAATGCATTAATTAAGAAATAGTTGTTTTCAGCAATTTAATTTATTCAAAATAGAAAACAAAGTTTATATTTGCAAAGTTTAGAGAATTTTGATTGGAAAACATATTTTACTTTTCAAATTTGGAGTTAAGATGAATTAGTTATGATTTATGCAATTAAATCAATTTAAATTGAGCCGGAAGCCCCACATTTAATTTAGGAGGTTCGAGTTATTTATTTACCCAACAAGATTAAATGTTGTTTAACATGGCGAGATAATATAAAGATGAGCTATGCAATTTTAAATGGAACCGGAACAATATTTAATTATCCCAACTCATTCCATATTTAATTATTAGGTGACATTACTATACCCCGAAACCCACAAGATGCAATGCAAACATGATGCGATGACATTTTAAATATAGTTGATACGTTATAGAAAATAGGGCATAGGTATAGGGTTGGGGTTTGGGTTCGCACGTTGGAAAGAGGATCGCCGGGGTCAACGCCGGAAACTTCGGAACGTGGAGGAAGTAGTCGACGTCGAGGAAGTAGTGGAAGTCGTCGTTCTCGTTCCGTAGCCGAGGTAGTCGTTCACGGTGCGTCGAGGGAGTAGTCGTGGTCGAGGTGCTTGTCGCATCGGGTAGGAATCTTGGCGATTCTGGTGCTCGGACTTGGCGACGAGGTACGGGTCGGGGTCGATCTTGGCGGCGTCACGATCTCAGACTTGTCGCCGGGAGTCTTGTCGAGGTCGGGTGGACACGCACGAAGACGGTCACGCACAACGGAACCAACAACGAGCATGGAACAGACGACGGAGGGAACGGCATGCCTCTTGCAGGACTTGCGTCGAACACATGACGGGCATCGAGGAAGCAGTCGAGTAGCAGTGCGCCGCCGTGGTTACGGTGACGGCAACACCACCACAACAGCCAACACCACCAGACCACCCGTACACCACCGTCGTGAGGCAGCAGGTCGAGGACGCCGTGGTTGCATCGAGGAAGCCGTTCCGACGGCGCCAGAGACGGCACAACAGCAGTGCAGCCACAACATCTTCCCGCCGGCATCAAAGATGGTATGGTAGCGGCATCACCGCAGCCGGCGGCACAAAGAGCACCCCAGCAGCGGCGCATCACCTGCGCCGAGGCACAACAACATCATCTTGCCACCGCACCACCACACACCCTCGCTGCAATTGCTGGCCACCACCGTACCACCGCCGGTGAGCAAGAGAAAAAAATACCAGTGCGGTCTGTTCGAGCAGGGGCTTTCAGAGGAAACCGTGGTCGCTGGGAAGAGCCAGCCGAGGTGGCGGCGCTATACACCGAGGAGGGCATCACAGCGGCAGGGAATAGCGGACACCGGAGAGGAGCAACAGGAGCGCGGGCGACCGAGCCATGGCTAGGGTTAGGGTGCCTCGTGGGGAACTCGATTTGAGTCTTACAGGGAAGAAATTGGTGGGGCAACCGGTGGAGTATGTCGACCTGGTGAAGCGGCAGTGCACGGGGGCGCCAAAGGCGGACAGCACCGGCCGGAGCAGAGCCTGGCGGCGGCCATGGCGGGGAGAGGGGAGGCAGGCGCGGTCGAGCGAGAGAGAGGGGCGACGGGAGGAAGGAGGGAGACGAGGAGAGCAGGGAGGCGGCGGAGCATGGCCTCCTGCCGTGCCGCTCGAGGAAGGGAGGCGAGGGGGAGGCAGCGATCGAGCCCCCTGGCGGCGCTATCTGGAGGAAGGAGACGAGTGGGGGCGATCCCCTGTGCGTCGATGCGTGTGTGCGGGTAGCGTGCGTGGTGTGCGCGGTGTGTGTCGTGTGCGTGCGTGCGTTGTGCCCTGGGTGTGGCGTGCGTGCTGTGTGTTGTGTGCGTGAGTTGTGGCCTGGGTTTGGTGTGGTGTGCGTAGTGTGTGGTGGGCTTAGGGTTAGGTGGTGGGCTGGGCTGATGGGGTGGTAGGTGGGCCGGTTGGCCTGCCTCCCCCATCTGAAAATAGTTTTTTTTTTACAACACTGTTTAATAGAAAGAAAGGAAAAAGAAATGTTTTGAGGCACAACACCTCTTTAAAAAAATTAGAAAACAATATTTGTTGGCAATTTAATTATTTGCAAAAGAAATATTTTGAGTGCACGATGATGCACGATGATGCGCAATGCCATGCGATGCAAGAAATAAAAAAACAAGCGACAATTTTATTAGGGGGGAAAAGCCCCGGGCGTTACAAATGGCATGCAAGGGGATACGTATTCTAACTATATGTTGGACCTCGCAATGACTATGATTTTAGATGGTACTCTGTTTATGTGCCTAAGGTCCTTGTTACTAATGTCAAGGGACCCATTGATAAATGGGTTCCTAAATCAAAGAATTAATCTTGTGTAGGGGTTTGTCTCTGGTGGTCCTAAATGGGTGTTTGATAGTGGATGCACCAATCATATTACCGGAGCAACAGAGATGCTTGCAAGTTTATTGAAGTTGTTAACCGCAAGTCAAGCATCACCTTTGGGGATAATTCACAAGGAAAAGTATTGGTATATGCCAAGGTGGCAATCACGAAAGACTTGTCTCTCGAGAATGTTATGCTTGTTGAATACCTTGACTATAAATTTCTTTCCATTAATCATCTTTGTCCTATTGGTAACAATTCCTATTTTACTAAGAATAATGTGATCGTCTTTAGGAGTGATAATCTCGAATTGGTCTTTGTTGGACATGTTGAGGGCGGCCTTTACATGGCTGATTTCTCAAAAGGGATTCCCTCTCTCTCAATGTGTCTAATGGCCAAGGCTGACAAGGGCTGGCTGTGGAATCGCCGGCTAGGCCATGTCAACATGAGAAATCTTAAACTACTCCTTAAATACAATCCTGTTATTGGACTAACCGATGTTGAGTTTTAAAGAGATTGTGTGTGTAGTGCATGAATTGTCGGGAAGCAAAAAGAGTAGGATCACCCCTCCAAGAGCATCGTCACCACTTGTAGGCCTTTGGAGCTCCTACACTTGTATCTCTTTGGGACCTCCAACTATGATACTCTTGGTGGGAAAAGATTTGTTCCTATGAATGGTGTTGTGGAAAGGAAGAACCGAACAATCATTGAGATGGAAAGAAATATGTTGAATAAATTCACGTCCCCATATAATTTTTGGGGTAAAGCCATCTCCTATGTTGTTCATGCAACAAACCGGCTCTTCCTCCATTCCTTCTGCAACAAGACCACATCTGAGCTTCTCACCGGGAATAAGCCCAATGTCTTGTACTTCCGGGTTTTCGGGTGCAAACGATTTGTCAAGAACAAGAAAGAGAGGTTTGGTAAATTTGAAATCTAGAACTATTGAGGGCATTTTTGTTGGATATTCATCAGAGTCTCGCGGCTATAGATTCTACAACAAGTCCACATGACGTGTTGAAGAGTCTAGTGACGTGGATTTCGACGAGAATAATGGCTCCCAAGTGGAGCAAGTTGCTTCATGTGATGGGGATCCTTCTCAAGTCATCAATGCTATGGGTATTGGGCATATCTTGCCTTGTGAGACTCTCAAGTCTTGGAGCAGGCACGTGATGGAGAAGGAACAAGCTCAACTCAAGTGGAGCGAAGCTCAACTCAAGACGAGCCCACCACCTCATATCAAGTTGAACACATTCCTCAAGAGGAGAATAATATCCAAGAATAAGAATCAAGCTCTCAACCCTTTGAGCAAGTTCAAGAAGGAGAACTAATTGGACCTATTTCTCAAGTACAAGCTCAAACAGATCCACAAGAACAATTTAAAGTGGATTCTCAAGATCAAGCTCAAGTGGAACCTCAAGTGCAAGATTCTCCTCCACGAGAGTTTGTTGAAAGGCATTACACGAACCATCAAGAACTCCAAGAAAGCAAGCGGGGTTGAGCTCAATAAAATCCTAGGGAGTGTTTCTAAGGGTGTTATGACCCATAGAAAGATGGAACATCTAGCTAAATTCAGCAAACATCACTCGTTTATCTCACATTTTGAACCTCTTAAGGTGATCGAGGCTTTGCAAGATCTGGATTGGATTGTGTCCATGCAAGAGGAGCTAGAGTGCTTCAGCCCAATGAGGTTTGGTGTCTTATGGACAAGCCCAAGGATCATAGGATCAACATCACTGGGACCAAATGGGTCTTCAAGAACAAACATGGAAAGAATGGGATGGTCATTCGAAACAAGGCAAGGTTAGTAGCGCAAGGGTTTGTTCAAGTAGAAGGTATGGATTATGTGGATACCTTTGCGCACGTGGCTCGTCTTGAAGCTATTCGTATATTGCTTCCATTTGCATATTTTCATGACTTCAAGATTTATCAAATGGATGTGAAAAGTGCTTTTCTTATTTGTCCCTTGCAAGAGGAGGCATATGTTGCTCAACCCCCGAGTTTTGAGGACTCCAAATTACCCAACCATGTGTATAAATTCCATAAGGCGCTCTATGGACTCAAGCAAGCACCATGAGCTTGGTATGAGCACCTTAGGGATTATCTACTCAAGGGTGGGTTTGAAATTGGGAAAGTACACTCTACCCTTTTCACCAAACGGTTTAAAGGGGGGAGGAATTTTCATATGCCAAATTTATGTTGATGATATTATATTTGGCGGTTTATTTGAACACCATAACAAAGCTTTCTCTGAGTTGATGACTAGGAAATTTGAGATGTCCATGATGGGGGAGTTGAAGTATTTTCTTGGATTTAAAGTGAAGCAACTTGATGAAGGAACTTTCATCTCCCAAGAGCAATATCTGAAGCACATGCTCATATGGTTAATGCTTCCATCACCAAGATGCATATGCAAGTGAATGGGAAACTAGGAGCATGCAAGAAGGAAAAGGATGTGGACATAAAGGTATATTGTTCTATGATTGGATATTTGTTGTATCTTTGCGCTTCTAGAACGGATGTTATGTTTAGTGTTGTAATGTGTGATCGTCATCAATATGCTCCGAAAGAGAGCCACCTTGTGGCAATCAAACGAATTCTTAGGTACCTTGTTCTCACTCCAACTATTGGGCTGTGGTATACCAAGGGGTCTGCCTTTGCACTTCAGGGCTATTCGGATTTCGATTGGGCTGGTGATAAAGATACCGGAAGTCGACCTTCAGGGCTTGCCAATTCGTTGGCTGGGCATTGGTGAGTTGGTCATCCAAGAAACAAAACTTTGTATCCCTATCCACCGCCGAAGCTGAATACATTGCCGCGGCATCTTGTTGTGCTCAGTTGTTATGGATGAGGCAAAGCTTGAAATACTTAGGTGTGTCTCTTGGTCTGGTGCCTCTTCTATGTGACAATGAAAGCGCAATATAGATCGCCCATTGATACGTCATAAACGTATCCTTAATTTTTGACGTTCCATGTTGTTTTCTTATTGTTTCCCACATGTTTGTTATACACTTTATGCGATTTTTATCGATTTTCCGGACTAATCTATTGACAAGATGCCATAGAGCCAGTTCCTTGTTTTCTACTCTTTTTAGTTTCAGAAAAGTTGTTCTGGAAATATTCTCGAAATTTGGAAAATTCGAAGCCCGGAAGTCTTACAATTCCCGATGGTTCCAGGGAGTGGCAAAGAGAATCGGAGGGGGGGATCAGGGGGCCACACCATAGGGCGGCGCCCCTGGAAGCGTCGTGGGGTTGTGTGGGTCCCCTAGGCCTCCACCGCCTTTTCCCTAACCCTCTAATGTGAATTACTGTTTGAGTATGGTGTGAAGGAAGTTTTCAAGGGTCAAGGCAAGAGGTGATATATGTGATCAAGAAGAGTGCAAGGTCAAAGCTTGGGGATGCCCCCGTGGTTCATCCAAGCATATTTTTACAAGACTCAAGCATCTAAGCTTGGGGATACCCAAGGCATCCCCTTCTTCATCAACTATCTATTAGGTCACTTCTCGTGAAACTATATTTTTATTCGGTCACATCATATGAAGTTTACTTGGAGCGTGTGTTTTTTTTCCTTTGTTTTCCTTGTTTTCTTTTGTTTTCCTTGATTCAATAATATCATTGGATCTAGCATCCTTGTTTGTGAGAGAGACACGCTCCGCTTTTTCGTTTGAATACTTGCTATGCTAGTATTCTTAGTTTTTATTCTAGTTTCTGCAAAAATTCCTGTCTAGATCTTACTTTCATTGCATCTCTTATTCAGAGTTAGTTTTAGTAGTGTTAGGTGAGTACTCTCATGTTTGCTTGTTGTAGCATGTAGAGAATTTTTGTTAAAGCTTGTCTTGTATGGTGCTTGTTGGGAAAAGAAACTTCTGCTTGAGGTAGAATTTTTAACGTTGCGAGTAGAAGCTTGTATAGACTGTGGCTAGACTTTTTCATATCATGCCAGGTCTTATTTTAGTTTTAAATCCTTGTGGTTATTGATCATCATGATTAGCCTCAAATAGCTGAGAGTGTTTAATGTGCCATTGGAAGAATCATGAGTTGTTCTTGTCATATTGAAGCATAAATTTGCGGTATTCTCCTTTGAATGTTTTATTTGGTTGAGTTGGCGCATCCTCACACCATGTTTATGACTATGAACCAGTCACTAATAGCCTCCATGATCATTTAGTTTTTGAACTTGTGGTACCACTTATGCTTTGATTAATGATGTTTATGTCGCTATGCATGATTATGGCTCTTATGCTGTCTTGATTTGTCGCTCCCAGCCTTTTGCTAGCCTCCACCTGTACTGAGTATGAGCTCTACTCGTGAAATCCAACTCCCAAAAACCAAAGTTTTCCCATTGTGTCCACCATACATACCTACATGTGGTAATTAACTTCCACTCCAACTAAATTGCTCATGTGTTAGCTTTAAAACTTTCAAAATTACGCATGCTTTGTGTTCCTGTTTTTGCTCATGAGGACATAAATAGAGAACTTTTATCTCACTTGTTGATTGGATTTCACACCCTGGACTAGTGTCTTCATCCGCTTATCTAATTGATAGAAGAGCTGGCGGCGGGGTGCCCAGCCCCAAATTAATACAAATAAACTCTCTTCACTATTTTTTGCTCCTGATTTATCAGTCAAAGCATAGTTGTGTAAACAAAAGAGAAAGAGGGATGACCTTCTACACCAGTTGTGTCCTTCATATGGGAGCCTCTCTTGTGAAGTCTAGTTGGATTGTGACGTACTGTATTTTTTGTTTACCATTTTTTGACATTAGCATACACCTCCCAAAAAATAGACACTCCTCCACGGTATGTGATTATTGGCAGGCACCCGAGGTTTTGGTTATCCATAGTTTGTTAAGATGGTTGGGAGGAGTGTCAAAAATTTTAGTACCTCTGTTTAATAAAATAAAATCTCTAGAACATGAGTGATCCATGCTTCCCTCTGCGAAGGGCCTTTCTTTTTCTTTTATGTTGAGTCTCCATCTTGTTACTTTATGCATAGTTGAGAGAGCATAGTTTCCATTCTGATTTTTATGTGCATTTGTCCCAGAAAAATTAATAATTGATTCATTATGTGTAATTGCTTGTTCTCTAATTATTTGTTCTACTCTTCCTGATGGACTTTGAAGGTGTCCTGGCATTTATGTTTTGCCCCACTCTTAAGTACTTGCGAAATATCAATTTTCCATGCTTTCTTTATACTTGAAACAAACGCTATCATTCATTGCATTGTTATTCACGATCTTCTATTTTTGTTACTTCTCATGATGCAAGGTGATTGCTATGCTTTATTAGTAAAATTCTATTATCATGTTTGTGTTAAAGTTCTATGATCTCGGCTTACATATGCTTTTGCATTAGTCATGATCAATTTTATGTTGGTAGCATGTCACTTCAGAAATTATGTGTTTTTATCATTTTCCTACTCGAGGACAAGTAGGAACTAAGATTGGGGATGTTGGTACGTCATAAATGTA
Source organism: Alopecurus myosuroides (assembly GCA_028641055.1). Classification (NCBI taxonomy): domain Eukaryota; kingdom Viridiplantae; phylum Streptophyta; class Magnoliopsida; order Poales; family Poaceae; genus Alopecurus; species Alopecurus myosuroides. The sequence continues at coordinate 227,886,847 of CM054059.1, read as the reverse complement.
TCCTTAATTTCTGATGTTCCATGTTGTTTTCTTATTGTTTCCCACATGTTTGCTATACACTTTATGCCATTTTTATCGATTTTCCGAACTAACCTATTGACAAGATGTCACAGAGCCAGTTGTGCTGGAAATATTATTGGAATTGGAAAATTCGAAGCCTGGAAGTCTTAGAATCCCCGAAGGTTCCACAGAGTTCCGAAGAGACCTGGAGGGGGGGCTCAGGGAGCCCATACCATAGGGCGGAGCCCCCATCCCTGGCCGCGCTGTGGGGTGGTGTGGGCGTATGAGCCAGGTAATATCTCCAGCCCCCAAGCAATAAGTAAAATGCATTCTTTTAACTTAATGCTTTCATCTATGCTTGCTACTAACTTAAGCCTTTTGTCTCTTTTCCGTGTTTCAGCAAACCGCTGAAAGCATAAAACTGGAAGTTTTCAACAAGCTTACCATCAAGAATAAGGAGGTTAGAAACTTTCTCTCTATTCTTGATGTTAAGGAGGCAGAGCTAGCATCCTCTCAGCATCAGCTGGAAGAAACAACAAGTATGTAATTTCTCTGTGTTTCAATTTTGTGGCCTTTTCTAAGTAATTTTCCGAGTTTTCTAACTCGTCATTTTTACTTGCTTTTCAGCTGCTTTGGCGAAAGCCAAGAAAATTGCTGAAGATGCCGGCGATGCCGAGAACCTCCGCCGGGAGAATCTGGACCTTCATAAGGAAACTATGAGGTTACAAAAGGAACTGGAGGCTAGCCAGCGGGCTGTTGGCATTGCTCAATCCAATGCCTGCAACCAAGCTACGAAGGACAAGGGAACTATCCGAGACTTGGAAAACGCCTTGACCCTGCGCCTGGAGGAAGGCTCCGAGATGGATAAAATTCTCGGTAAGTATTCTATCTTTACCGGAATTTCCATGTTTTATAATCTTTCTCTGCTTTTTGCTCTAACACTTTGGTTATTTTTTTCTGAAAATAGGAGATGACCCGCCTCTTACTCGGATTGAAAAAATCCGAGCCTTTGGGTTTTCACCGCGCTCAAAGCTGCGGGGATGTTGCTTGTCAACAAGTTCCTTCCTGCAAGGACTGGGGAGTTCTCGGAACTTGAAAAACTTTCGGTATCTATCGTGGAGGTGGCGGAGTCCAAGGAATCCACCTTGCGCTCTGCGGCACATCGTGGTGCGCACATGGATCTAGGGCTCATGCGCATGCACTACCCCTCTGCCAAGTCTTGGCGCGTGGCGTCCGGCATCCCGCAAGGATACACGGAAGCCCAACGGACCAGCATCTTTGACGAGATCAAAGGTCACGCCACCAAGATCGCCTCCATGGTCAACGTCTCCATCTTCTACCCGGAGGAGGCAATTCTAGAAGTTCCCGAGGAGTCCAGCGGCGAAGATGGCTCGGATGCCTGAATGAATTTTCCGGGTCCTGGGTAGATAGATAGGAAATAGGAGCATTACTGAACTTATAATGTAAACACTATTGTAATGCTTCTACTCTTTTGAATGAACAAGTACTCCGCCTTTTGCAGCAATTTTATCTAAGTATTTTGAAAGTTTTTCGGGTTGTTATTCCTTTATGTTCTAAATTGTTTGTTTTACATGCTTTAACTGTCCTTTGTGTTTAAAATGTTCAATAACATTTTAATCTTCATGCCGAGTGACTGGGTATGACCAATCAGTCTAAACTCGCGGACATGGATCATACTAAAGGCATTTTTGCTTACTAGCTCCAGTGACCCAGCATATAAACAATCAGATAATAATTAGAGAACAGTAAGGAAATTTTATATGAAACTCAGGCACGCAGGCACAATCTGAGTTTCCTTTAGCCTTTTTTGAGCTGAAAATCTTTCGGTTTTTTAACTCCGAGCACGCAGGCACAATTTGGGTTAACATTGAGTATTTTGAAAGATCATCGGGAAATGGATAAGGTGGAATTGTGCTTTATACTATAATAAACATGTAAAAACATAGAAGTGTGGATTCCGACAACTTTATTTCATGATCTCAAAGATGTTTACATAGAAATTGAACGAAGTATATAAGGGACGTAACTGCTGGATACTCCAGGGCCTCTTTGTCTCTCCTAGTTCATCATCTATCTTTCTCTTTATTTTTCGATTTGGCTTCTCGGGATGGTCTTCCGTGTCTCGAATGTCTACAAGATAGTATGATCCATTTTTCATAGCTTTTCTAATGACGAATGGTCCTTCCCAAACTGGGGCCAATTTGTGCTTCCTTTGCTGTATCAATCTTAGCACTAGGTCACCTTCTTTAAAAGAACGATGCCTGATTTTCTGACTATGATAACGCCGTAAACCTTGCTGATAAATGGCGGATCTTTGAAGCACAAGCTCTCGTTCTTCTTCTAAGAGATCGACGACATCCTGTCGTGCGCTTTCGGCATCTGAGTCATCGAAAGCCTGCACTCTGGGGCTGTCATGGATCATGTCCGTTGGAAGAATCGCTTCCGCACCATAAACTAGGAAAAACGGGGTTTGCCATGTTGACCTATTTGGCGTCGTTCGAATGCTCCAAAGCATAGAGGGTAATTCTTCCACCCATGCTCCAGCTGCTCTATGAAGAGGAGGTTCCAGTCTTGGGCGTATTCCTTGCAGGATTGAACTGTTCATTCCTTCAACGTGTCCATTGGATTGCGGGTGAGCCACAGATGCAAGATCTAGGCGAATTCCCGTTTGTCGACAATATTTTGCCAGCTCTCCAATGGAGAAATTTGTCCCGTTGTCGGTTATTATGCTGTGTGGAACGCCATATCTCATGACTATGTCAATGATGAAATTTCTGGCAGTTACACCGTCAATTTTTTTATGGGCTTTGCCTCCATCCACTTGGTATATTTATCCACTTCAACGAGTAGATGTGTAAGTCCGCCTCTTGCAGTTTTGAATGGTCCCATCATATCTAGCCCCCAGACTGTGAACGGCCATGTAATAGGGATAGTTTTGAGTGTTTGGGCTGGCATATTTGTCTGCTTGGCGTAATACTGACATCCAGCACATGTATTTACTATGTGTTCAGCATCTGTCTTGGCTGTTAGCCAGAAAAACCCCGCTTGGAATGCTTTTTTGACTATGCTTTTTGATTGAGCATGATGTCCGCAATATCCAGCATAGATTTCTTGCAGTATTTCTCGTCCTTATTCTGGCGAAATACATCGCAGAAAAAGTCTGGTAGTACTGCGTTTATACAGGAAATCATTGATTACCGTGTATCCTTTGCATCGACGTTGTATTTGTCTTTGCAAGACCTCGTCTGCTCCATCCGGATACTTCTGATCTACTAAGAAGTTTAGGTATGGAATTGTCCACTCCGGGTTAACAAGTAGGACTTTGATTGACTCAGAAACCAAAGGATAGTCGACACCTCCACCTTTTATGGATGGTTCGTGCAAATGTTGGACGAACACACCTAGTGGTAGGATTTTCACTCTTTCCGATCCCATGCGGGCTAATGCGTCCGCATTCCAGATTTCTTCCCTTTTGACGTTAAGTACATCAAATCCTAGGAAGCAGATTGCAAACTCGTCCACCGTTCTCCGATATTCGGCCATGTTGGGGCTTTTGGCGTCCCAAGTTTGGTTGAGCTGATGCTGTACCAAATCCGAGTCGCCATAGCATAAGATGCGTTTAACACCTATTTCTTTTGTGATATGCAAGCCATGAAGCAGTGCTTCGTATTCTGCCACGTTGTTACTGGCGTTGAAGTGTATTTGTAATACATATTCCATTGTGTCTCCCTTGGGGGATTTTAGGACTACACCAACTCCAGCTCCTTTTTCATCTTGGATCCGTCAAAGTGCATGACCCAATATTCTGACTCCGGCATTGGTGTGTTTTCCATTGCTTCTGTCCAATCGGCAACAAAATCTTCCAACACGTGGGTTGGTACTTAATGTCGAACACAGCTAGCTCGATGCCCCATTTGGCTACTCGGCCCGTTGCGTCTGCATTGTTTATTATATCCCCTAGTGGTGATTTACATACCACTGTTATGGAATGTCCTTGGAAATAATGACGAAGTTTTCGAGATGCGAAAAATACGTCATATGTCAGTTTTTGATAGTGTGGGTAACTTTGTTTAGACTCGGAGAAGACTTCACTTACATAATACGCCGGATGTTGATCTGGTATGCTTTGATCGTATTTCCGCCTTTCCACAAGTATTACTGCGTTGATAACCCAGTTTGTAGCTGTGAGGTACAATAACATGGGTTCTTCGTCTTTTGGGGATGCCAAAATCGGAGCTTTCATCAGGGTTTATTTTAACTGGGTTAATGCTACATCTTCTTCTTCCGTCGGCACAAACTTGTCGGATTTCTTCAACAATTTGTATAATGGCAGAACTTTGTCTCCTAGCCGGCTAATAAACCTGCTAACGGCCTCTGCAGAACCTGTCAATCTTTGTACATCTTTTATGTACGTAGGCTTTCAGAAGTTTTCCTGAGGGAACCCCGAAAAAAGGCACTTTAATGGATTCAACTTCATCTTATAAGTGCGTAGATTTTCGAAGGTTTCTCGCAAATCTTCAAGGAGTGTGTCCTTTTCCATGGAAACGACGGGAATGTCGTCCACGTAAACATGCACATTTTTGCTAATCTGACTATGCAGACATCGTTGCATGCAACGCTGGTAAGTTGCGCCTGCGTTCTTCAGGCCAAACGACATGGTTATGTAGTAGTACGTTCCATAGGGGGTTATGAAGGATGTTTGGATTTGATCTTCTTCCTTCATGCGTATTTGATGATACCCGGAATAAGCATCCAAAAAGCATAAAAGCTCAGAGCCAGCAGTGGCATCTATTATTTGATCGATTCGCGGTAACGCAATTCTATCTTTTGGACACAATTTGTTCAGCCCAGTATAATCTATACACATCCTAAGGACAATACTGTCTTTCTTCGGGACTAATACTGGGTTTGCAGACCATTCAATATGTATAACTTACCGGATAAAATCTGCTGCTAATAGTCGGATAATCTCCTTGCCAATAGCCTTCCGTCTTCTTCCGTCAAATCGATGGAGACCTTGTTTGACGGGTTTAGATCCTGGAATCACCTTAAGTTGCTGCTCAGCAAGTTCCCTGGGTACGCCTGGCATGTCCGCTGGACACCATGCGAAAATTTCCCAGTTCTCACGGAGGAACTTGATGAGTTCGCTTTCCTATTTGTCGGTCATCCCAGTTCCAACTACGACAAACTTTGTCGGATCTTTAGGATCTAGGATTACCTGTCTTGTATTCTCGGAAGCTTTGAAGCTGTCTGCCGGCTTCCGGCTTTCTTTTCCTGACGGCATCTCTGTCGGCGATACTTCTTTGGCCAGCTCTTTCAGCTCTTCCTTTGCTATCACTTTTTCTACACAAAGGGCGTTTTCTTTTTCCAGCTCGTTTGCCAATTTGAAGTCCCCCTTTATGATGATTACTCCTCCTTTTGGCCCCGGCATCTTCAGCTTGTTATAAATATAACATGATCTTGCCATGAATTTAGCGAAATCTGGACGTCCGAGTATTGCGTGATAGACGCTTTCGAACGGCACAACTTCGAAGGATACTTTTTCCTGACAGAAATGATCTTTCTCTCCGAAGGTTACATCTAGGGAAATTTCTCCTAGGGGTCGTGCTTGTCTGCCAGGAACGATGCCGTGAAAACGTATGTTGCTGTGATTGAGCTGGGTCTCGGAGATTCGCAGATGCTTCAGTGTATCCAGGTACATTATGTTCATGCTGGATCCTCCATCCATCAACACTCTTTTTAGCCAAGTGTTTTGAACAATAGGGCTTACAACTAGAGCTTGCATGCCGGATTCTGGGATGTTTCCGGGATGATCAGACTGATCCCAGGTAATTGATGTATTTGAGTACTTCAACAATTGCGCGGTTGCAGGAACAACCGCGTTTATTTATCAAAGTGTTCTCTTTTCCACTTTTGCTGAGGGAGTTGCCAGGAAAGTTAAGTTGCATTCTCCCTCAACTCTCGGAAACTTAGTCTCGCCTTTTCGCTGTTGTTCCTGGATTTTTTCGTCAGTGTCCGATTCAATGTCTTCTTTTTCAGCTTCTGGCTTTTGTTTGGAGAATTTCCTCTTGGAACTCTTTCCTTTGCTTCCGGATCCTGCACTGCCTTTCATATGCTTGTTCAGCTGCATTGTGCGTTAGTATGGGTGGGTTTTCCAAATTGCGAGTGGTGGACACAGTTTTCCGACTTTATTTTTTCCCACTTTTCTTTGGTGTAATTTATCGGTTCTGTGCTTCGTCCTTTCCACTTGCTACCATTTTCTCTTCCAAAGGCTATGTTAACTTCCTTGGGTCTTTGCGGTGCTTCTGGAGTTGCTTTTTACTCAGGGCGAGGGGTCTTTTTGGCCTGAATCAAAGTGTCGATATTGCCGCCTCTCGCTCTGATATCATCTTCGGCCGCTGCATGCTCATTGGCGGTTGTAAGCATAGATCCGAGATCTTTGTGCTTTTTGGAACCAATCATGAACGGTACGAGTCCGAGTTTTAAGCCATTGATGAAAGCTTGCATTGCTTGTACGTCAGTTACTCCAGAACAACTATTCTTCATTGTGGTCCACCTTGAGATAAAGTCCACGTATGGCTCATCTTCAAACTGGGTGCAGCGGTTTAGCTGGTTGATGCTATTCGGGCGCTTGTAGGTTCCCTGAAAATACTGAGTAAAAACTCTAGCCATATCATCTCAGTTGTCGACGGTTCTTGATGGTAACCCATTGATCCAATCTCTGGCTCCATCCAATAACATTAGGGGGAGGAATTTTACTACCTCCAAGTCTGTCCCATTGTTAATCTGAACGGCTGTGTAATAGTCTGAGAGCCAGGTATCCGGGTTTGTGCTACCGGTGTATTTTTGATACGTTGGAACAACTTTGGCGAATCCAGATGCAGAGTTATCCTTAGGATCCTGTCAGTAAAACACTTAGGTACGAAGTATAAATCATCTCTTTCCACTCTATCAATGTGTGCGGAGTATCTACGGGCTGAATGGACACAAGGGGATCTGCTCCTTTCTTTTCCATTGTGGCGCAACGTGCTATTCCGGGATTATATCTATTTCCTCCGTTATCATGCCCTTTGGGATAACGTGGAGTTCTACTCCTGTGTCTTTCCTTATTCCTGGGGGGGCGTACGGGATCTCTCACTCTTGTGAGGTATATCGTGTCTTCCGGCTATTTCAGCAGGGCGTCTTGGAGGCGGCATTGCTTTTCCGTCCTTCCGGTTTTGCTCTTCCCGATCTCGGGGATTAATTCCATCTTTCGGAAGATGGGATCCAGTTCTGGACGCTGCATCCTTATTGTCGGGCTTTTTCTTGTCCTTTCTCGGATCTGATTTCTTCTCTTTTGAATTATTTGAATCTCCAGGTTGTTCAGGTCCGGGTGCTCCAGCGGCGCATGTATCTGTTTTGCATAGGGCGGATTCGTCGTGCAACTTCCATGATCGTGCGTGTCCTCGCTGTTGCTGTTGCAATGCCTTTCCTAAGAAAGCATACACCCCTTGAAGTTTTTCGCCATTGGAGTACATATCGTTGTTGAGGATGGCGAACGCGGCTTTCGCATTTTCTACTACGGTTTTGTATATTGGTTTGCCCCTGGCATCTTTGCCGTTTACTTTCTTTTGCCAAGATGGGTTTTGAAACCGTTCTTTTGGCGGCAGTACTTCTGGTCTTGCGATTCCGGGTAACCGTGTAGGTTTGATGCCAGATCTATTCCTTCTCTCGTATTCCTCAATTTCTTCCTTCTTTAGCTTAATGTCAGCCTGGGTTTTTTGGAGGTGTTCTCGAGTTCGGAATAGATGTTTTCGTTGCCTTTGGAAAGCTTGTCTCCTGGCTTCTAGCACTTCAGGGGGCTCGTGTGCTCCCACTGGTGTTTGAAGTAAATCTTGTTCGTCTTGCTCTGACATTGGCGGAACAGAGATTTCCTTCGTTTTCTTCTCCGCAGGCTTAACTCCACTTCCTCCTCCTACTTCCAGGTTGTCATTGGCTGGATCAGCCAATTTTTTCCTCCGAAGCTTATACTGGAGTTTCTTGGAAGCTTTGTGCTTTTCTTGGAAGAGGTTTTTTTTACCAGGTTCGTCCTCTCTCAATTCTTTGACATCGGGATATGTTGGAGTGGTTTCTCCTTCTTCTATCTCTTCCTCTGGCGGACGCGATCTAGGGCTTTCCTGACTGTCGGCATCCGTATTTTCAGCTGGTTTTACCATTAGTACTTCGTGGAATCCCTCTTGAAGAGATTTAACCTTTCTTTCGAAGGCATCCTCATCTTCATCTTCGGAATCAAAATCATCTGATCCGGGTTCTGATTCCAATCTCGCCTCTATGGCGGATAATACGGAGTCAGCTTCCGAGTTCGTCGTCAAGTTGACGGATGTCGGATCTTCCACCTCTATTGTGGGATTGTAGTTTTCTGCCTCTTGCACGGGATTGCTTTCATCCGTGTTTCCAGCGATCTCGGATTGCACCATACCGATAAAGTGCGATTAAGCATTATATCAGCGATCTGAGCAAAATCCGGCGTCATAGTCGTCTTCGACTGGGTATAGGACGGGTGGGATAAATTTGCTTCCACCACAGAATCCCATTGCTTCTGAAGTTAATCCGATAAAGATGTTTGCATATCCAATCGGTAAAATGCAGGCACTTACCAGATGATTTCGTGCTGGCATGTATGATCCGTTATCGAGGAAGCGCTCGACGTCGTTGTCGAATCCCAAGCTTCCGACAGTTATGGTACAGCCGATTCCGCCAAGTATCCCCAATCGAAACATAACGCCTGACGTCGTTGGCCCCACGGTGGACGCCAACAGTCGAAAGTATCAATTTTCCATGCTTTCTTTATACTTGAAACAAACGCCATCATTCATTGCATTGTTATTCATGATCTTCTATTTTTGTTACTTCTCATGATGCAAGGTGATTGCTATGCTTTATTATTAAAATTCTATTATCATGCTTGTGTTAAAGTTCTATGATCTCAGCTTACATGTGCTTTTGCATTAGTCATGATCAAGTTTATGTTGGTAGCATGTCACTTCAGAAATTATGTGTTTTTATCATTTACCTACTCGAGGACAAGTAGGAACTAAGATTGGGGATGTTGGCACGTCATAAATGTATCCTTAATTTCTGATGTTCCATGTTGTTTTCTTATTGTTTCCCACATGTTTGCTATACACTTTATGACATTTTTATCGATTTTCCGAACTAACCTATTGACAAGATGCCACAGAGCCAGTTGTGCTGGAAATATTATTGGAATTGGAAAATTCAAAGCCTGGAAGTCTTTGAATCCCCGAAGGTTCCACGAAGTTCCGAAGAGACCCGGAGGGGGGTGGGGCTCAGGGATCCCATACCATAGGGCGGCGCCCCCATCCCTGGCCGCATTGTGGGGTGGTGTGGGCCCCCCACGCCTCCACCGCCTTTACCCTTTCGCCTATTTATTATTCCCGAGACGCAAACCCTAAATATATTCCACTTCGTCCCGAAAAACACCCGCGGCCGCCGTCATCGTCATCCCAAGATCGGGAGGGTTCTATAGCTCTCCCCGACATCCTTCCGGGAGGGAAATTCATCACCGGAGGGGTCTACACCACCATGACCACCTCCGAAATGATGAGTGAGTAGTTCATCCCTGAACTACGGGTCCATAGAAGTAGCTATATGGTTGTTCTCTCCACTTTGTACCTCATGTTTAGATCTTGTGAGCTGCCTAACATGATCATCATGTTTATGTAATGCTACATGTTGTGTTTGCTGGGATCTGATGAATGTTGAATGCTATCTTCTTATTATCAAGCTATCATGTTATCTTCATGCATATGTTATCTATGATCTTGCATTCTCTCCATTTGTCGAGACATCGTAGTAGAATTCATAGACGGGGGTGCCATGAGACTACCGATAGAGAAGTGGGGGGACGTGATCGTATGATGAACAATGACACAGGGTTTTACCCAGGTTCGGTACGTCGCAACAAGGCGGCGTTCCTACTCCTACAATCTCACTAATCAGGACTAAAGCCTGGAGTAAACAGAGTACAACGTGAGGTTTAAGTTTAACTACTCGACAAGGATCAACCTCTCGGCCTGTTAGCCTCTAGCTTCCTGTCTATCTTTCTTATCTACCATTTGGCTTTATATAATAGCCGGATTAGGGCTTACAGAAAAAGGAAACCTAGAAGACTACGGTATGTTCTAACTTGGAAAGCAAAGAATCCGCCTTCTACTCCAAGCCGTACCACGTGGGACGTGGTCCGGGTTCTTCTAGAATCCGGCTTCCGTGCGTCAGCTTACTGGGCAGCCTAATGGACCAGGTTCCATTACCATTTAGGCCACCCGGGTAATCCGGCACTTTAGAGTATCATCTGATATACCCCTAATAGGTAAATATCCGACACCGTTATTAGTACATGCTCTGACCAAGTAAATGCTAGTTACTCCAAGAGAGAGTATTTATGCTCGATAGTGGGTTCATGCCTCCTTTGCATCTGTGCTCGAGTGAAATAAAAGTGAAGGATGGAGGACGTGTTGTTGCCATTAGGGAAAAAACAACAATGATTTGTCTAAGGATGATGTTATTGTTTACATTACACACTTTGCTTGATGCAGTTGGATAACGGTCTATGTATTTTGTTGTAGTGACCGCATGAATCACATAGTAATATTTATGTCTTGCATATGCACTACGGTGTATCCTTCGTTTCTGTCAATTGCCCATCTGTAATTTTTTCACCACACATATTATTTATCTTTCACAGAGAGACACCACTAGTGAAATGTGGACTCCACTCCATTTTCCTCATACTGATAATACACACACTGCTACCATTGTTTTCACACAACTACTTTCATAATGCTTCATATTGTTCCAACTGTTTTCCACATCATACATTTATCCTCTTTGTGTTCAGCAAAACCGGTGAGATTGACTAGCTCACTGCTTCGTTCAGGAAAAGTGATTTGATGTGTTGTGTAGGTTCCACGTTGCTGCTTAACCGGTAGTGCGCCTTGCCACCTCAGCTTCATCAACCTTTAGAGATTACTTGTCCTCCTACTAGTCGATTCAACCCTGATTTATTTTCTGAGGGAAAGCTTGCTGCTTCACTCTTCACACCTTGCACTTGGGGTCTCCCAACGAGCGTCTGTCCACACTCCATCATCCATAACCCCGTCCAACATTGTCGCACCAAACACATTTACTTTCGCCATCACTTCCTGCGTGACCATGTCTCAACTGGTGATATTGCTCCCACTTATGTGGGAACAAAGCACCAATTGGCTCACATTCTCACTAAAACTTTGGATGAGCCCCGGTTTGTGGAGTTGAGAGGAGAACTTGGTATTCTTGATCCTAACAACTTGAAACTTGCACTATTTCCATTTCGCGAATCATATTATCTTATTTAGAAGTGACGCATTTTTGGGAATAGCATCTTGCCATGTCTTGGCATGATGAATACCTACGAGTTCTACATCATAAAGATCTAGTGACTATAGAACCAAAGCATGTCTCTTCCCGCTATCTTGGCATATGTGCTCTAACATAGGGGGAGAAATCCTCCACCAGCTTGCCTCTCATAATTGGTTGTCTTTCTCTCCTCAATTTGTGTTACCTTGGCTCTTCTAAAAACCTGATTTGAAACACACTTGGTTGAACTCTTGTCCTTATTTTTCCAATAGGTGTGTGTAGAGAAATCCTTTGAGCTATCTTGCTCTTTTTTTTTCAAAAAAGCTAGTCTGAATGGCTTCCCTACATTTGCAGCTTGTAATTTTCTCCCCTAGACTAGCTATACATAAGACACTCCTTATCGCATAAACCACTTCTCAAAATTCAGTATACACATCTTTGATCCAAAGTTTTGTGGCTGGTTATGTCCTTGTAATAAAATCAGTTATGTTTCTACTCTAAAATCGGTCGTCGGACCGTCCGGCGGATTTACCGGATCAGCCGGCGCCTGATTACAGACGCAAAAAAGGACCAGAGTTTCTACCAGGGGCCGAATCGTCCAGCGCCTTGCACCGGACCATCCGGCGTCTGGGTGTGGGTTCGCGTGTGTGCGTGTGTGATGTTTGTGTTCTGGTCAGGGCTCTGGTGCTGGACTGTCCGTCATAATTCTTACCGGTCGTACACCTTTGGGTTAAAATCGTGGGGCGGTGTGGGGAAGAGTTACTTCTTCCCCACTCGCCCCCACTCGACCCAGGCCTAACGGCCGCTTCCACGCCGCCGCCGCGGCCGGCCCAAGGGCTCCCTTTCCCACCGGCCACACGTCCTCCAGCAAAAGTGCTCCCCCACCTCCGATCTACTCCTCGACCAACCAGATTTCCCAGGTATTTGGGGATTTGGTCCTTTGGGGCACTTTCCTTGCCGCTCCGGTTTCTCCGACGAAGAGCGATGTAGCCCATTTGTCGCACCCGGACTTCTATAGGATACTCACCGGGCCGTTGAATAGTAGATGATTGGATTACGGGGCCTACCTGCACCCGCATCCTCTTACGAGTAGGCCTACGCATATAGTGTGACAACCAATCTCTACTATCCACCGTCGATGTAAACCATCCCATAGAGATCAGGATACTTCCATTGACGTACTTCATACCATACACACATGGTACGTCAACGGCGTTAAACGAAATGATACCACAACAGATCTCTAAGACACAAAAGATGGAAATAAGTTGCAAATAGCTCTCACTAGAGCAGAGAATAGCAAATACAATCATCCAGAGGACACATGTCCCAACATATCATCATTACATCACAGCGGAAGCACTCAAAGTGTCTGAGTACAGACAAATCCAAATAGGCCTAAGAGGCCGGGAATGAAAGGAAAACGGAGCCCATCCACGAAGTCTCGGATCCTGCCCGGGTCCGCTATCTACTCGTCAACAGTCTCGTCATACTCCACGTAGTAGCCACCATGGGGATCCTCGGAATCGTAGTCTGCGGAAACCACAGCCCCAAATGGGTCAGTACATACAAGTACTGGCAAGCAAGACGCACAGGATACCAAAGTGTACCCGTCAACACAAGCACAGATGCTTTGGGTTCAACGGAAGAATAGGTGATATAAAAGATGCTGCAGCGGGCTGCACTAACCAACTACAGAGATACGCTACAACTTCCGGCTAACAGAAAGAAGATAAGATCGCGTATCGTATCCAACTGCAACTAACTTCAAACAAACCCATCCAATGTTACCCCCTACTAAGGAAGCAACCCAAGGATAACTCACACTGTTGATTAGGGTGACATCATTCTTATGGTGGAAGTAATCTATATATTACTAGTAAAATTATTATAGTTAGGTGTAAGTTGTCTGAGTACTTGTTAGCCAGTACTTTCACCAAGTCATCCATAACCGCGGACAACACGGCTTCTCGAGAAGATTCATCCCTGTAGGGTGTGCTCCAGTACCCGTACACACTCAAGCCACCAACTAAAACTCAGGTTGGCTCGACACGACTCGAACCATCTCTACAGCCTGTCCTAGGAGCCACGGAGCTATAAGGTCCCAGCCACGCAGCTGAATACTCAGCGCAAGTGTGCAAAACTCCCGCAGGACGCACACCCCGGCAATACAGGCCTCGCCCTATATGTGTGCGTCATCAACATCATCAGTATCCACCATGGGAGCGACCCATTCATGCGTATGAGCCAAATGGAACACCCGAACTAAGTGTGGCTCTTCGGACAAACTGCGGATCAAGTCAAAGTCGAGGGGGGTTCCATACTACCACCCGGATGCGGTGAGCACGCTCATCATGGATCAGTAGACAAGACCCTTTTCCTAATTAGGGTCGACACTAGCAGGCCTCAAAACCACGTCGGGCATCCTGCCGGTGCCTTATCATCAAATTATTATTACCCATAACATTAACAGGTTGTTGTTTAAACATCGAGCCCATTGAACATAAATAAGTAAGGTAAAAGAAGTAACGGACAGCAGACTCGAGCACAACAACCCTAAGCATGCTAGTAAGACCAAGGCAACAAGCAAGGGGTTATAGGTGTGGAGGTGAGGCAATATCAGTGTTATAGGTTAACATGTGATAGGATCGGGACACAAGCAACGATTCATAAGGCTAGCAGAATAGACAATGGAAAGTATCGGTATCCAGTGTGGAAAGGAACACGATGGTTCATGTGAGTGAATACTTGCCTGCAAGCTCAGCAGCCTGGTACTGAGCTAACTCCTCAGAAGTAGTGTCGTAAACCTCGTCTATCTCAACGTCGTCGTCTATTCGAGAAGAAGCAAACAAACAATCGAAGAGAGACGAACAATCAATAACATGGCATAGTGCACAAACATGGGATGATGCATGACAATTTAATTGGTGCATCAAAGGTAAGCTAATTGACAAGGTAACATAATTAAATGGGCCCATATGCAATTTGGATTGCATATGGAGAAGCCCATGAATTAAGGTTGAATTTAAATGATCTACAAGTAATTACCATGTGAAAGTAGATTAGAATGATGCATGGATGATGTTAACAAAAAGGAAAAAACAATGGATTCAATTTGATATGTTGTTTACCAAGTTTGAAATTTTATTTATTAAGTTAAGAAATTTGGCTTCTTAATGAGTTACACAAGCATTTGTTGTTTTCACCAATTTTAATTGTTCAAAATAGATAACAAAGTTCATATTTGAAAAGAACACAAAATTTTAGTTGGAATACATGTCTCAATTATTGAAAAATGAATTAGAATGAATTACTTATGAATTAAACAAGTTTAAACAAGATTTAAATGAATTTAATTCAAGTATGAATATTATTTGAATTTTATTTGTTCAAAACATTAAAAAAAATCATATTTGAAAAGATTATGTTTTTCTGGTTTGAAAACATATTTTATATGTTCAAAAAGAATTTAATTTGACCAAGTTATGAATTTAGCAATATTAAATGATTTAAACAAGGTTTAAATTATTTAACCAATTTTAATTATTCAAAACATGAAACAAAGTTTATATTTGGAAAGAGGGTTTAATTTAGCATGGAAAACATATTTTAATATGTGACATTTGAATTAAGTTGGAATTAGTTATGCATTTAATTAAATTTGTGATGAGTTGTTTGAATTTGAATTTAACAAACACTTGCAATGTTCAAAACAGAAAACAATTGATTTAATCATGTAGAGAATTTAATTTGGTTCAGTATACATATTTTATTTGTATTATTTGGAGTTGGAATTTAAAAGTTATTTGTATTTTGATTTTAGGGACTAAACAACAATTAAAATGGACTGAAATAAAAAGAAAAGGGCCAGAATTAATGTTACACCTCGCAGTGGCCTAGCCTGGGCCACTGACGAGGGGGGCCCTGGGCCACAGTGGCCTGTGTGGCAGCACGCGTGGCAGCCACTGCCTATGGCAGGTGGCCCCTGCCCGCGCGCGTGGCAAAGGGAAAAAAGTTGGCGGATTTAATCCGCGGAGGCAGGAATCGAACCCTGGCCTCGGGTGCGCGCGCACGGGGCGTTGCCACTGCGGTGGCTGCGGTTGCTTGTCAGGTAAGGGGGCTTGGGGGGTTTGACCTTCAGTTAGGGCTTCTAACTGAATTTTTTGCAGGTTCAGTTCGACAGAGGGACAGAGCCCGCCGGCGGTGACTGCAGCGGTGGCCGTGGTTCGCTGCTGTTGCTGCTGCGTGTGGGCTGCGGTGGCCGTGTGCGTGCACGTGACAGAGAGGGAAGGGAGAGAGGAAGGTGAGCTCACCGTGGTGGAAAGGAAGGAGGGCTCGGTGCAGCTGCGGTGGTGGTGGCCGGCGACAGGAAGATGGTCGACGGCGTGGCTCCCGGCCCTCTCGGGCCCTGGCGATGAAACGAGGATGAAGAGGCAGTCGCGGGGGTTTCGTTCCCGTGGCTAGTCAGCGAGGAGGTGGAGCATCGCGGCGGCGATCATCAGAGCTAGGCGGCGGTGGTGGTTTTCGGTGGGGTTCAGAGAAACAGAGAGGAGCAGTTGCAGAGGGAGAGGAAGAAATCGGCGGCGCTGCGTGAGGGAGAAGGAGGTGGAGGAGCTAGGGCTAGCAGGGAGCCCTAGGGCATGGATATAAGGGGGAGGTGGAGCGCGTCGTGGCCGTCCCTGCTCACTGCTGTCGACGTGGACACGCACAGATGCGTGCCGTACGAAGGTAGAAGGAGGAGTGGGGGGTACCAGGCCGTGGGGAAATGGTGGGCTGGCCCAAATGGGCTGGCCTGCCCTTTCCCCTTCTCTTTTCTTTATTTTTTCTTTCTGTTTTTTTTTGCAGATTTGAAAAAGGAAGAAAAAGAAAGGGTTTTAGTGGTTAGAAAAATTAGGAAAAATTTGTATAGTTTAATTATGGTAACAACAACATTGTGCAACTTTTGTTTTCCAAAAAGTTTAAAATATGTTGCTGTTTGGAGAAGTAATTGAATTTGAAAGAATTTGAGATTAATTCAATTATTGAACTTAAGCCATTTAATAGTTTGAATTGTATAGTTTAGTGGAAACAAAGTAATGTTTTGAATTGGAATTTTCATTTGATAAATTGTGACAGCACAAGTATGAAACAAATATTTGAATTTGGTTTGAAAATTCAAATAGAAAACAAGGGAAAACAAATGAAAACAATTGGAAAACAAATGCAAAAACAAATGCAATGATGATGTCATGATGCAAAACATAAGTTAACAAGAAATAAAGCATTCTAATGGTTGTTTTCATACTTGGGATGTTACAAAACGCCCCCCCCTTGAAGGAATCGCGCCCCGAGATTCCTACTGAGAAGAGAAAAGGTCCGGATACTTCTTGCGAAGATCATCTTCGGTCTCCCATGTTGCCTCTTTATCGGAATGATGAGACCACTGCACTTTTAAGAACTTGGTGCTCTTGTTGCGAGTCCTACGCTCGGTCTCATCGAGATTCGAATAGGGTGCTCCTCATAGGAGAGATCTTCTTGCAGTTCAATGGAATCATGATCAACTGCACGATCTGGATCTTTGAAACACCTCTTGAGCTGTGACACGTGAAACACATCGTGCACCTTGGATAGTTTCTCTGGGAGTTCAAGACGATAGGCATTTTCCGCACGCCTTGAGAGAATGTTGAAAGGACCAATGTATCTTGGTGCCAGCTTTCCTTTGACACAAAAAAGATGAGTGCCTCTGAGGGGAGTTACACGGAGATATGCTTTGTCTCCAGCTGCATAGACCATGTCCCTGTGCTTGCTGTCATAGTAGCTTTTCTGACGAGACTGAGCAATCTTGAGATTGTCACGAATGATGCAAACCTTCTCTTCGGCTTCCTTAACAATGTCAGGACCTAAGAGTGAACGTTCACCAGCTCCAGACCAATTGATTGGACTCCTGCATCTGCGGCTATAGAGTGCCTCAAATGGTGCCATGCCTAGGCTTGCCTGGAAGCTGTTGTTGTAGGAGAATTCAGCATATGGAAGACATTCCTCCCATTTCATGCCAAAGGAGAGACCACATGCTCTGAGCATATCCTCGAGAATCTGATTGAGTCTTTCGACTTGCCCTTGAGACTGAGGATGATAAGCTGTGCTGAACAGAAGTTTGGTGCCCAATGCTTCTTGAAAACTCTTCCAGAAATGAGAAGTGAATATGCTTCCACGGTCTGAGCTTATTTCCAATGGAACACCATGAAGAGGAACAATCTTTGTTGTGTAGAGCTCTGCTAACTGGCTAGCTTATATTGTCTCTTTGACAGGAAAGAAGTGAGCTACTTTAGTGAGTCGATCAATGACAACGAAGATTGCATCGTTGCCCTTCTTGGACTTTGGAAAACCAGTGACGAAGTCCATTTCAATCATGTCCCACTTCCACTCAGGGATTTTCAGAGGTTGGAGAAGACCGGCTGTTTTCTGATGAACTGCCTTGACACGTTGACAAACGTCGCATTCAGAAACGTATTGAGCAATTTCACGTTTCATGCCAGACCACCAATACAGTGTCTTGAGATCCTGGTACATCTTTGTACTTCCAGGGTGTATGGAAAGAGGAGTTTCATGAGCCTCCTTGAGAATGACATCTTTGAGACTTTGAATTTGAGGAACTGCAATGCGTCCTTCGAAGAACATAGTTCCCTTGTCATCGATTGAGAAGGACTTAAATTTCTCCTTGCCTTCTTTGATGTGCTCTACCATCTTCTTGATTTCAGCATCACGAAGTTGGTCAGAACGAATCTTGTCCTCGAGAGTTGTACTGGCTGTCAAGTTTGCAAGATAGCCTTGAGGAACAAGACCAAGGTTCAGCTTCTGGAATTCTTCATGAAGAGGAGGTTGGCTTTCCATGATCATGAGATTATTGCAATACGACTTGCGACTGAGAGCATCGGCCATAACATTAGCCTTGCCTGGAGTGTAGGAAATGGTAAGGTCGAAGTCTTTGATCTTTTCAATCCATCTTCTTTGCCTGAGGTTTAGATCTGGTTGAGTGAAGATGTATTTCAGACTCTTATGATCGGAAAAGATTTCAGTGCGATTACCCAACAAGTATTGTCTCCATTTCTTGAGGGCAAACACAACTGCTGCAAGTTCAAGGTCATGTGTGGGATAATTGAGCTCATGTGCGTTCAACTGACGTGAAGCATAAGCCACAACTTGACGTTCTTGCATAAGAACTGCACCTAGACCTTGGAGAGAAGCATCACAGAATATCTGGAAAGGTTTGGTAGTATCTGGGCCAACCAGAACTGGTGTAGAAGTGAGTTTAGTCTTGAGGAGGTTGAAACTTTCATCACATTGTGGAGACCAAACAAACTTCTTGTCCTTCTTTGTGAGATCAGTGAGAGGTTTGGCAATCTTGGAGAAGTTTTGGACGAAGCGACGGCAATAGCTAGCCAAGCCAAGAAAACTTCTTACTTGTTTCACCGTCTTAGGAGGTTTCCAATCAACAATTGCTCTAGCCTTTTCTGGATCAATGGCTATGCCCTTGGCAGAGATGACATGACCAAGATAAACCACTTCTGAAATCCAGAACTCACATTTGGAGAATTTGGCATAGAGACGATGCTCGCGAAGTTTCATGAGAGTGAGACGAAGATGTTCTTCATGCTCGTCCTCGGATTTTGAGTAGACAAGAATGTCATCAAGATATACCACAACGAACTTGTCGAGGTATTCATGGAAGACAGAATTCATGAGTCGAGAGAAGGTCGCCGGTGCATTGGTGAGACCAAAGGACATGACGGTGTATTCATATAGACCGTAGCGAGTGGTGAAAGCTGTCTTTGGAATATCTTCTTTTCTGATCTTTATTTCATGGTAACCCATTCTCAAGTCCAACTTGGAGAATATTGAGGCTCCAGCAAGTTGATCAAAAAGATCATCGATACGAGGAATTGGGTATTTGTTTTTGATGGTTTTCTCGTTAAGAGGACGATAGTCAACAACGAGTCTCTTTGTTTGATCCTTCTTCGCAACGAACAGAGTTGGGCAACCCCAAGCCGAGGAACTAGGTTGAATGTAACCTTTCTCCATGTACATATCGATTTGCTCCTTTAACAATTTCAGTTCAGGAGGAGCTATCTTGTATGGATGCTTAGAGATTGGAGCAGTACCTGGTTCAAGTTCGATGACGAACTCAACAGCTCTATCAGGAGGCATTCCTGGCAATTCTTCTGGAAAGACATCGGGGAAGTCACAAACCACCGGAATAGTTTCAATAGATGGTAGAGGATTTGCATTGAGAGTGTAGAGTTGAACAACTGGATTTTCAGCATGGAAGTAGACTATCTGGCGAGAAGGGTGTGTGATTTTGACAGACTTAGCAGGACAATCAATGACTGCTTTGTTGGCTACCAGCCAATCCATCCCAAGAATGACATCAATATCTAAAAAGTGGAGAGCTATCAGAGATGCCTGGAATGGAAGGTTTCCAATTGTGATCTCGATGTTCTGGCTAACTTTATTGCTTTGCCAGCTAGATCCCGGTGATTTCACTAGGAGAGGGATAGACAACTGTTTGAAGTTGATTTTACTGTTGTTTGCAAAGTTTTGAGAGATGAAGGAGTGTGAAGCACCAGAATCGAACAAGACTTTAGCACGAAACGAGTTCACAAGAAGTGTGCCCATTACAACCTCTGGAGATTCTTCTGCTCCCTGGGCCTTGACATGGTTCACCCTCACAGTTCTCAAGACAGACTTGTTCTTGTTGCGGGGCCTAGGCGAAGAAGTGTGTACCATCACATGATTGACATTAGAGATAGGTAGTGATGGTAGCTTGTTATGCGGGCACTTGTAGGAGTAGTGTCCTGGTAGACCGCACTTGAAGCATGTACTAGCAGAACGAGGAGCTGTTGGACTTGGCTGAGATGGAGCACCTCCTAAAGATACCACTGGGGTGGGAGGGCGGGCAAGAAATCCTGCCGGGCTTGGCAAGCAGATGGGCGGTGTTGGAGTGGTATATGGAACCCAAACTCTTCGTTTTTGTGGAGGCATGATAGCTTTTGAGAGATTAGCATGTTCACGAGAGTGCTTACGAGATTCCTCAACCAACTTGCGCCCATTCTCTTCATTTAGAGCGATGTTGATGAGGTCCTCAAAATTCTTGGCCTTGACGTTGGTGAGAGCATACTTGAGTTCCGGGTTGAGACCCCTGCGGAACTTTGCCATCTTTCTCGCTTCCGTGGAGATTTCATCTCCGGCGTAGCGAGCCAGACGATTGAACTCTCTTTGGTATTCAAGAACGTCCAAATTTCCTTGTGTGAAAGAATAGAATTCCTCACGCATTCTCTCCATGAGCCCATCGGGAATGTGATGGCGCACGAAGGCTTGCTTGAAATCCTCCCATGTGATTGCCACACTAGGACCTCTCATTTCTTGGAAGTTCTCCCACCAAGACATGGATTGCCCACGGAGAAGGTAGGTCACGTAAGGAACACGGTCCTCGTCAGCCACATGAGCTACCATAAGAGTACGGTTCATTTCACGGAGCCAGTCATCAGCATCCAATGGCTCGGAGGAGGTATCAAATGTGCGCGGATTGAGCTCAAGGAACTCCCGAATAGACACCCGGGTGTTGCCATTACTCCCAAGGCCTTGGTTCTGCTGCATCTGCCTTATAACTTGTGTCATCTGAGACAGCACTTTCCCCATCTCAGGTGGCAGTGTGGGTTCTTCGTCACCACTTTCCATCCTGAAGAGGATACCAAGATTAACACACTAACCGGATAACAAAATCCAATATAAGTGCTTAAAAGGATTACTTCAGACGGTAAGAAGGTATCATGGAGCAAACATATACTACCCTCAACGTTCACCATAAATGGTTCGCGTACCATACGGATGCGGTGTTGAAGAAGAAATCTCCGGAACAAAAACGGATGGAGGTTAACAACGAATCAACAGATAAGTTGTTACAACGAAAGAGCCGATTTGTGAAGGACGATATCGAAGCAACAACTGGGAAACAGGAGACCACAAACACCTGAGGTACTACGGAAAAACCCATCCGGGCTTCTAAAGGATCAATATCTACTGCTTAAGGAATAGAGGATCTGCTTCCGGGGCTTACACGCCTCCGTTCTCAATCGTGAGTAGGCAACATGATAAATCATGTCACAACCACCTCCATTCCTATGGTCTAGTAGATATAACCATCCTAGAGAAACCAGGATACGTGAAATCCTAACTTGAAAGTTTAGATGAGGAGAGAAAACAACGTTGCACTTCCTTACCAGAAAAGGGAGGGTGGGTGGGGAAAGAAATAAAAGAACAGAATTCCTA
The DNA here is from genome assembly GCA_028641055.1 of Alopecurus myosuroides. Taxonomy (NCBI): domain Eukaryota; kingdom Viridiplantae; phylum Streptophyta; class Magnoliopsida; order Poales; family Poaceae; genus Alopecurus; species Alopecurus myosuroides. The sequence continues at coordinate 227,865,124 of CM054059.1, read as the reverse complement.
CTCTCACGTTTCATTTTTCCTATATAGCTACAAAATAGTTTCTAGACTCAACTGCGACGAGTAAAAGGGATCCTACAGGCAGACAGGCTCTGATACCATTTGTCGCACCCGGCGGGAATTTTTTGCAGGTTCAGTTCGACAGAGGGACAGAGCCCGCCGGCGGTGACTGCAGCGGTGGCCGTGGTTCGCTGCTGTTGCTGCTGCGTGTGGGCTGCGGTGGCCGTGTGCATGCACGTGACAGAGAGGGAAGGGAGAGAGGAAGGTGAGCTCACCGTGGTGGAAAGGAAGGAGGGCTCGGTGCAGCTGCGGTGGTGGTGGCCGGCGACAGGAAGATGGTCGACGGCGTGGCTCCCGGCCCTCTCGGGCCCTGGCGATGAAACGAGGATGAAGAGGCAGTCGCGGGGGTTTTGTTCCTGTGGCTAGTCAGCGAGGAGGTGGAGCATCGCGGCGGCGATCATCGGAGCTAGGCGGCGGTGGTGGTTTTCGGTGGGGTTCAGAGAAACAGAGAGGAGCAGTTGCACAGGGAGAGGAAGAAATCGGCGGCGCTGCGTGAGGGAGAAGGAGGTGGAGGAGCTAGGGCTAGCAGGGAGCCCTAGGGCATGGATATAAGGGGGAGGTGGAGCGCGCCGTGGCCGTCCCTGCTCACTGCTGTCGACGTGGACACGCACAGATGCGTGCCGTACGAAGGTAGAAGGAGGAGTGGGGGGTACCAGGCCGTGGGGAAATGGTGGGCTGGCCCAAATGGGCTGGCCTGCCCTTTCCCCCTCTCTTTTCTTTATTTTTTTCTTTCTGTTTCTTTTTTTTTTTGCAGATTTGAAAAAGGAAGAAAAAGAAAGGGTTTTAGTGGTTAGAAAAATTAGGAAAAATTTGTATAGTTTAATTATGGTAGCAGCAACATTGTGCAACTTTTGTTTTCCAAAAAGTTTAAAATATGTTGCTGTTTGGAGAAGTAATTGAATTTGAAAGAATTTGAGATTAATTCAATTATTGAACTTAAGCCATTTAATAGTTTGAATTGTATAGTTTAGTGGAAACAAAGTAATGTTTTGAATTGGAATTTTCATTTGATAAGTTGTGACAGCACAAGTATGAAACAAATATTTGAATTTGGTTTGAAAATTCAAATAGAAAACAAGGGAAAACAAATGAAAACAATTGGAAAACAAATGCAAAAACAAATGCAATGATGATGTCATGATGCAAAACATAAGTTAACAAGAAATAATGCATTCTAATGGTTGTTTTCATACTTGGGATGTTACACCCATCTCGTTCCCAAGTTAGGGGGTTATGGGAAGGACGAACGAGACTTCTAAGAAGAAGGACGACACCTACCCGATTCGTCGCGGTATACCTTTTCTTCCGGTCAATTTCGTCCATATCTCCATTCCTTTGCAATCTTAGGGCATTATCTCTATGTTTGCTCTATCCCTAAGTACAATTAGCACCTAGGATATCTCTCCAAACCGTTACCTCGTGGATTTTTTGCAATACATTTTGGTCCCATTGTATGGCTTGATGATTTATCCTCTCAACCATACAATGGACTCAAAATTGTAGTTGTTCCATGAATTTAAGTTTTCCTCCGGATGTGTGTGCACTTATCTTGCTTCCGTACCTTCTATTTTCACTGCTTACAATTGCTCTAATGATAGTGATGATCAAAGACGAGTTTCCAAGAAGATTGTCAGTTGTGGTAACTTCAGGGAAGGAGGTAGTTCAGTGCCACAGAAGTCTGAGGATGATAGTATGGATGAAGAATTCCAGAAGGATTTTGGTGATCCTATCCCCTCTCCTCCGCCCTCTCCTAAAAATAAGGCAAGAGGAAAATCTATCAACGTGGGCACCGCAAAGAAACCAAAGAAGGTAGTTCCCCGAGCCTCAACAAGCACCATTCGTAGACCCTTGCCTGAAAAGGAAGGCCTTGTGCTTATGAACAAGACTCCTAGGAAAGCTCGTGTTTACAAGCCCAACAATTGGTCCAAGGTTGCTAAACAAGTGTTTCTTGAACAAAGGAAGGGTGTCAGTTCTTACGCTCGTGAGAAAGATGCCCCGGATCCGCGTTTCTATTCTAGTGTGCATAAAGATATCTATGAGAGCATTCTCATGAAGAAGGCACCAACATCTGCTCTCCTCACTCGGCAATATGTGAATCTGAAGTTCCTTGTGGAGAACAGTGACAAGACTCATGGCACTTTGGATGTTCTTAAGAGATAAGGGCTTTCTGATTTTGTGGTGTTTAAGTATGATTGGAATGAGGAGGAGGTCATGCAGCTTTATGCCACCTGTCAGTCTCGGAAGAATGGTCCAAGAATTGTTGAATGGATGGCGAGTGGAGAGCATTTTACCGCTAGACTTGCAGATTTTGCTAATCTCTTTGAGCTTCCTCATGGTAATGATTTCTATTCTATACATGGTGCATCTCAATCTGGGGAGTCCATGCATTATAGTGCATTAGCTCGTTTTCATGCTCGCGAGGGTGCCCAACTATACCTTAATGAGTCTATGAACACTATGGCTCAATTCAAACATCAATATCCAGTCATGTTCAAAATCATTTGCAAGACTCTTGTGCCCAAGAAGGGAGATTTCACCTCTGTCTGAAACTTTGCTATTGACCTTATGGCATTCATTGAGACTCAACTGAATGCTCAGTTTGATGTGGCAGATTTAATCTACAATGAGATCCATCTTGCTTGTTACACCCAAGGTGAGAGGGATTTTCCGTTTGCCCCTCTTATTCGGTGCTTCATTGATCATGTGACTCGGCTGAACATTCACAAGGAATGTCATCATAAACGTCGGACTGCTAAATTTGATGGTGCGGTCAAACCTCTAACCGCCAAGTCTCGCAAGAAGGTGCGAGTGGTTCATTCTTTAGGGGACGATGCTCCCTCCAGTTTTGAGAAGATCATGGTTGCTGCTGCCCGCTCTGTGTTTGGCATGTGCAAGGCTAATCATGATGATATTGATGAGCTCAAGAATTAAAGCAGGGCAAAAGCTAACAACCTCAAGGGGCAGCTTCGTGTGAAAGGTGTTGATGTGAGCAAAGCCTGTTCTTCTTGATAATGTTGTTTCTCTCTATTATTTCCCTCCCCACGGCTTCGAGGATTACTTCCCAAATGCATTCCATAATGATAATGAAGACCGCTCAGATTGACTCTTGGGCTGGGTTTTAGTCTCTTTTCCCTTTTTGGTACTTTTTGGCAAAGGAGGAGAAGTAGTCTATTAGGTTGCTTGGGGGAAGGGGGAGCTCCTGGTTTAAGTTTACACTAGCAAATTTGCCCATGCGTTGCAACTGGGTGAAAAAAATCAACATTTAGTGGATCGACCTACGTAACGTAGCCTCAATTCGCCATTCCCCATTCTCCCCTTTAGGCTGTATCAGAGAAAAGAAGCGGCGGTTGAAGAGGGAAATTTACCTCTCTATACCAACTCTTGAAATGCAACCCTTCGCCTCATCAGATGCCGTTGTTCCTGGCAGCGACTCCGTTATTACAAATGGCAACAACTTGAATTCTTAAGCAATCTAAAAGTGCACAAGAAGCTAGTGATAAACAAAAGTACAAAAGGAAAGACAGGAATAAAAAGAAGCTAAGAATTTAATTAGGGATTGTATTTAACTGAAGACGCCTCTTCGCAAAATCAAGAAAGATCTGGAGTTGGTTTTTGGTTTGCTTATTATATGCTTCAATCTTGTTCATCTCATCAATATACTCCGTGGAATATTTCTTAGGTTGGGCCTGCCTTTACGGATTTGGTACTTACAATAATAACCTCTACAAATCACACATATGAAATATCCGTTTACAAATTATTAAGGGAACTAGCAAAGTGCCCATGCCTTGCTACGGGTTTTAATTTGTTAATAAAATATTTATATTTTATTTTTGGTAGATTTGGTTGCATCAAAATCGACATATTCATATTCAGTCTGGTTCAATATTCATGATAAATACTCAAGGGCCCATATGCAGAAAAATATTGGAATTTGGTAATGTTACCATGCCAATACATCATATAGCCTTCTATTTATATTTTCTGTGATTTCTATCTCACCAGATCTCCTCCCAAAAGAAAATGGTGGCTCGCATCACGGGTCTGAAAAGAAAATAGTGGCTCGCATCAACAACGAATATCTCCTACCTACTCCAGTCTTCCCCTTCCTTAATTAGACACTATGTATAATCTCTATGAATCGAGACTATGGTCCAGCTGTGCAGAGATCTGGGTCGTGGCACTGCTGAACCCGTTGCTCGTTCGCTCTGCCTGTCCCACGCTTAGAGCCGCCAGACGCAAGCCACCTGCCACTGTTGTCAGTCGGCGTGAATAGCTGCTGGATATACATCTTCACACCAATTCATGGTTTGGAATTTGCAGAAGTTCCATAGCCTCCTACGATGCGGAGGAGGCAAAACTAAAGACCAAGTCTGTGACTCGATCACGATGGTGATAACCTCTGAGATTCTTCTATCTCGGACGGAATTTGTTCCCGAAGAAGTCATATCGCGTACATACCTGATGCCAACATGGTCCAGACGCTCGACGCCGGCAACGCCAAAGCCTCCTCGCGCTCGACCTATGTTGCCCCGCTAGCGGACGCCAATAGCGTCCAGCGCCTGCTCGCGCTCGACCTCTCCGTGCGTCTCCGTGTCGTCTCATCACGAGCAACTCGCATAGATGTGTTTTTGGAGCGATCGTGGGAGGAGGAGGTACCTCGCTGTTTTTTTTCACCGATTACGTGTGGCTCCGGTTCTTTTCCTTATCGGACTCTGTGTGCGCCCTTGTGTATTTGGCCCCGGTTACTTTAGCCATCTGGAGCGTGCGACCTTGGTTTTTCTAGCGAGCAGGAGCGTTGAAGCATCTATTTTCACAAACATTCTTATGGGAAGTTAAGATGAACATATATAGTTTAATATATCACCATATCAAGCTTAGTCGGCCAAGAAAAAATGGGCCGTCACTGAACTTCGACAGGGTATCTTCGCTCGGCTTCTGCTTCAGTACGCCCCCCTCCCCAAACTTAAACACAACAGCGGCTTAGATTGCTCCATACCACTTTGTAATTAAGGGTAGGATGGTCTTTAATAATTTATTAAATCTTTATTAATGAGTAATTAATTCGTATCTAGCCCTGCTTTTTTTTTTTGCACTTCAAACTGGGGTTCTTTATTGATTCATAGACAAACGATTATAATCCGCCCGTAGGCAACTAATCAAAAATGACGGGAACTCGTAGAACCAGCACTCCGAGGTCGTGAGACCACAAGCATGCTTGGCACAGAGGTCCGCACACTTATTTGCAACTCTTTTCACATGAACTATAACGAAATCATCGAAAATTGAAGCTAACTCTCCCACTTCTTCTAAGAGCATGTACAATGGGAGTCGCTTATGTAGACGCTTACGCGAGCTAACAAAAATCAAGAAAATCGATTTTGTGGCTAGCGTCCTTTGTGTACATCGCGAGACCCCTATTCGGCCGCTACTGGACTTGAAAAAGGAAAAGAAAACGTAGCCTAGCGTCTATCCTCCCCCATCGCTAGATGCTTCTCCCAGACGCTTGTGGAAGGACAACTGAACCTGGCGTTTCGTTCGTCACACCTCAGTCCTTCCTGCCCCACTGCTCCAGCTCAAGCTGAGCCCCAGCTCTCGCTCTCTGTCGTCGGCGTCCCGTGACCGGCTGCTCTATTTCTGTGTAGCTGGCTTCATCTGCCCGACGGTGAGGCCGTGATTTCTGCTACTCCATCTCCCACCTCTATCAATCCCCATCCAACGACCGCTCCCGCCCTGCTATTTGTCGCTGACTCTCATCCCCGGAGAAGCCTGACCCGCTTGGGCGGGGAGAGGGTCTCCCTAGTGTCGCGCTGTCTGCCGCATCCGTGAGTTGCGACATCTCCACAACGAGCCCATGAACAGCAGCACCGTTGACCTTCGATCCTGGAGTTGGATCTTTTCTGTTAATTCGGTTGTGGAAAGTCACTTTTTTTGGGCGTGGAGAGGCTGTTTGTTTCAAAAAAAAAAAACTCCTAGCGTCTGGGCTGGCGTCCGACGACTAGCCAAGATTTGCCTCGCGGAAAAATAGAGCCTTAGCGACCGACGCAAGAATATGTGCCGACGCTACGATGAATCCCAGCCTCGTATGGGATTCAGGCTTAACTGCTGGGATTAAATTCCCTAGCGTCTCTGTAACAGGCTGCGTTGTACATGCCCTAAGATAGGCGACACATAGGATCTCGTGTTGTGCCGCGAACGCCAGAGGTTCACCACCTCCAAACAATCCACTTCGACGATGACCTTTGAGAAACCCCGTAGCCTTGCCATTAGTACTCCCTCACGAAGAGCCAGTACTTCTGCAGTTAAGGGATCCGTTACACCGAAGAAAAGTTTGCTCCAAGCTTCCCAAACAGCAAGATGTGAGCGAAAGACACCGCCACCTCCTCCATTTCGAGCCTCACTACTGATTGCACCATCCGTATTGACCTTAATCCATCCAGCATCAGGTGGTCGCCAAGACTGCCCCGGCAATGGGGCTGATGTGGTTTTCGGAATGTCAATCACGGCAAGATCATCTCTCACCCGTTGGACCACATGGGCTGGGTTAAAACCCTCCTGATCATGTGTCCACTTATTTCTTGATGACCAAATAGAGTACATAATGGAAATGATTGTGCACCTGTCTTGGTTCGAGAATTGTTGGTCCAGTAAGATGTCCTTAGACCACGTTGCTGGATGTAGTTTGGGTAATTTGAGATCAAATAACTCCTTCGCCACCCTCCAGTATTCCTTTGCAGGAGAACAGTTTATGAGCGCATGCATGAGGTCCTCCTCTTCTCCCTTGCATAGATCACACCGAGCCATTGGTTTGATGTGACGATGAGGCAATGTGGCATTGTCAGGAAGAATGCCTCTCAATACTCGCCACCAAAAAACCCTCACACGAGGGATAACTTTGAGCTTCCATAGGGTAGACCATAAACGGTTTTGTGCTGCTGAAGATCATTCTATCCGCCCTTCCTCTTGAGCGTACCGCTCGTTATGAGACATGAGAGCACGATAGGCCGATTTCACCGAATATATTCCACTCTTTTCCAAAGCCCAAGCTAAAAAATCTTCATCCCCCGACGCTCTCAAAGGAATATTCAAAATTGCATCGGCGTCTGGGGCAAGAAAATTCCTGCGTACCAAAGATACCTTCCACGTACCTTCTCCTGCATTTATCAGATCAGCAACATGTGCTATCGGATCCTTCCCAAGATTAGCCATAGGGATCCGAGTTGAGGAATTGGGAATCCACCAATCATCCCAAGCCGAAATAGACATACCGTCACCAACTCGTTTTATCAGGCCTTTCTCCAAAGCAGCTCGCCCTGCTATAATAGCCTTCCACGATGCCGAGGACGATGATGGTGCTGTTGCTTCAAGAAAATTGCCGTGTGGAAAATACTTCCCTTTTAGAACTTGTGCACAAAGAGTATTTGGTTGTGTTATAAGGCGCCAACCATGTTTTCCCAGCAAGGCTAGGTTGAATAATTCAAAGTCCTTAACCATGCCACCATGAATCTTCGGGATCGTCAATTTGTCCCAAGCAACCCAATGAATAGAACGTCTATCAATAGAGTGTAACACCTGGGGTGTTACCCTGAGTAGGAAGTTGTTTGTTTTATTTTGCTTTGCATCACATGCATCATATGCATTGCACCATGTTTTCAAAACAAATGGAAAATTCAAACCAAATTAAACTTTCACACTTGTCCAAAGTTTCCAAATTGAAAATTGCAAACCAAACAAATCCAATTGTTTTCAATAGTTTGGAGTTGATTTGCTTGTTAATAGAATTCCTTTCTATTAACCCCCAAATGGCAATTTCAACTTCAAATCAAACCCATTCATAATGGGCATGATCAAATTGTGGTTTAAAAATTAACAACTTGCAAACCTTTAAGCTCACTAAGTTTTCTTAGTATTTGAGCTTATTAAAAAAAACTTGTTTATTTCCAAAATTCCAAACCAAACCCTATTTGAAAGTCAACTAACAATTTAATATCAAATTAATAATTCAAATGGTTGAAAATAAGTGAACCTACCTTTGTTGTTGCTGTTTAGTAAGCCAACTAAAAAAATAGTTTATAAAAATTAAAACCCCCAAACCCCAACCTATTCTCTTCTCTCCCCCTTTTCTTTCTTGCAAAAAAAAAAGAGAAAAGGAAAATTAAAACAGCAATGAGAGGGGCAGCCCAGCCTTTCTCCCTTTTTTTTCCCTCAGCCCACCTAGTGGCCCAGCCCCAAGCCCTCCAGCCCATCCCACCTGTTGTCTTCCTCCTCCGTACAGAGAACGCACGCAGGAGGCACAGGTCGCTGTCCACCTTTTCCCCAACCGATCCCACCTGCTCCCCCCACCTTAAAGCACTCCTCCCCTCCTCCAAACCCTAGGCCTCACCCTTCTTCTCCCCCTCCTCTCCATCTCGCGCCGCCACCCTCCTCCCTCTCTGTTATTCTCTACCCAATTCCCAACCAAGAGAGCTTCCATGGCCGAGCAACCTTCTCCGGTGAATCCCCGTCGACGCCGTCATCACCGAGCACGCCACGGGTGTCCAATCCCCTCACGGTGACGACTCCTTTCCGTTCCCGGCGAAAGCCAATCTGTTCGCACTCTCTTTCTTGGCTCCAAATTCTGAATTTTTCTTTGCTGCATGTTGTCCGCCATGGCTTGGAGCTCGGCCTCCTCTTCTTTCGACTCCAACTCGCCCCTGAAGCCGAGTCCCTTTGCCAGGAACGTAAGGTGAGCACGCCTCTCTCCTCTCCCCTCTCCCCCTTTCTCCTTTCCCTCTGCGCCCAGCGCCCACGCCGGCAGCGAGCGATCGATCGCCGTCGTCTTTTCCGATCGGTACAGTAACTGCATCTACGTGCAGTTTCGTCAGGCTTAAGCCCGAAAGCCTACCTCAAAACAAACCCGCATCTACACCTATCAGCAACCCGAGCATCACCCCACTGGTACCACACCCTTGCGCGCAATCCCCAGGTCCTGGGTTTGATTCCCCCAAGCCACCCCTTTTATTTCTGTTTTTTTCTTTTTCTGCCCGAATTTCAGAAACAGAGATCTGAGGCATTACTTCTAAAATCCATATAAAATTGAATATTGCTCCAATTTGAATGATTCAAAATCCTGTGGATTCATAATCTTGAGCCCTTTCTGTTAATGTCAAGTTTGCAATATGTTTCTGTAACAATTTTGGCACTAAATAATTAATTACTGAAAATGCAATAAAAATTGGAAACTTTGGAATTTCATAACTTTAGTTCTGTTCATCCAATTTAAGCAAACTTGGGATCTAAAAAATTTTCTTAACAAACTCTACACATTGGTATTTTATTTGGGCACAATTGAATTAATTTTGAACATGTTTTCCTCTGTTTACTAAAAAGGGCAGAATAAAACTATTTATGAAAAGTTTCATAATAAACTCATTAATAATCCAAAAATTATGTTTGATAGCTCTAAATGTTCAATGAAACATTTGCTACATGTTTTCAATCTTTTCAATGCAACTTGTTTAATGTTTTTCCTAATTAAAAGTGGTGCAATAACTCAATGCTTTAATTAAATCCTTTTAAATTGCAAAATTCATAACTTGGGCAATTCAAATCCAATTCCAACATGTAAAATATGTTTTCCATCCCATTTTTCATGAAATTTGCAAATATCAACTTTGTTTGCTGTTTTGAATAATTTAAATTGCTGAAAACAACTGTTTCTTATTTAATGCATTTAAAATTGTCAAATAAATAACTAATTCATTTTAATTCCAATTTCAACAAATAAAATGTGTTTTCCAATTAAAATTAAATGCTCTACCCAAATATAAATTTTGTTATCTGTTTTGAACAATTAAAATGGGTGAAAACAACAAATGCTTGTGCAACACCTTTAAGGAACCAAAATTTCCTAACTTAATAAATAAATTTCCAAACTTGGTAAACTTCATTTCAGTTTGTTTCTATTGTTGTTTCCTTATTGTTTTCATCATCCATGCATCATGCTAATCCACCTTCACCTGTTGGTTAGTTGTAAAACAATTATTTCAACCTTAATTCATGGGCTTTCCATATGCAACCCAAATTGCATATGGGTCCATTTAATTGTGTTACCATGTCAACTAGTTTATCTTGATGCATCTTTAAACTTGTCATGTATCCATATCTTGATCATGCTGGATCTTTTGCCGTAGTAGTAATTGTTGCATCCGGTGTTTGTTCGAGGTTCGTTGCTTCTTCCCGGATAGAACGTTGAGATGATGTGAGCAACGACAAGTTCTGCGGATGTACCTCTACTTGCTGGATTCCAGGCAAGTATACTCACTTGCTGCCACATGGCTACCTTTCATCACTTGTTACCGATTCTTTCCGTTGTTCTTATTCTAGCCTGTTGATTCGATGCTTGTGTCTCGATCCTATTATATGTTTACCTTGCAGCCATGATATAGCCTTTCCTTCCACTTCCTATTAACTGTTGATTGTTTACCTTGTTGGCCCTCGTGTCGTAGTTGCATGCTTAGTGTTGTTTGCGTTCGAGTCTTGTTGTCCGTCTTATCACCTGTTTAGTTGATAGTTGGGTTTCAATTCAATCAACAACTTGTTATTGTTTTGGGTAATAATAATTTGATGTTAAGGCACCGGCAGGAGGCCCGGGTTAGGGTTTTGAGGCCTGCTAGTGTCGAACTTAATTAGAAAAAGAGTCTTGTCTACTGATCCATGATGAGCATGCTCACCGCATCCGGGTGGTAGTATGGGACCCCCCTCGACTTAGATCTGATCTGCAGCTTGTCCGAAGAGCCACACTTAGTTCGGCTGTTCCATTTGCTCCTTTGCATAATGGGAGGCGCCCCCATGGTTACTGGTTATGATGATGATGATGCATATAGGGCGAGGCCTGTAGTGCCGGGGTGTTTTGTCCTGCGGGAGTTTTGCACACCTGCGCTGAGTATTCGGCTGCGTGGCTGGGACCCTATAGCTCCGTGGCTCCTAGGATGGGTTGTAGAGATGGTTTGGGTCGTGTCAAGCCAACCTGAGTTTTAGTTGGTGGCTTGAGTGTGTACGGGTACTGGAGCACACCCTGCAGGGATAAATCTTCTCGAGAAGCCGTGTTTTCCGCGGTTATGTGACGACTTGGTGAAAGTACTGGCTAACAAGTACTCAGACAACTTACACCTAATGATAATAACTTGACTAGTAATAGTATTATTGACATAATAAGTTGAACATCATTAATCCCACAGTGTGAGTTATCCTTGGGTTGCTTCCTTAGTAGGGGGTAACATTGGATGGGTTTGTTTGGTGAGTAGTTGTAGTTGGTTACGATACGCGATCTTATCTTCTTTCTGTTAGCCGGAAGTTGTAGTGTGTTTCTGTAGTTGGTTAGTGCAGCCCGCTGCCGCTTCTTTGCAATAATCCCTTCCTTTCCGTTGAACCCAAAGTATTTGTATCTTGTGATGATCGGTTATGCCGGTATCTTGTGAGTATGGTTTATCCACTTGCCAGTACTTAACAGTACTGACCCACGAATCCTTTTTCGTGACTGCATATTCAACATTGCAATCAACAGGTTTGAAGTCTGACAACGTTAGCTTGGGAATCCCTCCGGCTTGGCCTGGGCAGGGATTGGACGCTCTCGGTTATCTTCAGGACTCTTAGTCCAATTTGTATCTTGTCCGTAGTCGGACGCTATGTTGTTTCTTCCGTTGTTATTTGGATCTTTGTATTGTATCAGTTGTATCCTTGACTCGTTTGAGTCATCTTGTATATATCTTTTCTGTTGTTGTTGTGGATTATTCGTGAACTGTTGTAATGTTATCAGACGTGGCAACCTGGAATCGGTTATTATGTGGATTTTGGCGTGAATGCTGAAATCTGCATAGTGCCCGATCCCGGGGCGTCACATAGAGCTACTCCACCAGAAATTTGCCATAATGGAAGTCGATCAGTTGCTTGCATACCTTCTTTGTAAGTTTGAGGCAACTCATACTGTAAACTGGGATAGCCTGTATCACTGATTTGAGGAGAATTTCCCTCGCTGAACATGCTATATTTTTCTAAGACCATCCCTGCATTTTTGATCTGCACCGTTCCCCAATATGGTCGAACGTGCCACTCAGAATTTTGCCAACTGTTGTTGGCAGGCCCAAATATCTCTTCGAGAATGCCTCCACAGTAATACCCAACACAACTTTCATATCATGGCGTACTGTAACAGGGGTATTAAGTGTAAAGTAAATGGAACTCTTCCCACGGTTCACTGCTTGACCTGAACATTGAGCATAGGTACCCAATATATCATTTAATCTATCCGCACTTGGTAGATGAGCCTTCATGAAGATCAAGCTGTCATCTGCGAATAACAAATGACTGACCCATGGTGATCGCCAACTGACACGAATACCATGATCAATTGAGCTCCCTCCATAATTATTCAACAGAGACGTGAGACCCTGCGCGCAACATAGGAAGAGAAAAGGTGACATGGGATCCCCTGGCGAAGGCCCCTTGAAGGTTGAAAATAAGAGGACAAATTCACATTCTCTTTGACTGCAAAACGAACCGAAGATACGCATTTCATAATCAGGCGTACAACACTGTCAGAAAAACCCAATTTGGTTAATATAGCTTCCAAATAATGCCATCCAATTTGATAGCACAAGAAAAATTCTTGCCCCTCTTCCTCCTCATAGCATGACGAACACTTTCGTGAGCAACTAGAACATTATCAGTGGTTAGGCGGCCGGGGACGAAGGCACTCTGCTCAACACCAATAATCTCGTCCAGCCCTGTAGAAACACCGTATGGCCCATTTTAAATATCTAAGAATCTGTATCCGTATGTATATGAAATATGTACGTCCTTCTATATATTCGTGTCCTCCTCGGCTGTGAGGTGGTCGCCAGCACCGGCGGCGTGTTCTAAGCTGCCCCATTTTACAAATTTATATAGCTTTATTTTCTTGGGAATACGTGCGTGATTCATTAGAAGATATATCCAATTGACAAGCAAACAACAACAGCTAGCAACAAACACTACAACTAGCAAGCTAGCACGCACAGGCCAGCAGCGCGCGCGCTCATACCACAGGGCACAGGAGGCCGGCGGTGGTGAGTAGGACTCCCGCGTACTGGTCGAGCATCTCATGCCGGGCATGTCATGCACGAATGGTAGCGTGCTCGCATCCGCCAGAAGCCACGCGGTGGCCAGGAAAAAGAAGCACGGACTGTGACAGACGGCGTCGAGAAGGTTTTGCCGTCGAAGAGCCCGTTGCGGCGCTTGTCTGTGTGCGTGCTGCCGGCGAAAGGAGCGAAGAGACGTGGTGCTTCTGCAGCTCAGCGTCGCATCCATGGGATATTCCGGCGGCTGTGGCGAGTTCTGACTCGGTTCAGGCAGCGACGAGAAGTAGCAAGGGGTCAGGATCGACGCCATCGTATAAATACGGTGGGTATATGGGCCTTAAACTGCATTAGGGATTTAGGGCGGGCCAATTAATTTTTTAGATAGCAGGCTAAAGCCCTGCTTTAACTTAATAAAGCAAAAGAGTTCAATAACAACATTCTCACGGATACAAAGATGCTGAGACTACAGCTTCTCCGAACACCCACAACTGGAAACAAACCAACCGCCAGCACAACAAAGGGGCCGGCACCCCACAACCACCGGAACAGACCCAACAACTAGAGAGAGAAAACTAGGAGGGAATCGCGGACAAGATGCTGAAGCGGCTCCTCAGAACGCCGGGCACTTGCAGTAAGCACCCCCTGTCCTGCTCCTTAGCGAGTGCCGCCCACCAATGCACAAACATGAACATTTTAAATATAATATCAGCCGGTTTGTTAGGAATGATCGCTTCCATGGTCAGTTTATTGCGCGTCAACCACAACGTCCAGGCCAACGCGGCGAACATCACCCAAGCTGTCCGGCGCCCTGACCCCGAACGTGATTGAATCAAGGCGAAGAGTTGGGGGAAATTGGCCGGACCCCAGTCACAGTCCAACGCCTCTCTGAACACACTCCAACCCAGTTTGGCCAAGGCGCACGTAAAGAACATGTGCGCCGCGTCCTCCTGCAGACCACAAGGGCGCAGGTCCCATCAGCCAGCCCCCTACGCGAGGCCACCTGCACGCTCGATGGCAAACGGTCTAAAGCGAGCTGCCATGTGAAAATCTTGATTTTGAGGGGAACACGCGCGCCCCACACATCCGCGTGGAAGGCGACCTCCGGACCCTTGGAGATTGCTGCATACATCGATGCCACCGTGAACTTGCCCGGGGAATCCAGAGCCCACCCCACGGCATCCAGGCCCTCCGACAGTTGCACACTCTCTAATTCTCTCCCTAACGCCTCCCATTGCTCCTCACACTCCAAGTCAAACGAACGGCGGAACGCAAGCCCGATGTCGTTCCCCGCCAGCGCCTCGGACACACGCACGCGAGGGTCCCCACAAATCGCAAACAGACGGGGGAAACGCGTCCGAAGCGGGGCTTCCCCAAGCCACCGGTCCAACCAAAAACTCGTGCGTCCCCCACTCTTCACCGAGTATCTAGCCCCCAATTTAAAAAGATGCTTAATTTTGTGGAGACCTCGCCAAAATTGCGATCCCCCTGGGATTGCGCCGCAAAAATATTCGAAGCCTCCGGGTAGTTGGCTAGGAGCAAGCTCTTCCAAATCGAGCTACCCTCTTGAAAAAGCTGCCACACCCATTTGAGCAACAGCGCTTTATTGAAGTTCTTAGTGTTGATGAGCCCCAGCCCGCCACACTCTTTTGGCCGGCAAACCGCCGGCCAGTTGATCATGTGATACTTGCGCTTCGGCCCCGAGCCTTCCCAGTAGAATCTGGCCCTAATCGAGTCGAATTTCGCGTGAACACCCTCTTGTAGTAAGAACAGACCCATCGCGTAAGTTGGTAGAGCTTCTAAACAAGCGTTGGACAAGATGAGCCTCCCCCCGGAGGATAACATCCGGCCCATCCAGACCTCCACCTTGGCGGCTAGCTTGGCGACCAAAAAATTCCATTGTTCCGCCGTGAGCTTGCGATCCGCTATAGGTAAGCCCAGATAGGTGAAGGGAAAGGACCCCAGCTTACAGTTCAGCATGTTAGCGATCCTAGTCTGATCCTGCGGGGGTTGGTCCAGCACAAATACTTCGCTCTTGGTAAAGTTGATTTTTAACTCGGACATGTTCTCGAAGCACAGTAAGAGAAACTTGAGGTTGGCAATCGCCAAGTCCTCATTCTGGATCAGGATGAGCGTATCGTCGGCGTACTGTAAGTGAGCAACCCCCTCCCCCCCCCCCCCGGATCAGATGCGGCAGCACCCCGCTAATGTGACCCGCCGCGTTTGCGGCGCTAAGCATCACCGCCAAAGCCTCCGCGACAAAGTTGAACAGCAGCGGAGATAGAGGATCCCCTTGTCTAACTCCCCGTTTGTTGCGGAAGTACGGCCCCACTGCCCCGTTGATGGACATTGCCGTCTGCCCACCGGTCACCAACTGCCGGACCCGATGCACATACCCGGACTCAAACTCCTTTCTATGGAGCACCTCGAGGAGAAAATCCCAGTTCACCCGGTCGTAGGCCTTTTCAAAGTCCAGTTTCAGCAGCGCCCCTCCCATCTTTCTAACTCGCAGCTCATGCAGTATCTCGATCAGCGCCAAGGGGCCCTCCAGAATCTGTCTCCCCTTGATGAAGGCCGTCTGCGTCGGGCTGATGACTCTCTGCGCCACCTTATCTAATCTTGAAGCGAATGCCTTGGAAACGATTTTGAAGATGACGTTGATGAGAGCGATCGGCCTGAATTGGGAGATCAGGTCCGCCCCCGGAACCTTCGGGATCAGCGTCAAGACCCCGAGGTTGAGTCGATCCACGTCCGCTCTACCAAGGACAAAGTCGTTAACCAGGTGCAGCACCCCGAGCTTGCACGCCGGCCAAAACTTTTTGAAGAATGCCACCGGGAACCCGTCCGGTCCCGGCGCCGTGTTCGTCTTCATGTCTTGAACCACTTCCTCTAGCTCCCTCTCCGAAAAAGTGACCATAAGGGCATCATTTTCTGCTGCCGACACTTTCCACCTCTCAGCCCACGTGTGGGCCGCCAACCCAAGATGTCTGGGTGCCACGGAACCCAAGAGCTCCCGATAGAACTCATACACGTGATCTTGGATTTTTTGCGTGTCCGAGGTGAGCCAGTCAGGCGTCATCAAGGCCGCGATGGTACACTTCCGCCGCCGCCCATTGGCCACCGCGTGGAAGTATGCCGTGTTGGCGTCCCCCTGGAGCGCCCACTGCACCCTGCCCCGTTGCCGCCAATATTCCTCCTCCACCCGATAAATCTGGAGCAGCTGCTCCTCGAGGTGATATCGGAACACCCACTCGTCTTTGTCTAGACCTGTGGAGTCTGCATGCTCATCGAGGCCTTGAATCTGAGCTAAAAGGGCTAGCTTATTTACCCGTGCATCTCGGCCCAGATTACCACTCCACCCTCTAAGGAACTGTTTGAGCCCCACGCTCATATGGTTCCACCAATCCGCTATGTCTCGGCCCCCAGCCGAAGCCATGAGTATTGTCCACCTATCAAGCACCAACGTCTCAAACCCATCTATTTGGAACCACTCTAGTTCAAAAAAGAACCGCTTTGGTTGTAGACGCCGGTCCCCGCTCGCATCGAGGAACATCGGGGTATGGTCCGACCCAAGATAGGGCTCCGCGCGCAGCGACGCCAGAGGGAACTCCGCGTCGAGCTCCGGGGACCAAAATACCCTGTCCAACACCCACCTCACTGGCGGTGTCTGGTGGTTGGTCCAGGTGTAACGGGCCCCCGACCGAGGCAACTCCCTAAGCGCCCACGCCCCAATGGCGTCGTTGAACAGCTCCACTCTGGGCCAGTTACTGCGGTCGTTATTCTTGTCTTGGGCCCCCCGCAAGAGATTGAAGTCGCCGCCCATAATAATGGGGAATCGGCACGAGTCCACCTTCCTAGAGACCTCCTCCATGAAGATACGGGACCTACTATGATCTGTCGGGCCGTAAATTCCCAAGAGAGTAAACTTCAGATCGCGCTCTCGGAAGAGGCAGTTGATCCCTAGGAAGAAATGCCCTCTGTCGAAGGATTCGACCTCGAAGGCGCTATCCCTCGGCCCTATGAGCATACCTCTCGAGCGGCCCTCCGCCGGGAGCCAACTCCAGAAAAATTTCTCGCCTGCTTCCAGCCCCTGTAGTTCCTGATCCGTAAAGTCCGGCTTCATCGTTTCTTGGAGGCAAATGATGTCGATTGTATGCTTGCTCAGGTACTCTCTAAGCAGTTTCCGGCGCCCCTTGCGTCGGAAACCACGCATTTTCCAGAAGAGAAGACGCATTAAAAATCCGCCCCTCTCGCCCGTGCTTGGCGGGTTACTGGGCGCCGCCCTTGCGGCGCCGCAGATTTGGCTCTCTGTTTTCTCGGGGCCGCGGCCCCTCGCGCACTACCCCTGCCCGTCCTGTCCTCCTCCTGACCGACACCTACCCCTGTCAGTGCTGGCAACCCCGCGCTGGGAGCAGTTAGCGCCCCAACCCTAACCTCACTAGACCCCACGACGGTGGCCAGCTGCCTTGGTGCCTTAGGTGCCTCGACGGTAGTGGCCTCGGCCAGCTCCGACGCCTTCGCCTGAGCCGCCTCCCTCTTCTCTGATTCCTTGGCCCTAGCAGCCTCCTCTTCGCGGGCCACCCTGGCTTGCGCCAGCGCCGCTTGCGCTAGTTAATTCGCACGTAGAAGCGAAAGGATCTCCGCAGGCTGTTCCGTCCCCCGGGAAAGAAACGCAACTATCCGCGGCAACTGACAACAGATGGGCATCCGGGAGCTCTTGAAGAATTGCGAAGATAGGATCGGTGCTTGTACCTTTCTTGGTCTTCTTTGTCGATGGCGTAACCCCGTCTTTCTCCTCAGCCCGGCGGATGGCCTTGTCAAGGACGTGGCCCTCCTTGTCCCCCGCGGACCGCATGCCTGAACGAGAAGACTCCGCCGGGGTTGCCTTGGACCGCACTCCTTTCGCCACGGGAGCCATCAGCGCACACACCACCGGCGCCGACCTGAGCGCGCCCATGGCCGTGTTAGGAGAAGGGGCGGCGCGGGCCTCCTAGGAGTCCGCCACCAAGTCCTGCGGCATGGGCAGCCCCAGGGCGCGGGCCAGGCGATCATGATTGGCCTTACTCCTCCGCTCCTTCAGAAGGGCGACCTTCTCCATGTTGTCACACTCCAGCCCCTGGCGCGCCCCCACCCCTCCGAACAGCACCGCGTTGCCGAGGCGGCGTTTGAAGGACGGTGCGGCAGGCAGCGCCACCCTGGCCGACTGCCTCGACAACACGTCCCCGCCTCCAGCAGGGGAAGGGAGCATCGCGTCGCTCGCAACAGAGCGAGGTGGAGCCTCCAGCGAGACCTCCGCTTGCGTCGCCGCAACCACCGCGCCGAGCACCTTGAAGACGTTCCCCTCGCCACCCGGAGTGAGATTCGAGCCGTACTCCGAGAACATGGTTCTTGGGAGGCGCGGTGGCGAGGGCGCGTGAGGAAGTGCCGCACGGAGCGGCGAGCACGCCACCGACAGCGACGCCGGCACAGCCCCCGCTGGCGCGGATTTGGCCTGAGGACCCTTAGAGCCGCCCTGCGATGCCGGCAAGTCCGCCTTGGATTTCTTCTTCTCCCGCGCCTTCCTGCTTTCCCAGTCCATGTCCTCGTCCGAGGAGTCCGAGATGTTGCCTGACTGGTCGTCGCCCTTGTCGTGGTGCGCCGGTGGGGGCGGAGGGGGTGGGTCAACTGGTGGCGCCCCCCCCCCCCCCAAACGCTCCACGCGCACCCTATAACCGTCCAGGTTGGCGAACAGGGTGATGGTCTTTTGGAGCTTCACCGGGGTCCGGCAGCCGAACCACATGCGGATCGGGGCCTCCTCCTCCTCCAGCGACGATGTGTCCACCTCCAGGGGCGCCCGCAGCTCCAGCGTGGCCCCCAAGAGAATCCCTTCCTCGCGCAGCGGCCCGGGAATCCCATGGAGCAGCACCCAAACTTCCTCCAGCTTCTCCACCGCCCTCGGGTCCCCCACCGCCGCGGTGACGATGGCGCGGAACGACGTGATGGGAAGGGTCAGGCCCCCTCCTCTAGTGGCCATGCACAGCACTTCCTTAGATGGGAAGACCAAGGAGAAGGTAGCCTCCCCAGGCCGCCGCACCTTCCAGTCCCAACCGTCGCTGACAAGCTCGTTGAACTCCTCCTCCACCTCTTCCACTGAAAATTGCCCTTCTCGATGAAGACCGAGGCCGCATTGGGGGTGGGCCTCGCGAGATCGGAGTCGGGAACCGCGGTATAGAAGAACCGCGGTCCCCCCTCGCCGAACCCCGCCCACGTCGGATTCTTGCGCCTCAGGACCGCCGTGCACGCCCCGGCCAGGTGGCCTTTCGTCTCGCAGTTGATGCAGAACTGCTCCCCTGTGCAGGCCGATTGGAAATGGCCGGTGAGCCCGCACTTGAAGCAGGTCACCTTCAAAGCATCCACCGGCGGTCTTGGTCCCGGGAACGCTCACTCCCCCGCGTAGGTCCTTGCAGCGCGCGCGCATGGAGGCACTCCTCCTCACGTCGCTCCTCCTCGCGCCGGGAGGCCTCCGATTCCTCCCTCTGACGCCGCCGCGCCACGTCCTGGTCGCCGTTGAGCCGCAGTCGAAGGTCGTCCTGCCGGACACGGTCCTCCCCGGGCCCCACGTCCTCAAAGTCCCTCTTCCCCTTGCGCCCCGCAACCCTCCGGTCACGCTCCATCCCCCCTGCGAGCAGGCGCCGTCGACGAGCGCGACGCACACGGGAATCACGGCGACACGCAGAGAGGGAGGAGTGGCGGCGGATGTCTTCTTCAGATGCGGGGAAACCTAACCCTAGGTCGAACTGCCCCTTAGGCAGCCAGAGCCACTTATAAAGCGCGCCCCCTGACCTAGTTGGGCCCCCGAGTCCCCGCAAAGGCCCACCGGCCCAGCGTCACAGTCTTCATACGCCCCCTCAGCCCCACAGCAAACAGCGCCCTCCTCCACCTGGCAGGCCGGCTGGCCACCGCGCGGCCCACGAGGCCCAAGCCCCCTTTCCTGGCCCACTGGCTCTCCCCCGAGCTCCCCCTGGAACCCCTAACACTTTCTCACCCTCCGCGAGCTCCAACCATGGCGGCGGCGGCGCCCTGGCCACCGGAGCCCCCACCGGCAGGGTCCACGCGCCGATCTGCACCACCCCGGCCGACAGTCGCCGTGCCCCGCCCTCTCCGCCCCGCAGCGCGGATCCGAGCACCGGGAAGTCCCCCGTGGACAGCTTCCAGTGCCCCGTCGCGGATTATTAGCGATTAAGGAAAACACTTAAGTTTTAGGGGGGGAGAGCAGCAACTAACGGGCAAGTTTGATCAATATGAATCGTTTCAAAGAGATGTATTGCTTATAAAAGTAGCCCAATAAGGAAAACCAAATAAGCCAAACGAAATTTGATTAATTCTTATCTCAATATGTGAAAACTGGTCGTCTCCTATCACTCGATTTTACCACATGGCCAATCTGTCTCTGTTTTTAATCTCTGATGCATTGGATAACCAAACTCAACATCAGTCGTACAACTTTAGTTCACTGATCCGATGCAGAAGATAATCTCATGAATATAAGGAACTCAAAAGGGATCTGTAGGTTCTACATCGATCGGCACTTCCAATCGATCCAACCGTGTTCATGCACGACTCAGTGAGCCTGGAAGTGCCGATCTGACGGGAGTTCTTCACTTTCCGGAAGAGCGTGGTAACGATGGAGATGAAGGTTATCTGGAAAAACCTCCAATGGAGACTCCAATTTCTCTCTAGCCTGTGTTCCCTTTTCCAATTTATCGCCCAGTAGCCAGCAGAGATAGGGCAGCATAGTGTGCAATGGACAAGGGCCTATACTCGCCGCCTGCTGCATGTACCCGGCATAGCATGCCCACCCCACCTTCTCGCCCTCTCGGCATCCACCGTGATGTCAGCGCGCGCACCAGGTCGGCGAGCTGGTGTACCACACTAACACGTCGGCTAGCGTGTGTCCCGTGTGGACTAGCGCACGGAAGATTTAGTCAAGCGCTTGGACGCCGCAGTCGTCCGGGTGAATGTGAATGCCGCTGTTCGCGAGCACGCGATCGTGCGGTTGTGTATGTCGCCTTCCGCGAGAACGCTGTCGTCCGGATGGACACCGCCCTCTGCAAGAAAGTCGCCGTCCTGGTTTAAGCCATTGTTCGTTCAGCCCGTGCACGCCGTTGTGCCCGTGCACCTATGCAAGCACCAGCAGCTAATTTCTAGCACGCCGCCTCTCTCGAACACCTTTGCTCTATAGGAGAGGTGGCGACTCGATCAGGAGGAGCCGAGGAGGAGTCCGTATACTACATACTCCCTCCGTTCAACAATAGATGACTTCCACTTATCTATATATGGATGTATCTAGACATGTTTTAGTGTCTAGGTACATCCATATCTAGACAAGTGCAAGTCATCTATTGTTGAACTGAGGGAGTAGAAATTATACCGTACATAGGAGGAGTCCGCGGGCCATTGATCCCACACCCACGCTAGTTATGAAACCTACCAAACCAGAGAAGCGATCGAGCAATCAGTCCACACCGAGGCGACGTACCAATCAAGCGAAGGAAACCACGGACGCACGAACCAAACGTACCATGACCTACCATCACGGCATTAAGCCATATATCTCTATCTCTACTCTCTACCACCGTTGATCTAGTTGCGTAGGCTATGTCGATGGCGACGCGTAGGAACTTGCCTCACTCAAATAGGAGCAACAACGACAAAGAAAAACAAGATACAAAATATGTCCAAGAATCGAAGAGCAGGATTTTTCTCAGATTTTTGCTCAATTTCGAAATTCCTCTCAAATCAAGAATTTTTTTGGACAAATCTTACAAAAGTGGCTGAATAGAAAGGTGGGGAATTGTCTTAGGAAACAAATCCACGGATCAAATCCACAGATTGGTCGAAATCCCTCTTGGCTATTTTTGGTGAAATTTTTGAATTTATGGTGGATAGAAGAAAATTTGGTGGAAAAGGAGGGGGTGGGGGTCGGATTCATGTCAATCTAGCTCTAGATACGTGATGATGAGGGGTTTCCCTATAGGTTGGCCATATCGTCACGAATCGACGAAGAACACGAAGAACGCGATGAAAACGATGAACACGAGAGGGGGAATAGTGGGCAAAAGCGGGGAAACACAAAAAAGTGGATACATAGCGAGAACCGAAGAACCCCAAATCTCCCATCAACTAAACCCCGAGGGCCGCCTACGGAACGATCGATCCAACTGAACTCACCTTGATTGAAACCCCTTCACACCCGTGGCTGGTCCACCACGCCAATAGAACCTCAAGGATTTACGAGAGGGAGATTGGCAACTCCTAACTGAATCCCAAGGGGAGAGGATAGGTAGTTGGATGAACCTTGATACAATCCTAGATGAATAGCGTAGGAGTAGCCTTGATACGGTCCTAGGTACAAACGATAGGAGTAGCCTCACAAGAGGGATACAAGGGCAAAGCACGAAGTTCTCAATTCATCTCTAACCCTAGATCTAGCCACCGGAGTCCCATATATAGCCTAAGGGGAAAGGTGGGGTGAAAATGGTCGCTTTCCTCCTGTTTTCGGGCAGCAGCAGCAGGAAGGCCGGCCTTGCTGGCCTATGAGGCCGGGGTGGGCGCAGGACGCTCCCTAGGAGCGCCGGCCTGAGGCCAGGGCTAGCCGGCCTAAGGCCGGGGTGGGGAAGAGAGGGAGGCCGGCCTGGGTCCGGGGTGGAGTCCAGGCGCCTCCGAGGGGGGCGGCCTGGGGCCAGGGGAGCCGGCCTGGGACCGGGGTGGAGGCCGGCTCCTTCTGGAGGGGGTCCGGGCTGGAGTTGGAGGGGGCCGGCCTGGCCGGGGTTTCAGGCCGGGTCCCCCGTTTCTCTCCGTTCTTCCTCCTCTCTTCTCCGATCTCGATGCCGTCTTCTCGCACTTCCTTCCTAGGATTGGGAATGTTCTTGAGCATCGTGGGCACCATCTTCTCGGGTACCGTCTTGGGAATGTTCTTGAGCATCGTGGGCACCATCTTGGGCTCCATGGTGTGATCCAACCTAGGCATTAAGAGGGGTATTTCTTGAGGTAGCGCACCGTTCACCAAGTCACCGGAAATATACGGAGATAGGAGTGAGTTCATCTTGTCGTGTATCGATGTGGTTCTTGGTGGACTACGGTGGACTGCATCACGCCATCACCACCGTCAGTGGCATCAACCTTCTGAAGATCCTGTTTCTCCTACTTGATTGATAACCTTGGTTCTTAACTAAGGGGAAATTCCTACTGTTGTGCTCATCACACCCTCCTCTTGGGGTCTCCCAACAAGTGCAATATCTACACCATCAAGGACTTTTTATGGTGCCGTTGCAGGGGAGAAAGAAGTCTTTTGGCAAGGGGAGTATCTCACTCTCAACCTATTTATTTTGTTTATTGTCTTGTCTTTTTTATCTTGTTTTGCTTCTCTTTATTAAAAACACACAAAAAAATAGTTCTTATTCTAGTTGTTATTTTTTCTTTATCATGCTTGCTATCAATGTTTGATGTCTTTGAAACTAGATCTTATTGGCAAAATGGGTTCCCTGAAGAACAACAAAAATATTATATGGGATACCGCTTGTCAGAAAAAGGAATACACTTATGGGAGCAAATTAATAGATTGCATAACTATTCTAAAAACTTGTGCTCTACTTACAATGTTACTTATTGCTTTCATAAATCTTATTGCTTTAGGAGGTATAAACACCTCCCTTTTCAATGTGGGTGTAATGATGATGTTACCATATCTTCTTATGTTAAGGGAAATTATGAACTTTATGATGTGGAACAAATTGAAGAATTTATTGCTTGGAAGGGTGAAGTCTAAATTGCTTATTTGTTTAAAAATAATGATGATGCACCTTATAAATATGAGACTTATGATATACTTGAATTTTGCTTTGATAATTACAAAGAAGAAAATGGCTATATTCTTAAATATGTTTATAAGTGCTCTCAACCAAAGGAAACTAATGCTTTGCAGGAGCCTATGGAAGAGGAAATTGGTGAATCTCAAATCTCATTGGATGAAAAGGAGGAGGAGAGTGATGATCAAGAGGAGGAAGAATGCCCATGTCTACCTCCCAATGATAGTATATCTTTAACTCCTGCCTTGTTTTATTGCAATCCATGCTACTTTGATAAATCCTATGAGAATCCTCTATTTATTCCAACTATTGATATGTGTGATAATGAGGAAGTTTGCTTAGAAAATTTATATGATAATGCTCTAGATGATGGTCCTATGTTACTTGATGTTATAGATTATAATTATACTAAAAATAGGATTTCTATAATGTGTCATATACCTTTTATGAGTGATCAATCATCCTGTTTCGATATTGCTAAAAGTGGGAAAAAAGAGGAGCTGATTTTAAATTTTTATCCCACTGTTTTGGAGCTTGATATGAATTTTCTGCTTTTAGACCATGAAAAACATGCTTTATGTGATAATTATGTTGTTGAGTTTTTTCATGATGCTACTAGAAATTATTATGAGAGAGGAAAATATGGTTGTAGGAATTTTCATGTTACTAAAATACCTCTCTTTTTGTTGAAAGTTTTGAAGTTGCTCTTGTTCTACCTTCCCATATTTTCTATTTTGAGCTTCTTCAATTTATTTCTTTACAAGATTCCTAATCATAGGAACTGGGTTAGACTTAAATTTGTTTTATACTTGCTTCTTGATGCTCTATTTTTCTTAATGCATATTTCTTATATGAGCATCTTCTTAACTGGAAAACACGTGAATCCATTTTTTCGTGTCTGGCTAAAAGGCGTTAAAGAAAAGCGCTACCGGGAGACTACCCGTTTTATTTCTCCGTTTTCAACCTGTTTTCCGTCGTTTATTTTTATTTTCTTTGCACCTGGTTGTTTTCTATTTCCTTAGCAACCCTTATGTATCTTTTCTTTTGTGTCTTGGTTGAGCCAAGTAAAGCCTCTAGTGGAAAGTTGAGACTATATTTCGGATTTCTGCGCAGGAAACAGATTTCTGCTATCCACTGTTAAATTCGTATAGAATCACAGAAAATTCAAAATGACCTGAGATTTGTTGTGCCTTATCCTGGGCTATATACGCAACTTTTATTAGCTGACCACTTTTTGATTTGAGTAACAGAAATTTTTTGAAAAAATCATCTTTACCCGCTGTCCTGTTTTGACAGATTTCTGCCATTAATTGCATTTGCATCTTAATCTCTTTCATTTGGTGTTCTTTTGAGAAAAAGAGTTTTAAAATAAGTTTGTACAGTAGCTAATGTGTTTATGAGTGTTAGTCTTGTGTTGAAACTGAACCATGTGAATTTATTATTTCGATTGCACTAACGTTGCTAATGAAGATTGTTTGAAGTTTGGTGTGAAGAAAGTTTTCAAGGGTCAAGAGAAGAGGATGATATGATGTGGTCAAGGAAAGTGAAAAGACTAAGCTTGTGGATGCCCCAGTGTTACATCTCAGCATATTTCAAGAAGACTCAAGCGTCTAAGCTTGGGTATACCCAAGGCATCCCCTTATTCATCGAGGAATTATCAGGTCACTTCTAGTGAAACTATATTTTTACTAGCAAACTGCCCGTGCGTTGCAACGGATGCAAAATAATCAACGCATGCTTATAGAACGAAAAAGTTAATCGTAGTTATATCATTCAATGCATCTTCGGTTCACCACTTTTACAAAGAACCATGAAAATGGAAGACCATAAACATAAATTGCAATTTCAACTAAGATAGTATTCCTATAAACTTGCTTACAGTAGTATTCCCTATAGTTCTTTTTGCAATTAGAAATATTTGTTTTAAATGTATAATGTGACGAAGTAAATGCTATTTGTATATGTCATTGCATTTAGTTTGGATTATTTCAGTTCTACATTTACGTTCTGATATATTTTTGCTAGATATAGACCAGAGATCTGTCAGAAAAAACCAAAATGTGCGAGAAAATACAGATTGAAAGCAACTACATAAATGGCATTAGATGGATATTAACTGGAAAAAGATCAATTACCTAGCAACATGAGCATCTTCTCACACAGCCTGGTCAAGCAAAACTGAAACAACTGCGTTAAAATTTCTATTTATCACAACTAACTTCCAGAGACAATGATTTGCACACCGCAACAAACATTAATTTAAGCAGGGTATAGTGACTGCCCCTAAGCCATTGAATAAATAGGCTTGTCCATATACTATTAGCCTAACTCGGTGTAGTCATCCAGCACTAAGAGAACCACAACCATATATAAACTGGTATGTGGTTTGCTAACAAATATGGCGATGGTGATTTTGTGTGTTCTTTTTTCAGCGATGGATCCAATTAATCTTGATCATAGCTTCTCGTTAATTTCTTTTTAACATATAGAAAAAGGAAATACTGATATCTTGTGAGACGAAAGTGGTACAAATGTGTTCACGCCTAATTACTAACGAGGTATTTGCATGTCCGCAAAATCAGTTCACTATGCACATAAATTTGTGGAGATTCTTCTCCTCGTCTTACCTCAACGATACATGAATAGATAACACTTTCTAATTTCAGAGTGAGCAATAGTTACAACCATTGAACACCCTGAAGACATGAATTGAGTAGTGAGGGCACAAAACACAGGTTTAAAATTCCATCATGATTTTGCAAGAAAGCATGTGAAAACAGAAACTGACTAAATAAGGTCAACAGAAGCCATACCAAACATTAATTATGAGCGTTCTTGTTGGTTACAGTTGTAATATTTAGTGTGTTACTAATCGAAGTAAAATAAGAAGCTACTATTAGCATTTTCCAGGATCAAATATATGGATCCAACTGTGTTAAGCATAACATTACTAATTAGATCTTCTGTCATTCACACAAGTAAAGTGCAGACATGGACACGGATCTGTAGAGATTGAACCCATTGTCCGGCGTCAACAATGCTCCTTTAAGAACAGATTTGCAAATTAGGTAAATACCTATCATAGCACACAATCCACAATGACATCCTTGCGTATATGCCTTCAGCATAAGCAATGGCACCTCTTTTCTTGACCTTCACGTTTTGCTCCAGCCCGCAGCCCGTTCCCTTGCATCAACGCTGATCAAGGAATCAAGCGGTGAGGGCGGCGATGAGAAGTCTAGGACCAGTTGGGCATGTACCCGTCCATCACTGAATTCAACGTGGCGATACCCATGGCCGACATTCCGTCGAACACCCTCCCGACGTCCCGAGAATGCCCAGACTGGCGAAGAATGGGAGTATAGAGTTGCCCGTGTCCGGGCGAACGTTGAAGCCAGCGCGCCCGAGAGGCTCGCCTCGGCGAAGCACCAGATCACCACACTGTGGAGGAACACGCCTCGGCTCCGGGCGGACGCGACAGCCTCCAGCGCAGCGCCTAGACGTAGTGGCTCGCCGCGCTGCTTCATGGGAGCTCATCGCGTCGCCTAGCAGGACCTCGCTGCGCCGCCTCAGCCCAGTGCTTAGACGGCTAGCGGATCTGCCCGCTGCTTCGTGGGAGCTCATTGCGTCGCCTCGCAGGACCTCGCTGCGCCGCCTCTGTGCCACCTTCCCGGCTTCCCCTGGGTCGGCTACGCGATGGACGAAGCACGTGTGCGGGCTGCAGAAGATGCCTCGCCACCGGCGGCCGAGCATGCCAGCACGACTTGATGGGAGGAAGTAGAGGCTGTGCCCAGCACGCCGTCCGGGAGCTCGCTGACGCAATCTCCAGTGGCTACCGGCTCCATCTTGAGACACCTCCGGGAGCGCACGGTCACTCCGTACTGGCCAGTGGCTACATCTTTGGCCGCCGTCGGGAGACCATGGCGTCACCATGCCGACCCAATCCTCAGTGGCCGGCGGCACCCCAAAGCCCTCCATGTGCCGGCCCGGTCCTCTTCTGGCAAGCGCAGAGGAGTAGAAGGCGATGGGATGGACACCGGCGCGCTCCTCCTCAGTTACCTTGTTCGTGATTGCCGGCACGCCGCCCGAGTTGGACACCTCACCATGGAAGAGCTGGGCAAGGGCGATGGTTATCTTGGATTTCCCGGTGGCCGTGGCACGCAGCAAGAGGACAGGCTTGGTCTCGGCAGACTGGCCGTTCATGCCCTTGTATTTCATTACACAGGAGCTGCTTATGGAAAGGCCTGCAAAAAAAAATGACGGACGTGGCCCGACGATCGTGTTACATCCGGTTTCTTATCAATCTTCACTAGTGGAAACAACCCCTCTCGTCCAGGGGGTAGCTGTCCCGGTTGCAACCAAATCCGGGACAAATGCCATGCATTGGTCCCGGTTCATGCGCCCGGGGCAACAGTGAAGGGAATATGCCCGAGAGGCAATAATAAAATGGTTATTATCTTATTCCTTGTTTATGATGAATGTTTATTTCTCATGCTAGAATTGTATTAACCGGAAACGTTGATACATGTGTGCTTAATAAACAAACAATGGTTCCTAGTAAAGCCTCTTTTTTTTAACTAGCTCGTTGATTAATAGATGATCAAGGTTTCCTGATCATGAACATTGGATGTTATTAATAACGGGGTCATGTCATTAGAAGAATGATGTGATGAACATATACCCAAAGATAATATAGCAATGCGATCAAGTCATTTAGTTTACATTGTTATATCAAACATACGAAGTAACTTATTCCTTAGACCATGAGATCATGTCAATCACTGATACCGGAAGAGTGCTTTGATGGCATCAAACGTCACACCGTAACAGGGTGACTATAAAGGTGTCGTTAAGTATTCGGAAAGTATTAGTTGAGGATCATGGATCAAGAGTGGGATTTGTCCATCCAAATGACGGAGAGATATACTCTGGGCCCTCTCGGTGATATCACATCGAAACCGCTTGCAAGCACGTGATATGATCACAAAGGATGTTATATCACGGGAACGAGAAAAGAGTACTTGTCGGTAACGAGATTGAACAAGGTATGGTTGATACCAATGATCGAATCTCGGACAAGTAAAATATCGCGAGACAAAGGGAATAGTTCACGGCGTTGTTGGTTCACACGATCACGAGAGTCATCGTTGAATATATAGGAGTCATCACGGATCTCCAGATCCCGCTGTTGATTATTGATCGGAGAGGAGTCTCGATCATGTCTATCTTATTCGCGAACCGTAGGGTGACACACTTAAGGTTCGATGACGCGTTTGAGAGGATACGGAATATCGAAGAATATTTTGGGCAGCACCGAAATTGTTTCGGGGAAAATTAAAATAGTTCAAGGGGTTTTTCGTCGAATGGTTGTTAATAGAATTAACAAATGATTCGAGCTGCTATATGAAAAAGTTTGTTAATAGAATTAACAAATGCTGAAATAAAGAAATAAAAAGGTTTTATTTATTTATTAAAAGAAAACCTTTGGATTTTCCAAGTGGGAAATTATGGGAGCATGAGTGGGTGTGAGTGGAGCTTCCACTCACATGAAGAGGGAAGAGGTGGGGGCACCACCATGGCTGGCCGCACCCCACCTTTGGGCTGCCCCCCTCTCCTATAAAAGGAGGGTGAGAGCTCTCCCTCCTCCACACACTTGGCCACTTCCCTTTCCCTCCACTCGCTGCTCCATTTCATGGTCTCCGGCTTGGCGAAGCCCTGACCGTGGGATTCTTCACCACCACCACGTCGTCGTGCTGCTGGAGTTCCGAGGGATCCTCTACTTCCGCGCCCCGCTGGAACGAGGGAACGGAGGTCGTCATCAACCGTACGTGTGACCGATCACGGATGCACCGCCGGATTGCGGTGCTCATCTTCTCGCTATCGGGATCGGTGTGAGTACGACTACGCCAACAACGAGATTTGATCTCGTACCACTTTGAGTCTTCGAGGGTATGTGTTCTCCTTAACCCTCTTGTTGCCCGTTACACTTCATCTCCTAGATTAGATCTTGGCCTTTCGGGTGTCTCTCGCGTAGGAAATTTTTTGTTTTCTATGCTACGTTCCCCTTCAGTGGTATCAGAGCCGGATCTATGCGTAGATGTTTTGTACGGGTAGAACACATAGGTGTATGTGGGCGTTGATGATCATGTTATTACCTCCTTGATTATTTTATGATCTTAGTGGCATAGTGGGATGAAGCGGCCCGGACTAACCTTACATGTCCACGTACATGAGACTTGTTCCACAACTGACATGCAACTTGTATTGCATAAGTGGCTTGCGGGTGTCTGTTTCTCCTACTATAGTTAAGATCTAATCTATGAAGGGTTGTTAAAAATGTGTTTATCAACGTTGTGGTTGATGTTCGTAGGTATGAACGGTTCTATCATCGAAAGCCCTAAGCCACGTAAAATATGCAAAAATAATTTAGAGGCGTCTAACTAGTTTTTTGCTGGGCATGTGATGTGACATGGTCAATATTACAAATTTGATTATGAGATGATCTATTTTGTAAATTATTGATATACCGGAAGGTATCCATATGATTGTCTTCTTATTGATGGACAATCAAGATTGGGGTGCCATGGTACTTGGTACCACGCTGGTGGAATGATTGAGATCATACCATAATGCACATGATGGAGATCAAGTGCAAGGAGGACCATATCATATCAAGTAATCCTCACATGTGATGTTTGTGATGTTAATCCTTTTATGCATCTTGTTTTGCTTAGATAACGATGGTAGCATTATAAGATGACCCCTCTCACTTAATATCAAGATAATAATGTGTTCTTCCTTAAGTATGCACCGTTAAGAAAGTTCGTCGTTTCGAGACACCACGTGATGATCGGGTGTGACAGACTCAACGTTCGCATACAACGGGTGTTTTCAAGCCTAGCATGTACAGACATGGCCTTGAAACACACGCAATACTACGGTTCTACTTGGCGAGCCTAGCATGTACAGACATGGCCTCGGAACACGTAACCGAAAGGTAAAGCATGAGTCATATGGATGATATGATGAACATGTCGATGTTCGCCTTTGAAGCTACATCATCTCACGTGATGATCGGTTTTGGTGTAGTGAATTTGGTTCGTGTAATCACTAAAGACGACTAAGAGGGATGTTGTTTTTGAGTGGGAGTTCATGGTTTAATTTTTGAATTAACTTGAACTTATTTATCATGAACAACCAATCAAAGTGAATTTGCACAAATTGTAGTATTCATTGGCATTTATAATTACCTTACACTTAGATTGTTAATTGAGATATAACTGTTATGATCTGGTAAATACCATTTAAGATTGGTACCGTATTAGTGAAATTTAAAATTGAGTCCTATTGTAGATTTTTGGTATTTCCTACCTAGCTCCATGTGGTTAATGATTGATTAATCTAGAGAGCAAATAATTCCTACTTAGAATCCAAAGTCATGGTTGCTTCCGTATTACTTTATCTTCAAAAGAATGTTTTGTTGATCAAGGTGATTTAGGAACCGAAAAGAATTTTTTTCAGAAACAATCAAGTGAAAGATATATTGATATCTAGAAACTTATTTGTGGCAACATGACTGAGTATAATTTAGCGTGACAATGTTTGCTTATATTATCTGAATATATGCAATGATTGAAGACGCTAGGCGTTTGAATATTCCAAGAAATTGGATGCTAAAAATTATCCTCTAAATTCCTTCCTTCGAGCTATAGTAGCTTAATCATAAAATTGTTATGATGGGATGGATTAGAAGTATGGGTAAAGTAGTTTACCTTACTTGGAAATTGCTAAGAGTGGAATCTAGAAGAATGCTATTAATATGGTGATATTAGTAGAACAATCAAACTCAAAGTATGACTCAATGGGTGATAGTATATGACTAACACGCCAAAGAAAATGAGCTAGTAAGACTAGCATTGTTTGATGTTGAATGATTCTTCTATAAAGGAAAGTGAATATTGAAAATAGAATTACAAAAAGATATATGGCAGAAAAGAAGATAACTGGAAAGTCCAGCTCAGGAGTATATGCTTGATATACAAGTTATAGATGTATTACTAGTTAACAAAGTATTTTTGGGTATTTTGATACCACATTGGTTGGTATGAGTTGTCATACAAAGCAACGCAATGAAAGAAATACAAGGGCCTAAAAGGAACTAGTAATAGATGTGGAATCGATTATGACAAGAACATAAGTAAAGTGTTATTGTGTTCATTGTCGTATCGAACCAAACAGTCAAGATTTATTTGAAGAACTTAATAATTTGTTATTTTGTTCTAGTCTTTTGTGAGAACACATGAGATTGTTCAAACGATGACCATATTCCATAATTGATGGATATGTTAATATAAATCATGTTGGTAAAGTAAACATCTATAAGACTGAATGCTAAACGTTGCAAGACGTTAAAGATTTTCACTTAAATTGTGACACCACCATTTTAGTTCATATCGGAAAGGAAAACATGAAGGAACTCCATATTGATGGACGTCCGGAGTCATTTTGTTTTGAATAAATTGACGCTTGTGAGACCTCTTCCAAAAGATGACTAGAATTCCGTTCATAGGCCAAAGTAGAATGGACGACTAATTTAGTGGATATTATACATATTGATGTATATAGTCCATTATGGGTAGTCATGTATGGTGGATTAATTTTTCCTTCATAAAATTCTGTCGATGATTTAAGTAGATATGTGAGTATATCTATTTAAAGGGAACAGAGTTTGACATTTTGAATTGGTTCAAAAGGTTGTTAATATGAAGTTAAAATCAATGTAACAAGATAATCAAGTATTTATGATTGGATCATAAAGTATAAAGTTTGAGTTACAAGTTTAGCAAAACATCTGAGAAGTTGCAGAATTGTTCTACAACTTATACTTCTCGAATACCCCACATTAGATTGGAGTATTCAAGAGACAAAATCAAACCTTGTTTGACATGGTAAGATTAATAAAAATGCCATTATAATTTTGTATTTTATACATTAGTGACAACCGTTTTTTCCACTGAAAAGAGCACCATCATGATCCGTTGAAATTGACAACATATAAGATATGGTTTGGGTAGTGACCCGAATTGTCATTTTTCTTAAGTTTTGGTATGCATAGCATGTGTAAAATGTTTACAACCAAAATAGGATAAATATATGTTTATAAGGTTATCCCAAATAAAACATTGGGTATTTCTCCTATCACCGAACCAAAAGACAAATGTTGTTTGTCAGAAATGGTTGATTTCTCGAGAAAGTAGTTCTTGCGAAACAAGTGAGTGGGAGCACAGTACAAACTCAACGAGGTTAGAGAATCTTCGTTATCATGTCAAGAGTAGCGCAGCACTGGAAGTTGGTCCGGGGTTTACTATTTTGACTAAGTAGAAGACACTACAAATGTTGTAGATACTTCAAATGAGTTTGCGAACTGTACCAGAAAAGTCCAAAAACTTTGTACTTTGAACAACTTGTGGTTTAAGTATAAAGTGTTGTTTTGACAACAAAGGACCTGGACCTTATAAAGGAAGCAAATGATGGGCACTGACTTCGTAAAATTGACTATGAGTCATTATATCCGCAATAGTATCCTTGTATGAATATCAAGTATGTGACTTGGTAGTCCTTTCAATAGGCATGATGCCTAACGATAGCAAAAGGGTCTATATAGCGACAAAGACATGGATACTTATCGGAAAGTTGTTTTCGACGAAGTTCAAAGAGTTCACTACTACAAGATTTTGATCTTCCGTAGTGATGCTTAGTCTTTGCAGATAGTTCTAGCAAAGTTACATATTATGATATGGATGTTGAATAACAAAACCAATTCTCCTCTCGGGGAAGTTTATTCAAGGATGTGTACTTGACACAGTCTGAGAGTTTTGTAAAATTCAAAAAGGTTGCTAGAAAGGTATGCACACTTCAATGGTTGAAGTGAGCATAACGAAGTTGAAATCTTTACCTTAATGAAGTTATCAAAAGAGTTTGATTCCATCATGAATGATAAAGATGCTTGTAGATTTACAAGAAATTAAGTGGGAGCGTTATGATATATTTCCAATACTTTATGTAGATGACATATGGTTGATTGGAAAATATGTATTTTAAATTAACACGGTTAAGATTTCATATTGATGAAAGGCTTAGAAGATATTGGGCATCGATATCTATAAAAGATGGATTGAAGCGCCTGATATGATTGAAGCCAAATTACATAGATGAAATATTGAAGTAAGTCAATATACAATTGATAAGAAGGAGTTCTTGTCACATGGAAAATAATTGAGCAAGATTCATGTGTTTTGACACATGATGAGCATCATTGAAATTGAGATTTCTAAGTCATGTTTTCATGCTATGTACACAACCAGATGAGTCCTATGCTATAAAATGTTATAGTAGGATAATTCATATGATGATTAGACAACAGTGGGAGAGATCCTTGTGTCATTTTAGAAATGCTAAGGATATGTTTTCCTATATAGTAATGACAAAATAATAGTTGTAATATGTTACACTAATAGTCTTGTCATTTATTCAAGTAATTTTATCTCAATTAAAATATGTGATGAAGGGTAGCACAATAGGATGGAAGAAAGTTCCATGCTGGATTTGAAAGAGTTTCAAAATTAAAATATTGTGACAGATACTACAACAAAGGCTAAAGTATATCGTTGTGTTGACAACTAATTATAAGCGTATTTTGTGTCAAGGAGTTCTTTATTGAACTTGGTGAATTTCCAAGAATGCTGAAACTATGAAGCTACATTTTCACAATGTTAGTAACATCAGTTTAAGCTGAGGAATTAAGGTATCACCGGAACTTGGTGAGTTTCCAAGAATGCTAACACTATGAAGCTACATTTTCACAATGTTAGTGACATCAGTTTAAGCTGAGGAATTAAGTTTTCACGAATTGACTATATATATACAAAGCCATCTCATTAGAGAATGAGTGATGCGTGTAGACGCAAAGAACATGCAAATACAATAGGACCTGAACAGTTCAGATCTTTTTGATGATGTTTACCGCATGCGAAGCATAGTAATAACACTGGTACGCCATATGTGTTAAAGTGCTTACAGACTAGATTATTGACTCTAGTGCAAGTGGGAGACTGAAGGGAATATGCCCGAGAGGCAATAATAAAATGGTTATTATCTTATTCCTTGTTTATGATGAATGTTTATTTCTCATGCTAGAATTGTATTAACCGGAAACGTTGATACATGTGTGCTTAATAAACAAACAATGGTTCCTAGTAAAGCCTCTTTTTTTAACTAGCTCGTTGATTAATAGATGATCAAGGTTTCCTGATCATGAACATTGGATGTTATTAATAACGGGGTCATGTCATTAGAAGAATGATGTGATGAACATATACCCAAAGATAATATAGCAATGCGATCAAGTCATTTAGTTTACATTGTTATATCAAACATACGAAGTAACTTATTCCTTAGACCATGAGATCATGTCAATCACTGATACCGGAAGAGTGCTTTGATGGCATCAAACGTCACACCGTAACAGGGTGACTATAAAGGTGTCGTTAAGTATTCGGAAAGTATTAGTTGAGGATCATGGATCAAGAGTGGGATTTGTCCATCCAAATGACGGAGAGATATACTCTGGGCCCTCTCGGTGATATCACATCGAAACCGCTTGCAAGCACGTGATATGATCACAAAGGATGTTATATCACGGGAACGAGAAAAGAGTACTTGTCGGTAACGAGATTGAACAAGGTATGGTTGATACCAATGATCGAATCTCGGACAAGTAAAATATCGCGAGACAAAGGGAATAGTTCACGGCGTTGTTGGTTCACACGATCACGAGAGTCATCGTTGAATATATAGGAGTCATCACGGATCTCCAGATCCCGCTGTTGATTATTGATCGGAGAGGAGTCTCGATCATGTCTATCTTATTCGCGAACCGTAGGGTGACACACTTAAGGTTCGATGACGCGTTTGAGAGGATACGGAATATCGAAGAATATTTTGGGCAGCACCGAAATTGTTTCGGGGAAAATTGAAATAGTTCAAGGGGTTTTTCGTCGAATGGTTGTTAATAGAATTAACAAATGATTCGAGGTGCTATATGCAAAAGTTTGTTAATAGAATTAACAAATGCTGAAATAAAGAAATAAAAAGGTTTTATTTATTTATTAAAAGAAAACCTTTGGATTTTCCAAGTGGGAAATTATGGGAGCATGAGTGGGTGTGAGTGGAGCTTCCACTCACATGAAGAGGGAAGAGGTGGGGGCACCACCATGGCTGGCCGCACCCCACCTTTGGGCTGCCCCCCTCTCCTATAAAAGGAGGGTGAGAGCTCTCCCTCCTCCACACACTTGGCCACTTCCCTTTCCCTCCACTCGCTGCTCCATTTCATGGTCTCCGGCTTGGCGAAGCCCTGACCGTGGGATTCTTCACCACCACCACGTCGTCGTGCTGCTGGAGTTCCGAGGGATCCTCTACTTCCGAGCCCCGCTGGAACGAGGGAACGGAGGTCGTCATCAACCGTACGTGTGACCGATCACGGATGCACCGCCGGATTGCGGTGCTCATCTTCTCGCTATCGGGATCGGTGTGAGTACGACTACGCCAACAACGAGATTTGATCTCGTACCACTTTGAGTCTTCGAGGGTATGTGTTCTCCTTAACCCTCTTGTTGCCCGTTACACTTCATCTCCTAGATTAGATCTTGGCCTTTCGGGTGTCTCTCGCGTAGGAAATTTTTTGTTTTCTATGCTACGTTCCCCTTCAAACAGGAATCGTCTGGGGGCATTGGTCCCGGTTCGTGGGGGGCATATCGGTCCCGGCTCTTGCCACGGACCGGGACCAATGCCTAGCCACAGGCCACGTGGCACGCGCATGACCTATTGTCCCGGTTCAGTCCACGAACCGGGACCAATGCCCCCTTCTGAAAGTGCAAACGCGCTTAAATCATCTTGTTTTGGTGTTTGTTAACAACACATGTAATCTAATAGGTGTTGATATATTTCAGGGGCTTACTTCAACATGTTATCATGTGTGGTGCTGAGGTACAAAAAGGAGCTACTGTCAAATCTCTGCTCTCTGGAATTTTCTCCAGGCCGGAGTCTCCGGTCTACCAGACCGGAGTCTCCGGTGTGCATATTTGCTCCAGGGATTTCGCTAAGGATTCTTTGGTGTCGCGCACTGAACCCACACCGGAGAGTGACCGGAGACTGTCCGGAGTCTCCGGTGTGGGATCTTCTTCCAAGATTTTCGCTAAGGACTGGATGGTGTCGCGCACTGTACCCACACCGGAGACTTGCCGGACACTTACCGGAGTCTCCGGTGTGAGTACAATTTCCCTTCGCTCGCAGGACCATAGACACCCTCTGCGCCTTTTCGAAGCACCAAGACCGGAGTCTCCGGTCTACCAGACCGGAGTCTCCGGAGTGAATATCCGCTGAAGAAATGGTACACCGGAAACTGTCCGGAGTCTCCGGCCCAGACCGGAGTCTCCGGTCTTTACACCGGAGTCTCCGGTGTGATTTTCGCCAGAAAAGCTCCAACGGCTCTTTGCATTTATGGGGGGTATAAATACCCCCTCCCCTCCACCAACCTCAAGTTAGCTCGACCAGACTTAAAGACTCCATTGTTGAAGCTCAACCACCTTGCTAGATCTCCCAATCCAACCACCCAAAAGCCTAGATCTTTGGTGGATTGAAGGAGAAGGCCCCGATCTACGTCTTCACCAACCGGATTTCATTTCCCCTCTCCTTTGCTTGAGGAATCTTGGCCTAGGGTTTCCTCATGTGGAGAACCTAGGCTTCTTGCTACTCTTGGTGATTTGTGAGTGTTGGGAGCCCCCAATTAAGTTGTGGGTGTGTGCCCCAAACTTGTTTGTAAAGGATTCGATCCCCGCCTCAAAGGGGTTCTATAGTGGAAGGTGAACTAGGCCTTTGTGGCGAAGTTCATCGGAGAATAGGGTGAGGCCTTTGTGGCGTTGAGTAGGCCTTCGTGGCGAGCTCACACCCCTCCAACGAGACGTACTCCCTTAACAAGGAGGAACTCGGGAATACATCGTGTCTCCGTGTGCTTCCATCGGTTATCTCGTTCCTCCCTATTTACTTCTAGTACTTGTCACATTTATTGTTGTACTAGTTGCTTTAAGTGTTGTTCTAGTTGTCTTAATTGCTAGCCTTGTCATATAGGTAAATTCACCCCTAGTTGCATAATCTAGAGAATTTACCTTCTTGTCAAGCCTAAATCTTAAGAAAAATTAAAATTGGTCGTAGCACCTATTCACCCCCCCCCCCCTCTAGGTGCCTATACTTTACTTTCAATTGGTATCAGAGCCTCGGCTCTTCTATCGGGCTTAACCGCCTAAGAGTTTAAGTATGGGTGATGAGGATGACGCTCCGTCCGAAGGAAATGTGTCCATGAATGATCTCAATGCTTTGAGAGAATCATTGACCTCATCCATAGACACTAAATTTGAGGAGTTGCGTCTACTCATGACAACACTCCTCAAAACCAAGGAACCGGAGGTGGTCGACTCATCCCCTCCGGAAACGGAGGGTGCCAAGATTGGGGTTGATGGTGAACCACCTAAAACTGCTTCCGCCGAACAATCCTCTAAGAAGGGTGCGAGTGGAAAGGAAGGATATAATGCCGTAGAAGGCTCATATTCTCCCGATCCTCCCATTCCTTTTCCTCATATAATTCCTAGGGGAGATCCGCCTAAAATTGATGCATATTCTTTTCGTGAATGGCAATACTACATGGAGACTCACTTGAACTCTTCTTGTATAGATCTTTGGAGAATCACTCGTGATGGATACAAGCCATATGATCCCAAGAATCTCACAAGAAGAGAGGTTGTAGATTGCCAACTCAATTACACTGCTTTATCCATCCTTCATCAAGCCGTGGGCCCCAATCACATGCCGCATCTTCAACACTTCTCCACCGCCAAAGAAACATGGGATGCACTTGTCATCATGTTTGTTGGGAATGAAAGCATGCAAAGAAATCGCTATGACACCTTGACCAATGAGGCCGAAGGATTTTTCATGCGTGATGGAGAAGATCACGTTGACATGTATCGGAGGCTCAAATCTCTTGCCACCGCTTTCTCTAATGCGGATGCAACACATATTGATGATGCTTGGATCAAGAGGAAGTTCATAATTGCCGTGATGCCTTTTGAGGGCACGGATATGAAGAGCATTCAAGGGAGACATGATTTCTCCATCATGACCTCTACCCAAGTCATGCAAGAATTGAGCTCCTACAAAGTGCAAACCAAGAATGCTCTTGACAACCGTGCTAGGGCCATTGGGATGCATCAAGGAGCTTCCGTTGCTTTGAAGGCCAAGGTGTTGGCAAGAGAAGTTGAGAATGATGAAGATGGTGAAGAAGCATTGCCTCCTTTGAAGGAACAAGAATATGATCCCGTTCTAAAGGATCTAATTGCTCTCACCGTGCAAAATTTTTGGAACAATCCCCCAAAAGGCAAGAAATTTGTTGAGGAAAAGACCAAGTCTCGGTATGGTAATGATGGGGCTCAAAGAGTGAGATCTTGCTTCAATTGCCAAGACAAGTACCACTTCATTGCGGAGTGCCCCTATGAGAATAGAGAGAACCATAGCGGGAAGCTCATCCGCAAGGACAAGTCCAAGGTTGAATACAAGAAACCTCACTTCAAGAAGAAACCTTTCAACAAGAAGACCCCCACCAAGTTTGTGCTCTTGACTCAAGAGGAGTATGATTCCGGGAGTGATGAAGAAGAAGAAACCACAAGTGAAGTGGCCGCTCTAGCTATTGCTTCCACTCCATCTTCGTCATCTCTCTTTGAATCCCCCAATGAAAATCTTCCTCAACGCAATGCCAAGTGCTTCATGGCTAAGACCACGGAGGTATCATCTTCCCCTAACTCTAAGACCCCTAGTGAACTAGAACATATTGCTAGTCTTAGAGAAGAAGAGGAAAGGGCCTCTTTGGACCGATTTATGTCTAACATGCAAGGGGAGACCAAGAAGTACTTTGAGCATCTCATGAGGCAATTGGGAGAGGCCCAAGAGTCTCTTGAGAAGAAAGGTGAGATTGAGAGAAGGGATGCGGATGAAATTGCATCCCTCTCAATGACTCTTGAAGAAGAACATGATGGTAGAGTTTCTCTAGAAGATGAACTTGAAACTATTGAAACTACCCATAATGAACTTGTCTCTAAAATCATTAAGGAACGTGATCTTGCTATTGCTAAATATAAAAAGGCTAAAAAGGATAAAGTAGAGTTTGGGGTTGGTCATGGTAAACTAACCGAGGAGTTTGAAAAGCTAACCATTGCTCACAAAGCTTTGGAAAGCGAACACTCATCCCTCAAAGAGTTGCATGAACAACTTCAAACTCAACTTACTCAATTTAACCATCCTAGCACTTCTACTTCTTCTTGTGATCATGCAAATATTATTGAAGAAAATGCTAGGTTGAAGGATGAGCTAGCAAGGCTCAAGGGCAAAAGCACTCAAGTTGAAAAGGTGGTGCTTGCCACCCCACAAGTGGTTGCCTCAAGCTCTAATGTGGTCATTTCTAGATCACAATTGAGTGCTCCAAGGCAACAAGTGGGCAAGCAAGGTCTTGGCTATATAGCCAAGAAGAAGAACAAGAAGAAGAACAAGAATGGTGCTTCGGGTGGTAATGTCATGAGGGACAACACTACTCGTAGCACCTCCGCGGGAACTAACAACCCACACCATTTCTTATATGTTGATTATTATGGTGTTGTGCAAGCTAAATATGTTGGTCCTATTGAGGGTTTTATTGACTACACTATATGGGTTCCAAAGACCCTTGTTGCTAACATGAAGGGACCCAACTTGGGTCCTAACTCTAGTCAATGATCTCTTGCAGGACTATGCTTCCGGTGGGACTAAATGGATTCTTGATAGTGGATGCACTAATCATATGACCGGAAGCAAAGAACTTGTGACGGAGTTGCAACCAAATGACATCCAAGCAACCGTCACCTATGGGGACTCGTCCAAGTCTAAGGTATCCGGATTTGGCAAGGTTGTGGTGGCTCCCGATATCACTATCGTGAACGTCATGCTTGTCGAATCCCTTGGTTACAATTTACTTTCCGTCCGTTCTCTTAGTAAGATGGGTCTTTCCGTCTTCTTTGATGGTGATATTGTGGTCCTTTTGAGAAGCAAGACTCTTGACGTCGTTCACGTGGGACATGTTGAAAATGAGTTGTATGTGGTGGACTTTTCGAAGTCAACCAACACTCAAGCAATGTGTCTTTTCGGGAAGGCGGACTTGGGATGGTTGTGGCATCGCCGCCTATCCCATGTCAACATGAGAACTTTGCAAAGTCTTCACAAAAGTGGCCTTATTGTTGGACTAAAAGAAAATGTTTCCTTTGCAAAGGATCGTGTTTGTAGGTCGTGTGTTGAAGGGAAGATGCATGACATTGTGCACAAGGCCAAGACTATTATTTCATCAAAGAGGATCTTGGAGCTTCTCCATGTTGATCTCTTTGGTGCCGTGCCCGAAGCAAGTCTTGGCGGCAAGAAGTATTGCTTGGTGATTGTCGATGATTACTCAAGATACACTTGGGTTTATTTCTTCAAGTGCAAAAGTGAGACCCAACAAACCATCATCGACTTCTCCAACGAAGTGCAACGTCAACACAATGTGCAAATCATGGCTATTAGGAGTGATAATGGTTCGGAGTTCAAGAACTATACATTGAATGAATTTCTTAGTGAAGAAGGCATTCGCCACCAATACTCCGCCACTTACACTCCTCAACAAAATGGTGTTGCCGAAAGGAAGAATCGCACTCTCTTGGATATGGCAAGGACCATGTTGGCGGAGTACTCTTCTCCCCAATATTTATGGGCCGAGGCCATATCCACCGCATGCCACTCCTCCAACCGCCTCTACATCCGCAAAGGCTTGTGCAAGACCCCATATGAGATCCTCACCGGCAACAAGCCCAACGTATCCTACTTCCGGGTATTCGGTTGTAAGTGCTTTTATTTAATCAAGGGTATTAGGTTGTCGAAATTTCAATCCAAAACTATTGAGGGTATTTTTGTTGGTTACGGTGCCGAATCCCACACTTATAGAGTCTATGACAAAGCCTCACGGATTGTCATAGAATCTTGTAGTGTGGTTTTCGAGGAAAATGACGGCTCCCAAGTGGCGCAATTTCATGTTTCAAATGTAGATGTTGAAATGCCTCAAGAAGCCATAGGAAGGATGGGTGTGGGATTCTTCCGCCCCATCGAGGGACACCTTATGGAGACTCGAGAAGGACTATGCTCTACCCAAGTGGAGCCCTCCTCTACATTTGAAGATCAAGCCAAGGAGCCAACCACTACACCTAACCAAGAACATATTCAAGACCCTCCTCTCATTGATCAAGTGACTCCGCAAGTCGTACCCACTCCTCTCACTAATGCGAGTCAAGATCAAGGCCAAGATCATTCTTCCTCGTCATCCTCTTCTCAAAATGAAGCTAGTGTTGAAGATATTGTTGTTGACAATGTTGATGATCAAGGCCATGATGGTCAAGATGGGGACCCAAATGATCAAGATGATCAAGTATCTCCTCCTCGCAATAATGAGGAGATCGAAGCCCGTCGCATCAATAGGATAAGAAGAGCTTTGAAGCTAATTGATGCCCAAGATGACAAGGTCTTGGAGGATGTTCAAACTAGAAGATCCACTAGAAGGCAATTGGCTCATTTTTGTGAGCATCAAGCTCATATCTCTATGGTGGAGCCTAAGAAAGTGTTTGAAGCTCTTGAGGACTCCGATTGGGTTGAGGCTATGCATGATGAGCTCAATAACTTTGAGCGCAACAAGGTTTGGAGATTGGTTGAGAAACCCAAGGATTGCCACAATGTTATTGGCACCAAGTGGATATTCAAGAACAAGCAAGATGAGAATGGCATTGTCATTAGGAACAAGGCAAGATTGGTCGCTCAAGGTTACACCCAAGTTGAAGGCATTGACTTTGATGAAACCTACGCGCCCGTGGCTCGCCTTGAGTCCATCCGTATCCTCCTTGCTTATGCATCCTCACATAATTTCAAATTGCA
Organism: Alopecurus myosuroides; assembly: GCA_028641055.1. Classification (NCBI taxonomy): domain Eukaryota; kingdom Viridiplantae; phylum Streptophyta; class Magnoliopsida; order Poales; family Poaceae; genus Alopecurus; species Alopecurus myosuroides. The sequence continues at coordinate 227,822,040 of CM054059.1, read as the reverse complement.
ACAAATGGATGTGAAAAGTGCTTTCTTGAATGGTCCTCTAAAAGAGGAGGTATATGTCAAGCAACCTCCGGGGTTTGAGAATCTCAACTTTCCTAACCACGTTTACAAACTTGACAAGGCTCTCTATGGTCTCAAACAAGCACCTCGTGCTTGGTATGAGCACCTTAGGGAGTTGTTAGATGATCGTGGTTTCGAAGTTGGGAAGATTGACCCCACTCTCTTCACCAAGAGAGTAAAAGGAGAGCTTTTTATATGCCAACTCTATGTGGACGATATTATCTTTGGGTCAACTAACCAAGCTTTCAATAATGAGTTCTCTAAGCTTATGACTGACAGGTTCGAGATGTCTATGATGGGTGAGCTTAAATTCTTCCTTGGCTTTGAGATCAAGCAATTGGCCCGTGGTACTTTCATTTCTCAAGCCAAGTATACTCAAGACATGCTTAAGAGATTTAACTTCCAAGAGGCAAAGATCAAAACCACTCCTATGCAAGTCAAGTGTCATCTATCACGCAATCCTAAAGGGAGTAAGGATGTGGATCAAAAACTTTATCGTTCTATGATTGGTTCTTTGCTCTATCTTTGTGCATCTAGACCCGATATCGTTTTAAGTGTAGGTGTGTGTGCAAGGTATCAAGCGGCTCCTAAGGATTGCCACTTAGTGGCGGTTCATAGGATCTTTCGTTATTTGGTTCATACCCCAAGATTTGGTTTGTGGTACCCAAAGGGGGCACAATTCTCTCTCAATGGTTATACGGATTCCGATTGGGCGGGTGATCAAGATGATAGGAAGTCAACTTCCGGGGCTTGCCAATTTCTTGGTAGGTCCCTTGTAAGTTGGTCCTCGAAGAAACAAAATTGCATTTCACTCTCCACCGCCGAAGCCGAGCATGTTGCCGCCGCTAGTGCATGCACCCAATTGTTATGGATGAGGCAAACTCTTAAGGAATATGGTGTCCATTTGGACAAAGTGCCTCTTTTATGTGACAATGAAAGTGCCATCAAGATTGCTTACAACCCGGTGCAACACACAAGGACGAAGCACATTGAAATTCGCCACCACTTCATCCGTGATCACGTGGCAAGAGGAGACATTGCACTAAGTTATGTGCCCACCAAGGACAATCTTGCGGATATATTCACGAAGCCACTTGATGATGCAAGATTCTTGTTCTTGAGGAATGAGCTAAATGTGATTGATTCAAGGAGCTTGACTTGACTATCTTGCACACACCCCTATAGATGAAACGCTTTTGAGTCTAGATGTAGGCATGGACATAGGGGGAGTGTTATCCTAACACATTGGGTTCTCCCTCCCCCCATTATGCCCAAAGCAAAAATTCATTGTAAACTCTCTTTTTCTAATGTTGAATTGTGAGCTTCAATGTTGAGTAATGGCAATGCCCCCAAGATATATCTTCGCGGTTGCATACCATAAACTCTTACATGGTGGCCTAGGCCACCAACCTCTTCCGTCAAGCATTGGTTCTTTTTTGCGAGCTTTTGGCATTTTTTGTTAAGGGATGTACTCACCATTTGATGTTCTTCATTTCCTTCTCATTGATTTTTGAGTACATTTTTTCCCTCCTTGTATTGCCTCTGAGTTTCGTGCCAAAAACTCATATTTGGTGTTTTCGAGCATTACATGTTCTTTTGGCTCGTTTTTCTGGTGAAAGACCGGAGACTCCGGTGTACCATACCGGAGACTCCGGTCAGGCCGGAGACTCCGGTGTTAACACCGGAGACTCCGGTGTGCTGCGGGTGCTATTTAAACTGGGGGCTGAGGGAAGTTAGGGTTTCATCCCCCACTTCCCCCACGCCCCCCAAAGCACTGCTGCGCCGCCGCCTTCACCAGGAGCCGTCCCGGGGCGATTTCCTCCGCCCCCAACCTTCCCCTTGCCTCTCCCATCCGTGGAGGGACAATGACAGGCCAAGGAAGCAAGGGTACATCCTCTCCCCCTCGTGTGTTCTCTGTTTTTTCATCTAGATCTGAAAACCTAGGTGACCTTTTTGGGGATGATGCACTTTCTGTTGGTAGAACTTCCTATGGCTAGTTTTTGTGTGCAGAACTTGCTTAGATTCATCAGTAGAACCCTCTGTTAAGAACCCTGCACCTTGCTGTTTATCAGACCGGAGACTCCGGTGTCTCAGACCGGAGACTCCGGTGTCTCAGACCGGAGACTCCGGTGTCTCAGACCGGAGACTCCGGTGTGGTTCTTTCAGATGCGTCTGCTGGTGCATCTGTGGTGTTTCTGCACCTCGTTGGACATGTATGCTCATTTTCCTTGTTTTCTCTCTTGTTGTTCTGTTTGTGTTGGATTTCAGGACAAAAGCTGAAGGCCGTGGTCAAGCGAAAGTCTCGCCCTCACTCCCGCAACTATATGGTTGTTGATGAAGCCACCGGTCGTTATGGTCAGAGGGGTGCCTTTGAGAGTGAGAGGCGTCAGAAAAACAAGCACGAAAGCAGAATGAATGCTGAAATTGCAAAGAAGGCAAGATATGATTCTTTATCCTCAGTGGCTTCCTTGAGCAAGAAGGAGTACAGGCTTATGAGGGGTCGTCCTTTCTTCGAGATGCCCCGCACTGCTCATACAGCCCACTATTGGAGGAGGGAGTCCGAGTTGATCATGGAGGAGATCTATTCTCAGTTCAGGCAGCCCGTGTGTCCACAGAAAGTCCTTGACTTAGAGGCACTTGGACGATCTGAGTACTTTGAGGAGGCAGTCTGGATCACTAGGAAGCTGGGTCTCGAGCAGCTTGTGGGCATTCAGCAGAACTACAACCCTCCTATTATCCAGCAGTTCTTTGCCACTGTCACTCTTGCTGAAGATGAGAAGGTCACTATGAAGTGGATGTCTGGGACAGTGGAGTGCGAGTCGTCCATGGAACGATTTGCTGAGCTTCTTGGTTACCCTTGGGGAGAAGGGAATGGTGAGCGTATGCACGTTCATGGAGTTGCTTATGATAAAAAGCGCATGGCTCCTATGTATGACAAGCTCTCCAGCTGCGGCACTTCCAAGAATCTGAAGAGGGTCTACAACATTTGCCTTCGTCTCTTTCGCTGCAACATTGCTCCCAAGGTGGGGAATGTTGATGCTATTCGTGGTGGCCTAGTGAACCTCCTTTATCAGGCTTTCCAGTGTCACCTTGCCGGCCCTGATGGAGAGGGGTTTGAGATTGACGTGATGCACTTTATTAAGGAGGAGAT